>VYXD01008075.1:457451-599478 GCA_013397195.1 Hylia prasina | reverse complement strand
AAAAAAAAAAAAAAAGAAGAAGAAAACACACCACCAAAAACAGAACTTGCACATTTACATGATTTCCACTGTTCAATCAAACAGTCTGCAGGTGAGCTCTACCTTTTTAATTGGTAACTTGGGTTATCCTGCTCTAGTAAAACTTCATGCTTCATATTTATTTTTTGTCTACACTTTTCATCTGTTCTAACTAAACAGGACAGATAGAATAACATTTGGCATGGATAAAATAAGGTCTTGATCTGAAAATTATGCCAAATTTTATCTAGTAAGCAGCACTATATTGATGACAAAATCCTTCTGCTCCAGGAAAATGGCCTTTTCAATAAATGTGCGAGTATATGCTGGGTAAATGAAACCAGTATGACATTTGTTTTAGTTTTCCTGTCTTGATAATCTGTATTTATTAAAATGTTTAAGTGGCCTATCCATTAGAAGGTGCTGCAAATGACTTCACTGCTGGCAATGAAATGGCAATACAAAAATTACAACTTTTTCTAACTATGCTCACATAAAGACATGTGGACAAAACATGTGATGTTCAGGACCAGTCATTCAGAGGGGACAGACTAGCTGCCACCCTAGGTCTAACAGTTTCTAGTCTCTCTAGATTTGTGTTACATAGTTACTGACTTTGGTGTCTTGGAAAGGCCTCAGCTAGGAATGAAGCTTTTCCCCAGGTTAAGTCTTTGCAAAAGAGCATGCTGTTAATTTTTGTGGATCCTTTTTCATCTGTTAATACCATGTCCTCAAGCTGCAATTTTTCCTTTACTCAGCTTTCCAATTTAACAAAATGTAAAAGAATTATTTCCAAGATCTTGTCACCCTTGAAAAGTGTTGAGTTTCTCCAGTGAGTTCAAAAGGTAGAGAAAGAACTTTTCCAGCATGCATAAAAATTTACAGAGATTACATTGTTCTTATATTTAGAGAAAAAGAGCATGCACACACGTTCTTGAATGAGAAGCTGCCCTCAAAAATCCACAATGCTTAAAATTTATAATGCTTGTAGTAATATTTGGATTGATTCAATAATAGACAACATTTAAAAGTTTTAAACTGTCTGCAGGAAAAACCTTTTACCTTAATTTAAAATAATAAAAATACCATACAATGAATATTTTTATTGTAAAAGAATAAACTGACACATTACTTTCATGGCTATTTAAATGCTGAACTGAAATTTAGTATTCAGTAAGCTTGAAAAACCTACCTACTACCTTGCACATTTCCTGTCAACCTGACACCTCTCAGTGTTACAGCCTGATATATAATTGTTTTGCTTTTTGTCATATCACAGCTGTGTCTTAGACTAAACCCTGTGCTTGGGAAGCCCTTCAGACTGTAACCTTCAGGTCAGCCTTGTCAGAAGCAGCTGCTGTGAGGGCAGCACCTACAGCAGCAGCTACGAGTGGAGGCAAGGGCTGTGGGGAGGCCCTGGTGGGTTTGAAAAGCAGCAGCGTGGCAGGAACGGGCCAGTGGGAATGCATCATGCTGTCTGCAGTGTAGATGTGGGAGCACAGTGGCAGAGTGCTGGTCAGCTGGCAGGACCAGGCAGGGCACCTTGGAGGCTGCTGGTGCTGCTGCTGCTTGTGGTTGCTGCTCTCAGTTTGGATAGAAACAGCAGGCTCTGCTGCCAGTTCTCCTGGGCTTTGCCTGATGTGCAGGCTGCTGCTGCATAGCATAGACTGAGACACTGGGGCTGAGGGACAGCAGATAGGTACAGCCACTGTGACTGCAGGTAGTGAAGGGAGGCACACAGGGGCCAGCCATTCCTGCTCAGGACTGTGCAGGACCACATGGAGACAGTGCAGTGATGGTCTTAGCGTGCCACAAGGTGTGGGCCTGATACTTCTGGGTCTGAGAGATTTAATCTGCTAGCAACTGCTGACTTTTTCCCAAGGGAAAATTTCTCAAGAAAGCTTCTTTTCAAAACAGTCTTGGCAAACAACTATCCTTTCTCAAAACAATCTTTCCCCAGGTAGTGTTTTTCTGTTTCTCTGGTTTGACCAATTTGATTAGAGAGGTGTTGTCCCTGTTCACCAATCATATTAAGTCTGTATTAAGTGTTTGAAACACCTTATAAAAGGTAGTAAGAATTAGACAAAAAAGCCTTTTCTATGCTCTTTGCCTTCTGAAATATTTGGAGTCTCTCATCTTTCTTTTGTGTCCTACAATGACAACAAGGCACAAGTCCCAAGGCTGACTGGTGCTGCTTGCTCTGACACAGAGAAGACTCTGGCCGCTTCTTGGATTTCATGCTGTAAATATGGCCTGGGGCCTCTTCTATGGGAGGTGTGCTCTGAACAAAGCACTGAGCTGCTGGATGAAAGAGCAGTAGGGAGAGCTGAGAGCATGCACATCAGGGAGTTTGAAGGTACTGAAGCACTATTTTCAGGAAAGCTGCAGAGACAAGAGACTGATCTATACAAGACAAGGAGAGAGCAGCAGCAGCTGGTAATCAGGTTCAAACAGATGAAGGAGAAAGATTTCAGACAGAATGGGCTGTGACTTCTGGCAGGAACACCTTCTTCTCCATTGCATATCTGCAATTTGAGCATATATCTAGTGCTCTGGATGCTGGTTAAGGACGAACCAGACCCACTGAGGGCTCTTTCACAGCAAGCTGAGCCCAAACAGGTTTAAAAAGGCAGATGATAGTTATAAGAAATCCCTTCCTAAGGGGATGAAAGCCAAATCAAGTGAACATGACTTGATTTTTCAAGCTATTTCTTGCTTACCAGTACCTCAGATATGAGACGCTGCAAAAGTCAAGGTGTTAGCGTCAGGAGAACATATAATCACACAGAGGCAATTATATGCAGGTGCTTTATTACGCGCGGGAGCATAGGGGTTTCAGACCCAGATCTATGCTCGCCGGACATACAACCGCTTGTGGTTTTTATAGTTTTACATTATACATTTCGTAATTCCATGAGTAAAACAATGCGTAAATCAATACGTAAATTAATACCTCAACCAGTATTTTCCCTTAATTATTTTACCCTGGTTACTATCGCAAAATCACACTTACTCTCCCCCCTTGATTTTCCACCCGGACCTAGGTTTATACTTGACTTGGTTAAAACAATAGCATAGGCTAACACTGTGTCCTAGACTTCATTGTACCCACCCTGTTACAGTCCCAAGAATAATTTTTTAACTCTATACTATCAAAGGCTTACTTAGCCCTTGGACTAACAACCCCTGCTTCTTTTTCTAGAGTGATATAAAGGTAACCCCAAGTGCACCAAGGGTTCTTCAGAGCCCAAGGGATGCAGTGAAAGGTAAGGCAGACAGGTGATGACTGCCTTTCCAGTAAGGGGGGAAAGGCTCCAGCAGGTCACTCCTTCAGTAAGGCAACACAGGCCTGATGTTGGAAACAGTGTTTTGGCTTCTATGATCACGTTGCTCTGTGAGCAATGAGCACTACTGTGTAGGGATGGGATATCTGGCAGTGAGGCAGGAGTGTCTTTGCCAATAAACTTGCTAATGTAGTGACAAGTACTTTAAACTATATATGTTGGGTAGTGTTTTCCTAAACTGAAGAGAAATGAGGGCACAAGTGGCAAAATAAATCTATCTCAGCAGCAACATGGCAGGGGATGTTCTTCCACCTGGAGAGACATGGGACATGATTTGGGGCCCAAGTCAAATACCTGTATAAAAATGGATGTAGTATAGAGAAGCAGCAGGACGAATAAGAAATCTAAGCAAAGTTGCAGAGCTATCATGTTATTGGAGTTATGAAGACAAGACGGGATATCTCTCTATAGTGGAGCACTGCAGTGGATGCATAAAGGTGGGAAGGCAAGGAGAAGGTTGTGTTTCACATCCAGGAGTGGTTCAAACATGCAAAGCTGCCTTGGAGTCAGAGAGAAAGCAGTAGAAAACTAGTGAGTAGGAGATAAGGATCAGAAGACAGACTAGCACACGTGATGTAACAGATCTCTGCTAAGACCACTGGATCCAGAGGAAATGGGTGAGGCCCACTTTAGATGGCTGGAGAAAACCTTACTATCACAGGCCCTGGTACTCATGGTAGGCTTAAATTTTCCTAATATCTGCTGTAAATGGACTAGAGCTTGTGCAAGCAATCTGTGAAAATTCCAGAATATGTTGAAGGCCGTTTTCGACAGAGGTTAGAGAAAGTGCTCTGTGGGACCTGCTGCTCACAAAAAATTAAAAAGCACTGAATAAAGTCAAGGGCAGGCTTGGCTACCACAGCCACAGGACTAGAGTTTAAGGTCTTGAGAGATATAAGCAAGAGACACAGTAGAATTACTGGACTTCAGGAGAACAGATATTCAGGAACCTTTTTGGCACAATCCCAAGAGAATTTGTCCTCAAGAGAAAGAGTCTAGGAAACCTGTTTGATTTATCATGGAGAGCGTCTTCAAAGCACAAGAATTAATTTTACATAGGTCTACAATTCTAATTTTGAAAATCCAGTCAGTCTGGGGTGGGTTTTTTTTTAGCTGGAAATAGGAGCAGGAACCATTTTTCTAATTTATCATACCTGCTAAATCTTTTTCATGGCTTCATTAGAAAGCACAAAACTTCTTTTATCACAATTTAAAGCCTTTTGCTAATGATATTAGGGAAATTTATTCTTTCTTTCACTGTTATACCCTTCCTGTAGTACATCTGTCCTACTTCATATTTAAATTTCTTGAGTTCACACCAAACCATCTTTGAATATGTAAATTCAACAGTACAAATGGAAGTCTGCATGACGTTAATATGCTATCTACTAAAATAACATTTTATTATACAAGTAAAACAGGGTAAACAGCCACAGATCCACACTAAGCTTAGCAATTGCCTGACTTTTATGTAAAAAAAATAGATTCAGTTTAAATTATTTATGACCTGATTTTTGTGTTAATAAGATATCCTTCTTACTTATTTTTGGATTTTTTTTGTGTTTATTTGTTTGTTTGATGCTGCTAGTGTGACATAGATTTAGCTTCTTAGGTTCTAACAAGCTTTAGTGTGAGAAAGGTGTAGTCTTACAAAGAATAACAATTCCAGTTTTAATACTGACCCTCAAATTATTCCAGTTATTTTGAAGAAAATAACTTATTTCTGCAACCCAATCCTACAGTTTATATATCTTAAGAGGCTCGAGAACATATTCAGTGTCCTGAAAGATTTTATTATGGGATTGAACAAGATGCTTTTACATCTGACTATACGGGAAATGGATCTACATAAAAGATTTTAAAACATCTCTAATCCCAAGTAGTCGTCATCTTTTTCATTTTCCCTTCCATAAAAAGACCATTAGTAAACCCAAAGTTATTATAACCTAGCACTCCTGTTATCGTTTTTTCCCCTTCTTCTCTTTTACAACCTGAGAAAGCAGACATTACAGCCCAGACAGAACTCAGCACCAGACAGCTGATATTTTATTTACTTCACACAATGCTAGGCAAGCTACCTTCTTATTACCCAGTTAGAAGTTTGAATATGTGCTTATAATAAGGAGTGGGACATTACCTGGTATATTTTGTTCTTGCAGAGCCTTATACACAGCAAGTATCAATTGATTATCTTCCACCACTTTTATCAGTAAATTGGAGAGAATTATGTCTCTCAAAATAAGCCAGTTCTAAGGCTGAGGTTCTTCATAAGTTATTTAAAAATTCCTTGAAGCTCTGGAAGTCTTTGCTAACCAAGACAAATACCTGACACATAGGGTCTCTAATCCAGTGTAAAATACAGAGTAAAATCTGTTCCATATATACTGATGTATGTATTGAAAGCAAAATTACAGCAAATTGTCTCTTTATTACAGTTGAAATTATGCAAATCCATAACACAGATAAGAAAGAAAAACATGCCTGTGAAAATTTGTAATCCCCAAAATTGTGACAGGTTTTCTAAGGTTCACAAGCCTATAAGAACATTTGATCTAGCACATGAATGAAAAAGAAGAGATTTTTTTAAAAAGAAAGAAAACACAAACAACACAACAAAAATACTCCCTCAAACCATGCCATATCCATGTTCATTATTTTAAAACATTGATGAGAATTCTGAGTTTACTGAAATGTTTCATGATAAATACATCTCCTGGCAGTCTTCCTGCCACTCTGTGATGGATTAACCCTGGCTAGATGCCAGGTGGACACCAAAGTTGCTTTACCACTCCCCTCTTCAGATGGGGAGTGGAGAGAAAATATAGTCATGAGCTCATGGGTCGAGATAAAGACAGGGAGAGATCATTTAGCACTTGTCATCCTAAGCAAAATAGATTTAACTTGGAAAAATTAGTTTAATTTATTATCAAGCAAATCAGAATAGGATAATGAAAATTTAAAAACTAAGTCATAAAACATCTTCCCCTCTCCCCTCTCTTCTTCCCAGTCTTAATTTCACTCATGAATTACCTACCTCCATCCCAGTGCAGTGGTGCATTCATCACACATTTATGTGCTACTACTTCCTCTGCGGGGGGAGGACTCCTCACACTCTTCCCCTGCTCCAGTGTGGAGTCCCTCCCGTGGGAGACAGTCCTCCAGAAACTTCTCCAGAATGTGTCCTTCCCACAGGCTTCAGTTCTTCATGAACTATTCCAGCGTGTGTCCCCTTCCATGAAGTGCAGTCCTTCAAGGACAGGCTGCTCCAAAGTGGGTCCCACATGAGGTCACAGGTCCTAACAGCGAACCTGCTTCAGTGTGGGCTCCTCTTTCCATGGAGCCAGGCTTCCCATGGGGTTACAGCCTCCTTTTGATATCCATTGCACCACCATGGACCCTCATGGATTGCGGGGGCACAACTGCCTCATCATGGTCTTCACCAAAGGCTGCGGGGAAATCTGCTCCAGCCCGTGGAGCACATCCTCCTCCTCCTCCTTCTACCCTGACCTTGGTATCTGCAGAGTTGCTTTTCTTACATATTCTCACTCCTCTCTCTGGATGCCATGGTGCAGGTCTTTTATCCTTTCTTAAATAAGTTATCCCAGAGGTGCTTCCACTGTCACTGATGGGCTCAGCTTTGACCAGTGGCAGGTCCTTCTTGCAGCCAGCTGGTATTGGCTCTGTCACACACAGACAAAGCTTCTAGCAGCTTCAGACTGCATCTATCTATCTATCTATCTATCTATCTAGCTAGCTAGCTAGCTAGCTAGCTAGCTACCTACCTACCTACCTACCTACCTACCTACCTACCTACCTGTCTATCCATGTATCTATCTATTTTTCAACTATATATCTACCTTAACAATTTGTCTCTGATCACTGCTTTCTATGTTATTTTACAGAAAGTCTGGACAGGCAAAAAATTCAGGACAAGGTATTCAGACAGAGCTAATACCTTATTTAAAACAGAAAATATAATTGGAAAAATCAGACAACTTTTCAGGAACCTTAATTTTTCTTCAGGTCTAAAACAGATTCAGATTTTCAGGCTAGGTACCAAGTGTGTATTCTTTAGGTCATCATCTCTGAAACAAAATATATTTGATGTATTTATGACTGTAAGTAAAAGGACTGGAGGAGAATGCAATAGACAGATAGAGAGAGAAGGATATAGACACCTCATAAGTAGTTATCTCAGGGGGAAGAGAGAAGTAGTTCATGAACTGTGGAATACAAAGAGATTAATGAGTTTGGAATTGTTGAGGACTATGACAATGTGTTACAAAACTATTATCTTTACTGAAGTTGTGGGGATTGGTAACCAGTAGAGCTATGAAATTTTATTTCAAAGTTTATTTTTGTAAAGGGTTTTGGATTTGAGAAACAGGACCAAGAGACTGGAGATTGAGTTATCTTCTAACAAGCTTCCTGTTCTGGAAGTTGAGTGGTTTTTATTCTTCACTGATTACCTGTCCAGATACATTCATGTAGAGAGGGATGTCTTAGTTTTACCCATATAGTTACTCTGTTCACAATATAAGGCATACTGGATTCCCAGAAGTACAAGTATAGAAATGTGACTGTTTTGCTTTAGATGGTCAGCTGTCATCTTGTCACAGTGCTAAATGTATGCATCCCATGAAGGCATGTCCTTAGTTTTTTCAGTGTACTTAAGACTGGAAGGATTGGATTCTGATGGCAAATGGGGCCTGGACACTCCTTGGAAGCAGTGATGCAAGTTATGGAGAGAGGGATTTGTGTGGCCAAACCATCTTTCAATTAAATATAATATACAACTTCCTATACAGTTACATGATTTCAATATACATGGAATAACAGCAACCAATCCAAGTAAAAATGTATCAAAACTCATTTTGATCAAGTATGAGACTAGTGTCAATGATGTAGTTTGCAACCTTCTGAGAAGGTATCAAAATCAAGTGAATGACAAAGCTATTCTTGGAATGAAAAGCCTGGAGTATTTCTAATGATAGACATAAATATGTGTTGTATGAACAAATTTGAGCTTTCCCTTGACAATATTTTTCTGCAGGGAAACTCATAATATGTTCATACAACAAATATGCAATGTAATGGGATAAAGAAAACAATTTCAACAGTGATTCAGCCATTGGTTATCATTATGAATAAATTGTTCATTTCGAAATATTTAACAAAACCCAATATACAACTTAACCATTTTTTCTAAAACAATCTCTGCAAAAGAAATAGTAGAATGAAGAAAAAGCCCCCCAGCCAAAGCACCATACAACACTAATTTTAAAAAAAAATCCACTTAAACAAAAAACCTCCTCAGACTGTATTTTGTTTAAACAGATCTTTTCTTCTAGAATATAGATGAGTCATGTATCAGAAACACAAAATAATTTTTATTACAAAACACACATGAAAGGTAAAAAAGAATTAAAGAAACTTAATTTTTTCTTTATAAACCTTTAAAAATGGCAATTTCACATCTGTCATTTTCAAAACAAATTGAAAAATTTTAATGGATAGTTCAATAATGTCTTATTAATGCTATGTCTTATTAATATTGCAGGCATTTTACATTAGAGATTTTGTTACCATTTGCTGAAAACTAAGTTTGGAATTTAGGGAGAAGTTTTTATGTATCTCAAAGAGATTTGTTATAAAAACTAAACATTTAAATACGATATGAGAAGAAAGTAAAGGAAATACATAGGTGGATGCATGCATATGTAAAATAAACTCTGAAAACCTTTTTCTAACCACACATTTAAAATTCTGCTTTGCAACAGGGACTTCAAATTTGGGACATTTCTCAAACAAACTCACATATTCCTGTGAGGAACATGTGTCTTCCCATCTCTCTGAGAATCCCTATGAATTCAATCAGCATATAAACCCTTTATGCTCAGCAGGTACTTTTCAGAGCTTAGTAAAGAAAACCACCAAACCACAAGGGACTTCTTTTACATTCACTGAGCCCACATCAGCCCAAAGCTGGAAGGACAGCCTTGAAGTTTCCTCTACCAACTGGACTTGATCTGTGGAGATTGAAATAAAACACAGAAATAGTCTATATCACGAAGCAATGCAAGACTGCAGAAAGATAAGCCTTAATTAGGACACAGAAGGAATGATGCAGATATCTGAAGAATCTAATGCTGCTGTAGATGCTATGAAGTGGTGCTACTCAGATGCACTTGATGTTCATTTCAGAAGGGCATGTCTCCTGTAGATCCTCCATTGTATCTGCCAGTCTCATGAAGATATGTCAGATACTCCAGAATTTCTAAAAGGGTGTGTTCAGACACCTGAAACTCCACCAGAATCTGATAAAAACAGAAAACAGAAGAATGGCAAATTTTGTAAATGGAACAAAAGGCACACATTTTTTAAAAAAACTTTAACCATTTATTTCATAATGTACTAAGAATAGTTAAGGATTAGGAGTGGAGTGAAGTGAAAGATACTGGGGTATTAGAGAAGCAAATTGGGAATCTGTGCAGAGACAGAAGGCCACTAGCACAGAATTTAAGGAAAAAAACAAACAAATGAACAAACAAAACCCACAAACAAACAACAACAAAACCAAAACCAACAAACAAACAAAACCAGAAAAAAACCAAAAACAAAACCCAAAACCAAACCAAAACCAAACAAACCCGGGGAATAAGAGGTTCCAGAGTGTGATTAGAAGCCTACAGGAAAGAAAAGAAAAGAAAAAAAAAAAAACAAACAAAACAAAAAAAAAAAAAACCAAAAAAAAAAACAAACCCAAAAAAAAACCCCACCACCATGATAAGCAGTATGCAAGACAGAGGGAAGCTAAGGAGCTTGAGGTTAACAATATGGGTAAGATACAAGTAAACAAAGATTTGAGCTGCAAGGGAAATTTGGTTATGAAGGAGCAATATGTAGGAGAGTTTTGCAGTGGAATTTGAAAATAGCGGGGAAGAGATTAACAATGCAAATTAAGGGTTTGTGAGACATGAATTCCAGAGAGATTTGTGTCCAGGAGTTGCATGTCCTAAATGTATGCCCCATCAAAGCATCCTGATAAATCTGACATCTTTCTTACCGGGAATAAGCACAAGTATTACATTTTCAAGTTTAACTTTTTAAAACTGGATGAGAATCAGCATTGGGGAAAAAATACTTTCCTCATGCTAAGGAGAAAATAGTCTTCGTGTGATTAAGGCCCAATACAGTGACAATTCTTTCTGTTTATACAAGTTCATCAGTTAACTATGAGTTGTTTTGATTGTAGAGTTAAATGCTATTTGCCATACAAAGGGAGACATCCATATATTTCTTGTGCTCAAAAGTGGCAGGCATACTAAAATTACACTGTTAGCACAAAACAGTGTTGCTCACAAACTGAATTTCAAAATTACTTGAAATAAAAACATACTGGCAGGATATTTTGAGCAATTTTAGACATGGTAGTCATTGCTACTTCTGCATTCATTAATTTCCAGTTTTGAATTCAAAATAATCTAAAAATTTATTGTGTTTTTAAAATGTTGATATTCTGTTCAGTCAAAAAAATATTTCAGAATTTTTCGCTGCATCTGAAGTATAATAATAAAGAGGGGAATATGAAAATCTTGCTTAATAAAATTCCAAGATTTGGTCATTTGCTGCAAAAAATTTTGTTTGGTGTTTTTAGTTTACCTCAAATTACTGAGAAACACAGCTGCTTTTAAAGTGGATATTTCTAAAACTATTTGTTAAAATAGAACATTTGTTACCTGATAAAATAAGGCTGCATAACTTGTATAGATTCAGTCAGATTAGAAATGTTTTTTATATTTTCAAACTGCTTTCCTATGCCTGTCATAAAATTAAGGAAGATAAATGTGTGTCCCGAGATCTGAACACAAAGATGAAGAATTAGAACCCTTCTGAAATAATGTTCTCATCACTTTGCAATGATTTTTCATTATTCAGTTTTAATGATTCATTTTATATAGGTTATATTTTTGGAGACAGTCCTAGTCTCCATGATTTTACTCTAAAATTAAAAGTGTTTTGGTTGATGTCATTTACACGGCACATTTTATAGAAATAGATTAGATGTTATAAAAAAATTGTTTACTCATAGTGTAGTGAGGCACTGGAATATTTTGCCCAGAGAAGTTGTAGTAATTGTGGCTGTCTCATTCATGGAAGTCTTCATGGCCAGGTTGGATGAGCAAACTGGTCTAGGGAGGTCAGTAGTAACTAGAAGATCTCAAGGTCCCTTCTACCCAAGACTGTGTATGATTCCATAAATTCATCATTTGGGTTAACAGCAGAAGAGGTACAATATCAGCTCCTTCCTTCCATATGTAAATATGTCTTCATGAAACTAATCTACTAGGTTTTGAAATTAAAAAGTATCACCTTGTCAAAGAATAGACAACTAAGTACATACTTTTGAGAGCTATTTAATCAGGCTGTTCCCAAACATTATTAATAGCCTTTAAAGCCAACTGCTCATTTTGAACAAACGATCTGATTTGTGTTTAGTTGCTTTCTGGAGATTTTCATCATTTTATCATTTTTCTCAAACACAGCCTCCTGGATTTTATATTTGACATGCTGAATAATCACTGCAAAATTGAATTTTTAAGAAGATTATAATGGCTTTTTCTGTAGAGATAAAATAGAAGGCCAACATAAATGCTGTCAATAATAAAATTGATATATTTTAACATTCCAAATATTAAGTATTTTAGTGTATTTTCAAAATAAGATACTAAAAATGAATTTCAATCAAGTTCAAAAATGTTTCTGGAATATCTAATTTTTAAGAAACTTTCATTAAAATTTAATTACTGCCAAAAACAATGGTGTAAGTGAATACTAAGGTCATCTTGGAATGATGTCCAACTTATCATTCATTTTATTTTCGAGGAATAATTCTTGCAGAAACCTTATGTTTGAAAATTCTTGGTTTGTTGCATTTCTGAAAAGAAAATAAAAGATTATTTTGATTAATCATATTTTAAATACAGTTAATATTATTCATCTAAAAAACATAGCTGCCTGTAGGTAACCACTTATATTTTAAAGAACTGATACTTCATGTATTATTTAAGAAGCTATCAACAGTTCACCATCAAGAAGTAAATTTACACTATTTGAAGTGCTAAATATGAAGAAATTTCAGAAATTCCAAATTTCTTAAGCATGTCTAGAGTTAGGTACTCTATACACAGTCATATTATTTCCTCCCATAACTTGCACATGACAGTTTGAATAACACTAGAACAATCCCATTTGTCATTTCTATTGTGTGTAGGGTGGGATCAGTATAACAGAAAAGTTCAGGAAGAGTCAATATTGTATAAGACACTGTATATCTCAGAGGTAATGAAAGATCAACCTCATGCTTACCATCATAATAATCTAATATTGATATCAAGTCACAATCAGTCCTCAGAGAAAGAAGATATTTAATTATGAAACTTCAGGGGAATCAGATCTGCCATCTTTTTGTGCTCACGTTAGTAAATCCAGTTTTATAGACAATAACTCAGGGAAGAATATATGTTCCATAGTACATATCTGTAAAATCTACAAGATCTACAAAACTTTAAATTTGAAATTATCAATAAACTTTTGCATCTCAGAGCCATAAAAAGTGTCTGGCTCAACAGCTACTGTCTTATTCTTTTTGATTTCTAAATTATGGAGGATCACCAAGGTTCTAGATGCTATTTTAATACAAATTAACTAACAATTTAGCTGTAAATTCGAATCCATTTTCTGTGCATTTATTTATGAATGAATTAATAGTTTTTAAGCTGAACTTAAATGGCATTCTAAAGAGCAGGGGTCACAGGTAAATGAAAGTAACAGTAAAGACTGATGAAGAATTTTCGTAATGGAGTGGCTGTTGAGTTATTTTTAATAAAAATAAATAAATGAGGTAAAGTATTCCCATATAACCAAAATCAAATGTGCTTGATAGAAGACTGATCCACAGTGGTAATTATCTCATTTTTTCAGGGCCCAACAGCTAAACATAATGAGATGAAACCAAGTATGTAAAAAATTTCAGTCGATGTTATTTAAAAAATTGCTTCTGTTAAGGTTGAACTAATTCCAAGGTGATTTCCTAAGAGAGGTGACCTTCACAGCTCTTCTGCAGGTAATAGTCATGAAACAGTAAAGACACAAATTTAGTCTCTTAAACCTAAGAGAGACTAAGAGACTAAGATTTTTATCTCTTCTCATTGAAAGAGAACTTCCTGGCAAAAGAAGCCAAAGTGCCTGTAAATTATATTAAAATAAATTGCATTGACCACAAATAGATATTTATTATAAATAATTATTTCTCAGCCAGAAGAAAGAATCTTTCAGATTTTATCTGTGCAACAAAAGGTCTGCTAGGTAATAAACCAGATAATGAGATTTCTAATATGTGAAAGCATATTGCCAGGTAAATAATTCTTGTTGATTATATGGTTTCTTATAAATTGAATTAACATTCCAAGATCTCAGTTTTATTTCTTTCTATTAGACACAAATTGTATCAGAGTTTATTAGTTATTGTTAAATAGCTACTGAAGCTTAATCTAAAATGATAGAATCATGTAATCAGAGGATAAAATAATGATATTTAGTATAAGTAAGTGCAGCACTTTAAAGAACAGATAAGAGCAACTGGTTTTTAAAGACTTCTAAAGTGTTATCTAGGATAATAGCATACCATCTCAACTAGTGTGTTGACCAGTGTTTACCAGGGCATCTACATAAACCTGCAAAAAGCACTATATAAGTATGAAGAGTAATTATTGTAGTGAGGATAAAAAAATCCAGTGATATCTGATATCTATAGTTTACAGGAACAGAAATGGTTAATAATATGTGGTTCAGTAAAATATTTTTCTGGAAACTTTTTTTAACAGTACAGAATGTATGGAATATCATAAATATTTAAATTCAACAAATTATTCTTATTATCACAAAAAGGAAAAATAGATTAAAAATCAAAGGTGACAACAAAATTAAGCTTCCAGAGTGAATATTGACAGTTAAAAATTATGCATATATCAGTAATAGATATAAAAAAATTACAGGAAATCTGAGTAGTTTTATGGTAAAAGAGTTACAGCCCAACCTTCAGATGTTTTTTAAATGTTTACATTGCATAAATGTTAAAAAGGCTCCCATTTAGACCAGTTGAGTTGAAGCTGAAAAGCATACCATGAAAAATGTTTCACTGTTTGGTGAAATACCAAAACTGATCACAACTTAGAAGCCATAAACATTTTACTTTTCTCCCTTACCCTCACCTCTTCCCACATCAGTCGGTGAGGAGCCCGATTTTCATCTGTAGTAGCAGTACTTAGGGAGGAAGTGACTTTTATATTGCTAAATTTACCTAAGTGATTTCTTGGGATATCAAGAAGTGTAACCAAGTCCAGACAGCGCTTCTGCAACCTAGCAAAGGAAAGCAATCAAGGAAATCCAGAATGCCCTGAACTGATACAAGTGACTCCTCCAAAGACAGCGCTGTGCCCTCCTTCCTGCCAGCCTGCCCTACCACCCTGACTGTGTAAGCCACTGCACACCTGGACATTAACTCTAGCCCAGTTTCAGGGAACTACTGGATTTTTTGAGGGGTTTGACCTAGGTAATTGTACTACTGAAATTAACTGTGTTGTTATTTAGAGATTTTTTTTTTCCCTAAAACTGTTAGTCTGATGTCTGTTACCATATCCAAAACCTAGAGCTTGGAGAGGTTATGTTAAGCTTCCACTTATTCTCAGGATCTCCTAGGGAAAACACGGAATTCTAACCACTTAAATTGAATTTTCTAAAGATTAATCATGAAATTAATGGTACCACTGTTACAGCAAGATATGCTTCCAGCTTTCCTTCTGAAGTCCACAGAAAAGTCATCAGCATAAATATTTTATTAAGACAGAATAGATAATATGACATATAAAGCTTAATTTGAATATAGCTACAGGTGAAGTCATCCATCTAGAAATAAGACACATAGACCAGATCTACACTATAAGTAACATAAATGTAACTTTAAAAAGGTAAGGGTAAAAGTGTTCATAAATAATTGAACACTGCTTCTCAGTGATGTGGTCTGGTCAAGACAGTTCAGGTTGTTCATATTGCTGGAAAAATAATGCAGTCTTGGAACAATCTTAAAACAGAAGTTTATGCAATTTACACATTTGGTATGTAAATATGGAGGCATTGTCGCCAGCTTAAGTATTCAGACTTCAAAAGGATATTATAATATTCAAAAGGGTTTAGGAAAGAGATGGAATTAATTGAAATACAGAGATTAAAAAAAAGAAGCTGTGCACTGAAAAATTTAAAACATTTATTATAATATTATTATATTATCCAAAAAGAAAATCTGTGGATGAGAATTTTTTTGGAGTATTTCTGATACTAGAAAACCTATATATTTTGCAAAAAAGCTGCATAACAAGATTTTGTGACAGAGAAAATCAGTTAGAAAAACACTGTGCTTGCATTTTCTCTTAATGACAATGAGGATAAGGAACACTTGTTCCTTGTTTAGCCTTGTAGTCTTCCTTAAAGCAATTAATTTTTCTCTCTTTTTTTGAAAAGGTTTTTCACTCAAGTAAAAATCAGACACAATGTTAACATTCTCATGTTTAGATCCATGATTTGTTTTATACACGAAAAAGTTTATACAATTACTAATTATTTATGCTGTGTTTATTTTGCAAACAGAATTTGAAATGGGTATACAACTGGAACAGCCAGTTGAAAACATAACCGAAGACATTTTTTCTCAAGAATTCAGGTTCAGGTCAAAGCTCTTAAATGGATCTCAGTCTCTCTGTCTAAACACCAGACAACACAGGTGATAATTAAAAATATATTAAAAAAAAAACACAACAACAACAACAACAACAACAACAACAACAACAACAAAATCCACCTTAATCTAGTTTTAACTTAGAAGATAGGAAAAAACCAGACTAATTCCTGAATTTTTCTCTGGGATGTAATATTCTGAAATGTTTTGACATTATCTCGTGTTAGGTTGGGGTTTTTCTTAAAGCATTTGTTAATATCTGGTATAGAACATACAGTCATGATATAGGACATAGGCATTTAGAAAACATTTTTCTTATAACTATCAAAAAAACAACAAATTTGATTTCAAATAAAAGGGTTGGTTTTTTCAAATCTTTATTTTTGAGTGGAAAACTATGATTTTGAGCAAACATGGCTTTTGTTAGTTTAAATCAAAATTGCATACTTTAAGATATTCGTTATTTCAAATAATTTATTTTGATGCTCAGATATCACAACTATATTAGTAACCCCCAACAATTAATTGGATATATTTATTGGTCAAATAAAACAAATGAATTTATTTATTGGTCAAATGAAATTTCTACTTAAAACAGGTGTCTTTAGTTCTACAAAATACAGGCTAGAAGGGCCTTCAAAGCAAAGAGTTTGGGAAGATAATTCACATTTAGCCATGTTCAAAGAAGAATATGCATCTAATTAAGTCAGTTTGAATACATGAACTTGAATTCAGTTCATTATGCTTGGACAATTAGAAGTAGAATTTTAGTTAAGAGCACTAATTACAACCAAGTGTAATTCAACACAGTGGAAATGAAGTCAGTGTTATGTACCAACAGAGTGTTGTGTCCTATGCAGTAGGAAAAGTGCATTAACCATTATAGGTGCCTACTGCCTATCAACCTCTACAACAGAGACTTTATATAATTATTGTTAAACTGCAGCCTCCTACAATGACTGTTAAATTAACTAGAACATCTTTAAAAACAAGCTGATTTTCCACCCCTGCCCCAGGAAATAGTTTTGACTTAAAGACCCTTTAGTGGTATTACCAAAGATCAATTATTATTATTCAAATAACAAAAGCAGTCTTTCTTTGAAAACAATTAATCTCTTACTTTTGGACAAATGGTTTTCTTTCAGGATTGTTGAAATTCCACAGAAGAAAAACAATCAAATTCAGATTTTAAGATACTAAGAATAATTAATAAACATATCTAAATATATGAAAAACAGTAGCTGCAGCTCAAATTTTATTGAATCATAGACTGATAATCAGCTGCTACAGAAATGCAGCACAGTATCCTGGGAAGGTCAGTCTTAATGACCCAAAGAAGACAATGTCTGCCTCAGACTCTCACTTCTCTTGCTGGCATAGTGCTGTCATAAATACGGCCTCTGGCTGCCTCCTAAATAGAAAACTCCTCGCAACAGCTTTCTGCTACAACATGCACAGGAGTCCTTCAACATATTTGCAGTTTTAATTTTCAATAAAAATCAAGCATTCACTTCAAGCTGTATGCATGTAGAAGGGTTCTCTCGAATGTAGCTGTTGATTCAAGCACTGCAGGCTTGAATCTACAACCCACAAAAATTGGAAATAAAATATGTGAAGAAAAAAAGCACTGTAAAATCTGTTCTGCAAAAAAGGCTATCAAAATATTCACGTCCTAAATTGCCAAAGACTAAGTACTTCTCTCATCTGACAGCACTCCTGGAGCTCTTGTAAAAACATAATTGTACCAGATGTAAAGCAGATAAAATATGTATTTTCATCAATTTAACAAAATAGAGAATAAAAATGTGATAGGTTTTACTCATTTTGTTTCCTAGCATTGATCAAAGCCAGTAACTCCTTGCCAAAAAAAGAGAACATGACAGATGACTTTGTTCTTCCTATACTTTCTTCACTAACAAATATTTCTGCATGTCTTCTTATTTTCAATTTTCATGAAACCACATTAATTCAGATCATACTGTGGTCTTACTATAAACAGCTAGAAAGTCAAGATACATTTTCGTAGTTAACATATTAATTTTGGGTGTTTGTGTGGGTTCTTTTTTCATTTCAGTGCTCACCATGATAAATGATATGTGGCCTATCTTCTGCTTCTGGGAAACCATTGTGACTAGTTGCTCTTAGTTTTATATTGCTTCTTTGCTACCTATAAATTCAGGTGGTTTCATTCTGAAACCTACTTTGATGCTGAAAGCAAAGGAGAAGGCAGAGATATTTAGTCAAAGAAGTGCTACAGAGTTAAATCTCATAGTCACATACAAAAAATATTCTCGGATGAGTATGGTAAAACCTAGTTCTGTCTCACAAGTACCACCTTTTTTTCTCTGTTGACTGAATCTAAAGTCTAATTGGCCACATACATATGTAACACACGCATCTCTGGATGTCTACTTTTCAACAGTCTGTTCAAAAGAAAGTAAAATGCAAGCAAAATTCATTAGAGAAATAGAGTAAACCTATGAAGCCTAGAAGATCATGAATAGCTATAGTAACAACGTGTAACCAAGAAACACTGTAAAAATTTAATGATTGAAGATACCTTAATAGCTTCATTCTAACCTGCTTTCATACTAAGTTTCTTGCTGACAGAACAAACATTACTATCAATAAAATATGGTTTGAATAATAAATCCTGGTCTAGTTATCATATTATTACCCTGTTAATTTTGAGTAACAAAAAGAATTAACAAGACCTATACATGCTTGCAGCTCCTTGGACATGGACATGGAGACTTATAATGCTGAAAACCAGTGACATTTGCTATGCTTTTCAAGCCAACAACAGCTAAGCACAGAAGTTTTAGTAATAACACTTATGAACTGTATTCCACAAGTTTTTGGACAAAATGTTATATTAATATAGAAGTGTCCTGTGGCAATAAAATGTCAAATTTTACCCCAGGTATTAGGGAACATATGTACCACATGCACAATAACAGGGAAACAAGGGAGTTCAGGCCCTCTTGAGATCTATAATCGCAGTGTTAGCACATGCAATCTATGCTAGGAAAAAGGTAGTTTTCAGGGGGAAAATTTCTTAATCAAATACAATGGGATACCAAGAAACATGTCATCATAGAGGGGGAAAAGACCACCAAAAATTCCCCAAAATCAACTTAAAAAACCAAGCACGAGCATGATGGCAGATGGGATATTGCAAAAATGTCAGTACTGAATTAAGTATGCAAACTCAAATTTGTATCTTGAAACTTTTGCCACGATTTGTCTCAAGTCAGAGTGTGTATGAAACAGTGGATGGTAAAAAGGTTAAATGAGCAGTAATGAGAATAAGATGTCCTATTTAAAGGAATTCTTAAGAAATTCAATAAAAGACTAGTGGAGGAAATAGGAGCGATCTATAACTTCTAGCTAATCTATAGAGCAATCTAAGTATGATGGGACTGGAGAGTGAAAAATGCAGAAATTCTTTTAAAGGACCACCTCCAAAACTTCAAACGAGTAAGACTGATGTATGTGTGAGGCAAGGTAGCAGAAATTATAAGAAAGATATAATTAGTGGACCCTTGTATAAATATGACAAGTTGAGGAATAGTCAACATGATTTCGAAGCAGGATAGCACTGAAGTTCTTTAGATGAATCTCCTGCTCAAAGCAAGATCAGCTATGAGGTCAGTAAAATAGTACGTGGACAAGATAGGATCATTTGA
The DNA here is from genome assembly GCA_013397195.1 of Hylia prasina. Lineage (NCBI taxonomy): Eukaryota > Metazoa > Chordata > Aves > Passeriformes > Sylviidae > Hylia > Hylia prasina. The sequence continues at coordinate 579,634 of VYXD01008075.1, read as the reverse complement.
TCTTTGATTTTAAGGAAGCACCTAGTAAATTCATTTATCAGTTTTGTGTTAAGGAAAGAGCCATAAGATGAAAGAGCCATAAGCCTATCTTGCAGAGGATAAGTAATTAGTTCAGAGCTTGATTTGGATATTAAAAGCATATGGTTGATTTTTATAAAAGGGTATTTAGAGATATCTGTGTCACAACCCATGCTTACATTAAAAGTTTGTATGAATCACCTGGTAAGGAAGACAAGGGGTGAAGTGATGCTGATGGTCTCAAATTATTCAATTTATTAAATATGAGAGCTAACACTAGGTGCACACAGACTTTCAGAGGATCCTTCTTTTTGAGGGCTGGTACCTGTCACACTGAAAATTGGATGTAACGAATAGCTCTCTCCACTTTCTGAACCCTTTCGTATGCCTTTCTGAAAGAAATTATGCTGGAAAAGTGACAAAAAAGAGAAAAATGGTTCCTGATTTCTAGTTTTACTGAGCATAAGACAAGATGGGCAAAGTAAAGACAGAGACCAAAATGGTCTAATTTATTTGGAGGAGATTAAGTTTTATGGTAAAAAAGATAAAGATCTTCCCAAAAGATAAAGATCTTCCCTTTCAAGCATGTATTAATTTTTCCAAAATTGTCACTCAATGAGCTATAATGTAACTCCATGAAAGACTTACATTGTAACTTATTTCAAGCCTAATGACCATTATGTCCTCAACTAGCCAGAGAAGGTAAGAGGTTCATTACCTGCTGGGTTGTAAGAGAGCACTTTCTGAAGTCTGCTCATTTGTTACCATTGCTACTAGGTTCTCTGAAATTTATATTTACTTCATAAAACCACAAGAAAACCCCACTCAGAAAAAAGGTATAGAAAATTTGCCTATGTATGTCCCTTTTTGTGACACTTAACCTCTCATCCTCCAAAGAGAGAGACCAATCGAGCTGATGGGTGTTCTGATAAAAGATAAGAAGTACATGGTCCATGCATTTGTTCCTTGTGCATACCCCCAGCTCATCTCCTTTCCTCCTTTCTTTTGCATGGAAAAAGGTGTTGAGTAAGGAAAAATGAGGCAATAGTGACTGTGCTAAGGCAATTTGCAATAGAAGTAGCCAACTTCTGCATGCGAAGAACTTTGATTTTTTGATAGTTTGGTTCTTTTCCCCAACAAGCTCTCAGGGTCCTGTGGTGACTAACAAGCTTTATTGTCTATAACTATTCTCCCCTCCCTTCAGCTCCTAGCCATGGGCCTAGGAGCCATTTCTGCTCTACCTGAGGACTGAACTCTAGTTGTAGGTGGGTCTGTCTCTGGCCTGTTTCCAAACTGTTGTTTGGATTTCTTGGATTGACCTATGACATGGCTTGTTATCTTGCTTCATTTGATATTCACTGGACTCTTGATGGGACCTGTTGCTGTCACTGTCCTACTCTCATGCAGCTCAAGTGCTTTGGGACAGTGCAGGGACTGTCTTGCCTGTGCTGGAGTCACCAGGCTCCCAGCACAGTTTTTAGGAGCAACTCTAGCAGCTCCCTGACACAAATAATGGAACTTTCCTTTTCCAATTTCCTAAGGCATTTAACTTGCTGAAAATAATTTCAGGAAAAAAAGGAAGGTCTAAAAGGGTAGGTTACATTTCCTCTGTCTGCTAGCAGCTCTTCCAGGATCAAAACTGTCATTGCTTCCTTTCCTGCTGACAGATAGCCTTTTGAAATTTAAGGTTGCAATCAACTGGGGAAGAAAAGCATTGCAGTGTCATAACTAATCACATCACTTCTTATACTGGTTTAGTTTAATCCTTCATCTTCTAAGTAATGCCATTGTCTGAATTCTCACAAGCAGAGGACTATATGCTCTCTATGAATACGACTTTTATTAGAGCAAGAGGTGTACAGACAAAAAGGAATTGTATTTATGCAAATAAAATATTCCTAAAACAGAGAAACAGGCTCATGGTTGAATAAGTGCCATTAATGACAATCAAAAGCAATCAGTTAATGCATTGTCTTTTAGCTCTATAATAAAGATATTTACATTTGATGATCCAATAGGTGCTAGACACTTCTAGTAGAGTCCTGCTACTTTAAGGTCCCCTGTCCAACACCAAGATTACTTGTGCTATTTATAATCAAGTAGTTCTTCCTCTTCTTTCAGTGTAAAAGAAACTGCCCAGTCCCACCTTGTTTGTTTCCAACATATCATTATCATTTTTGTCGCCTTTATTTTGAGAAGTTATGTTTTCCCTTCTGTCAAGGAAAGAGTTATGTACTTTACTCACTAGAGAGAAGCAACAACATATTTTATAGATATACGACAAGAGTTCAATGGCAAATTGTTTAATGGTTTAATAAGATTCAATGGCAAGATACACTTGATTGTTTATTGCCTAGAAGACAAGGTCAGACAAAACTGTTAGGGAGGTCCTCCTGTTGAGTCGTGAGGTGCAGAAAGGACACCCCTGAGTTCTAAACTTCTTCCCAAAGCAGAGTTTAGGTACATCTGAATGCAGACCTAGTGCCAATTTGGTCAAAGGTTTATATCTAAAGGATTATGTATGTACAATCAATACTTTATATCACCTTGTTAAGATTTCAAAGTCTCAACACACTTATTCCTATGTCACTTCCTGAGTTTCTGAAAAAATAAGGATTCTCTCAACCTCAAGGAGTAACCTAGAGAGACAGGTCTATTCAAGAGGAGATGCTGGCATGCAGCCTGCTGGGCTGTTCACTGTTTATGGAACAAGATGACTGACTTACAGTCACATTTGCACACCAGCCATATTTTGGATAGTGCTTGGTCAACTAGCCCTCAGCTCTTGTGTTGCTATCTGTCTCTCCAGAGCCCAACTGAAGGCAGCTGCAGCCATCATGATCAGCATGACTTCTCCTTAAGCAGAAAGGGGGGTGGGGGAGCACAACACCACACCTTCTTGTCTCCTGATATAAGAGCAGTCCTTTTTTCACCTAATAATTCTTATGAGCACTTGTTCCTCTTTGAATGGTCCTGGTGAAAAAGAAATCCAGTATAATGGAATCTGATGAAGTTTATTATAAAGTTGTACTTTTCAAAGTGATCAGATTAATATCTCAGGTCGGTACAATGCATAAAATCATATTACACTTTATTTAGAGGTGACTATATGGTATATTCTGTGCATCCTGCAGTTAATCCTTCATCAGAAATCCATCTTGCTAGGAGCAGTGTTGCTAAACCTGAAGATTTACTTAACATTTTCTGGAGGGGGTTGAGGGAAAAGAAGAGCTAGCTTCCACATACTGTTTATACAGGTACAACAAGAATTGGTACCTTGTAGGGTCAATAGTGTCTGAAGAGGAGGGAGATGAAAGAAGAGCGAGAATGCATGAGAAAGTATCTGGAGGAAAGAAGGAAACAAATGAAAGAAGTTAGAAGTTAGAAAAGGTGGACATGTCAAGAGCAAGATCAGCAAAAATTTTGTATGTGAAAAGTTGAATGTGCCAAAGGGAGATATTTTGTCCCAGCTACTTTTACACAATAGGTCAATAAAGCCAAGTTCTTTTGCCCCAAGGCTCCCCTCTTCTCACTACAGGAGAATTCTGGGCTCAATAAACTCTGCTCAGGCACTATGAACAGAAAAACTGCGATAAAGATTTGTATCAGTAAGGAAAAACCATTACATATTCTAATTTGCTTCAGCGGATCAAGTTGCTTCTCCCCTCAATTCCACCATTATGGTTGGTGTATTTTAAGAAGTGAGATACAATATTATCTTGTTTACAACAGAATTGTTTTTTGTGGGGTTTTTTCCTTTAATTCACTTCATTGTCAGTTACATCTCTTCCTACAAATGGATCTTATAGTTGATGACTGTTCACGTGGCATATTATAACTTTGTGCAGAATCATTCTTATACCCTTTCACTTACACCTTGGACTTCACCAAAATTGAATTTTAGAGGATTTTTTTCTTGGCAAGCCATTTATTATTCTCTAATTAATTTAGTTTATCTGCATAACTTTTATTATTTTCTTTTAAAAAGGAAGTTCGCCTTCCAGCTTTGCTGTTAGGAAGAGACATGTCACATTTGGTAAATTACAAAGGAATTTACTGATAGAGCTGAGAAGATGAAACATGAAAGAATATTCTTAATTGTGAAAGAATGATGAAAGAAATACAGTTCTATCCAAAGATTCAACAGAATTTCCTAAACTGAAGCAGAAAGAGCTGAAATGACAGCACACTATTTTTTCCTGAATTAATATTCTAAAATATTCTCCCCCTGTACTTGGCAATGCTGAAGCCTCACCTCAAGCACTGCATCCATTTCTGGTCCCCTCACTTGAGAAAGACATTGAGTGATGAAAAGGGCAACAAAGTGGGTGAAGGGTCTGGAGACTGATTCTCATGAGGAGCAGCTGAAGGAGCTGGGGTTGCTCAGCCTGGAGAAAAGAAGGCTCAGGAGTGACTGTATTGCTCTCTATGACTGCCCGAAAGCAGGCTGTAACCAAGTGAGAGTGATGTCTTCTCCCAGACAACCAGCAGCAGGATGAGAGGACCAAAGATACTCCAGCTATGGCAGAGGAGGTTCCAGCTGGACACCAGGAGGAATGTTGTCCTTCACAGAAATGCTTGTTAAACATTGGGGTGGACTGCCCAGACAGGTGGTGCACTCACCATCCCTGGAGGTGTTCAAGGAACAAATCTGGCATTTAGTGCCATGATCTAGTTGACAAGGTGGCTTTTGGTCAAGGATTGGACTCGATCTCAGAAGTCTTTTCAAATCCAATTGATACTGTGGTGCTGTAAAAAACTTTTACTCTTTGTATTACCATGACTATATTTTTTCTGTTTTCAGTGGTGATACATAGATGTTGCATTTGAAGAAAAATTGCATTATATGCATAGAGGTAAAAGCAACTTAATATACTTTTGAGTATATGTCAATAAGCAGTGCAAGACACAATGAAGTTTCATCGGTACCTGTAACACTAAGAGTTACTACGTTCACAAAATATGTGACATTCTAATATTGTTGTTGAGGAGCTGAGCTTTCAAGCAGTGAGAAGTCCAACTGCACCAAATGTGGAGAATGAATTAAGGATAAGTTTGCATACACTTGAGTTACACTGCCTGTTTAGAAATCTTCATTAATGCAGCAGTAGTTGCTCAGCAAAAAGGATTTACTTCCTTTTTGCATATGAGAACCTGAATTTGTGATACGTTTGATTTATAATAGGCATTGATTTTCTTAAATAAGAGAGTTTTTAAAAAGTCAACAAATTCAAATTGTTGAAGGATTTTTTTAATAATTATTTCACTCTTCCAGTTATCACTAAATAAATCCTCATTATTCATGCAGTTGTATAGTGTGACCATGAAATTAAATAAAAGGTCAAGCTGCTATTTTCTCTGTCTTTTAGCATCACTGACAGTTGACTTGCTTGTGGCGACTTTAAAGATGTTGCCAGTAAATCAGGACTGATGAAAGACTATGGTCAACATTACTCTGCTGGCATCACAATGTTTGCTATCCCACACTACCTAACAGCCTAGGCATTTGGTTTGATTTTATCAAAACACTAAGAAACCAGAAGAGAAAACATTTGCATATTACTAACATAAAAGAAAATGAAAGGTTGATATGATTTGGTTGCTTTAGAATTAGTTGAATAAATGAAGTTTTGCATCATAATGTACTACATTTCTGTAAAACAGTTCTTACAGAAAATGGTAAAAATACATCCTGAAAACAAATACAGTTATAATTCTAAAATTAAGTTCTGTTCAAATGAAACAAAAGGAAAATAATTAGGAAATCACTTCATATGTCTGTTGGAGTCCAGGACATCCCTCTGGCTGCCCTGAAGGGTTTGGAGACCAGACAGGGGGATTTGGGATCTGTACAAGGGGGTCAGCCAGCCTCACACAGAGCCCAGGAGGACACTGCTCTTGATCTCTGGCCATGGGAGTGAATACCCACATTGTATGAAGAACCACAAACTAAAAGAATTCAAAATAAGTAGTAGTTAGTTTATTACAGAATGTAAATGTAGAAGCTAGGATTTTTAGTATATGGGGTTTGAAGAGACGAGATGGAGGAATTGGGGAGTGGCCCTGTCCTCCTTGTTCTTGTTCTTGTCCCCCATCTTTTGCTGAGCTGGGTTTCAAGGATTGGTTTAGAGTAGAAATGACATGTTAACATAGGTAGTAAGTATTGGCAAAATTTTGTAAATAAAAAGTACGTTTTGGACGGTGGTTGGATCAAGGGGACGGTACATAAAGCCCGGGATCCTCTGATCGAGGCAGTTTGCCGCGTGTCTCGCTCTGCTGGGGACGCCTTGCAGACGTGAGAAAGAACTGAGAGATAATGAAAGAATAAACAACCTTGGAAACACGAACTGTCAGACTCAGCTTGTCTTCTCTGGCTCCGGCGTGGAGCCTTTAGGGCAAAAAAAGCCCGGAAACCTTATTACCTCGGGGAACAGGAACCCCGAGGAGAATCTCAGGGAACAGCAACCCTGAGATATGTCTCTTGCTATCAGAATTTTAGTGTTGTACAAAAATTCTTTGCAATTAGTTTATCAAAAGGCAATTCCAAATCAACAGCAAACAATATTTTGTAATGTATGCTACAGAAAAGTCATGAGGGAAAATTAATTCCGTCTTTATCTCATTTTCACTGGAACATATAGCAAAGGCCTGCTTGCTGGGTTGTCTTTTCTCTTCAAACCTAAGGGAAGAGATCACAAAAGTAAGGAGATTATAAAACAGAAATATAGACTGAATACTTGAAAACTGCATAGACACACATTCCCATTTGCAACATGCATCCCTTTTTTTTTCCCTAGAACTACATTTTATATCATTATAAAATGCTGAAAAATACCTTGCAGACATCTAGTCTAACATATTTCATAATTACCTTGCTACTGTTAAAAGTCACAAACACCTTTGCTCAGCCTCAGGTTATAAATGACAAGACAAAACTCTATGGGATGACTGTTTCTTCCATTTAGTTTCTTGCAATGTTCTTTTCCTTGATTCCTTCTTACCATCAAAATCAGTTCTTTCCATCTCTGAACAAAAACTCTACTGAACTCCATGCCAAATGATACCCTGAACTCCTACTTACCTTGCCATCAAATTTCCTCCCTCAAAACTCATTAAACATACTATTTCCAAGCATTGCCACAAATTCCTCTCCTCCAACTCAGTCTAAGGCAGTAGTTCACATATGTAGGGCCTATAAAAATGTAGCCATGTAACAACATTATAACGAAAGAGAAAAAGGCAAGAGGGTGCTGAAAATTCCTCAGTTGTGCCAAGTTTCACTGTCTTACATGCAACCTACATTTGGCAGACTATCATTCCCGGCTGCATCTCCTGACAAAGTTTCATATATTAATAAGAAGTGCAGGTATAAATGTACATCAAGGTATTCTTAGTACCAAAAAAAAAAAAAACCAAACCTGATTCTCAGATTTCACAGAACAACTGGAAATAGAACTGGGATTGAAACTCAGGCAGTCTAGATGAAAATACACAGCCAAGTCAACCAACCAGAAAGCTTTTCTGGCATTCACATAATAACCTTGCATTGCTTAGCAATCCTGCTCCTGCTCCAGTAATGTCATTCTGCCAAACAAAACCTAAAAATCCTGATATCCCTCACTGCACTTTTATCTCAAACAGTTTTGCAATCTATGGTGCATTTAGTCACCTTCTGAAAGCTTCTTCACACAAATTCAACCCCCTGGTCATTCCTGCAGGCCTCCAAGTTTAGCAACACCTTTAGCTCATAAACACCACCCATGTCTCCCTGTGCTTCTTATTTTTCTTCCACAGTCACACTCTGAAAAAAATGGTATGAGTTCTAACTCTGCATTTCTGTGATACAGCAAAAAACAAGGACACAGGTGTCACTGTCTACATGCATGCTTAATCTCCATGATCATCTTCTCTAAACTATCACCATCCTAAATTATGTGACTGTAAAAAATCAGGGGCTGTATTTCATCTCATAGTAATTTGTATGTAATGGTGCTGTCTGGAGAAGTCATACTGCTCTGCTCAAAATCTCACACTCCACTTACCTAAGTAAAACAGATGTACTGTAGCTGCTTACTTTTGTTGGGCAAACACAATGTTTTTTAAAGTACCACTATACTGCTGGAACTGAGTCACTTGTAAGCATTTATGCTTTTATACCAGCATGACATCATGAACATAACCAACATAGTTCTGTATGATACTAATTTCTAAATAAATCTTATCACAGCTTACTTATAATTAGGATATATTTCCATCACTTGAAATCTTTAGCCTATGGCTAGATAATCGATATATATGCCACAGGCATATCAGAAGTTACAACTTTACTATGGAAACAACTGGTTTAAGTTATTTGGGCTGAACTATGGAATACCAGATGAACTCATATTATACCTTTTGTCTTTAAATTCTCTGCATTTCTAAAAAATTATTTCTGCATGCAAACATTGTTTAAGAGAGAGGTATAATTTACTAGCAACAAACAAATCTTAGTCACTGTCATCACTTTCATTTTCTTTTTCAGTATATGTTTCTGCTGCATTTCTATTAATCACCGTGCTTCAACATTTGGGGAGGAAAAATGCAGTGAGAACTCAGACGTGACTTCAGATCAGTGTTACATTCCTATGAAAAACAATTTCATTTGTACACAGACCAAATGCTTTATCAAATTTTTCAGAACACTGTTTTTCACCAACTCATCATCCACCAAAGTCTTTCAGCTGAACACGACATTAGGATCTAAAATACAAATCTGCAAATGATACAAAATTGGAAGGCTGATTGAAACACCAGATGATTGTACTGCCTCTCAGCAAAACCCAGCAAGCTGGAGAAATGGGTCAACAGCACCCTCATGTTCTTCAACAAGGGGAAATACCAAGCCCTCTACCCTGGGAAATAACAGCATGCACCAGTACATGCTGGAGGTTAACACACTGGAAAGAAGCTTGGCAGAAAAAGACCTGATGGTGCGTTGGACAACAAATTCACCGTCAGGCAGCAGTGCACACCTGTGGCAATGAAAGTCTGCAGTATTTGGGGCTGCATTAGGAAAAGCATCACCAGTGAGTCAAGGAATATGCTCCTTCCACTCTTGTCAGCTCTGGCTGAGACCACACATTGAATGCAGAGTCCATTTCTGTACAATCATGGGATCCCTGGAATAAGTCCAGCACAGGTCCATAAAGGTGATGAAGAAATGAAGAGCACCAATCATATAAAGGTAGAGAGTTAGGACTGTTAACCTGGAGATGTAAAGTATCAGAGGGATTTTATCATTGTGCGTAAGTAACTGTTATGGGGGAATAAAGAAGATGCAATCAGACTCTTCTCAGAGGTACTCATTGAATACACAAGAGGGAAAGGGCACAAATCAAGCCAAGAAATTCCATTTCTGAAAGAGCAAACCACTTTTTTTTTCTGTTGTTTTCTTTGTTTATTTGTTTGGGTTTGATTTGTTATGGTCAAGGTAGTGAAACAATGGGGTGGGTTGCCCTGAGAATCTCTGTAAAGATATTCAAAACCCAACTAAACCCTATCTTGAAAACCATGCTCTAGAAGACTCTGCTTTGAGCAGAGGATTAGACTAAATAATCTACAGAGGTTCCTTCCAACCTCAGTTATTCTGTGAAATCAAGCAGAAAGTAATTTTTTAGGTAGTGATCAGAGTCCCTAGAAGCCAAAGGACTCGGTGAACACTATTTCTTCCTTATCCACTTGAGTTTCCTTATCTAATGCAAGCATGCTTGTAGTAACATAAACAAAAATACATAAAATATCATCCAACCCCCTAAAAAGAAAGCTATGTAGGACAGAAGGGCATCATATTGTTTTCTATAGCAGAATGTGATCATATGTTTTGGTGATAAGTGTGGTGTGGCCTGATTTTCTGAGTCTAACATTTAGCCTGTTAGCAGTCGCTGAAATTTTCCCAAGGGAGAATTTCTTGGGAAGGTTTTCTGCTCAAAACAATCTTGGTAAACAACTACTCTTTCTCAAAACAATCCTTCACAAGATGGTGTTTGGCTGTTTCTCTGGTTTAACCAATGGGATTAGAGAGGTGTCGTTCCTATTCACCAATTATGTTAAGTCTGTATTGGAACACCTTATAAAAGGTAGTAAGAATTAGACAATAAAGCCTTTTCTATACTCTTTGCCTTCTGAAATATTTGCAGTCTCGTGTCCTACGGCAACAGTGTGGCATAAAAATCTACCTAAACCAGAGTTTAATCCCTTTCACTTAATTCTATCTGATTTTAAATATAATGATGGAAATAAGGAAAGTGCTTTCTACTTTAGATTACTAAATGTATTTATTATTAAAATGTCATCAGATTTTGCTTCATACCTTTAATAAAAATTGAGCTGTGACTCAAACAAAGACTAGGGATCCCAAATGCAAACATCTACTTTGAAATCTTGACAGAAGTAGTGCTTTTACTGATGAGGATCTGTTAAGAAAAGCTGAACTCTTCAAAGAAATGTTTCCAGAAAAAAATGAGCAATTTCCTTTTATTTGCATTGAAGAATGCTCATTGCATACTCTCATATGATTGTGTATCCAGGTCTAATAATCAATCAAAACAAACTCCTGTACTCAAGACTGTTATTTGCAATTTCAAGAATTGTTTTGTTTTGGGTTTCTTTTCTGAACGTAGTTCAGACAACTTCTGAAAGAAAAGCACTGCCTGTAGGATGCATTAACATCTTGATTTTCCACGTTTGCTTACTGTTTCATGTATAAGCTAGGTATAGGAAAAACAAGGGTAAATAGACTTGATATGTTCATCAAGATATGATTATCAAAAATGTCATGAGTCAACTGGAAGTTCAGTAATACATATCTAAGGACTCCTGGTACATATAAGTAAAACAAATAATAAAGGGCACGATGCAAAACAACAGGAAAGCAGCACACATAAAAGCATTTATGGCTTATTCAAAATAATACAGAGTCAAAAATCTGTATAAACACCAAGCTTGAAAGAAAGTTTAATCCTCTGCTTCTCTTTTCTATAACATGAAAAATAAAACCAGAATTTAAAGACAAATATACATGACCTTAAAGGGGAAAAAAAAAAAAAAAAAAGGTATGTTATGAAGTTTTTTATTATTTATTTTTTAAATATATTCCTTCAAAGATTTACCAGTACAGTCATCATCAGAGGATATTTTCATGAAAGAGCTTTTAAAAGAAAATATGTACATTTTAATTTTTATTTCAGTGATCATCCAGTGTTATTTTAAATGAAAGCAGTTGACTGTATTTTGTTCACATATTTTCCTCTCTGGTTTTCCCCTCTCCTACTGAATTCAGTAGGAGAGGGGGAAACCAGAGAGGAAAATATGATTACACTTCTCTAAGCTCAGCATACAAAATAACTTCCATGTGATTGAAGTGGCAAACCAAATTGCTACACAGTTAATTGTGCAGATGTTCAAAATATTATAAATTTTAATTTTACCAAGATATTAAAAAAACCCAAAACAAAACAAGAAGACATTGTATTTCTCTTTTGTTTCCACACAGTTCCAAAGCAATTTTTCTTAGTCCTGTTTGTACTTTAATGAAATTAAGCCCTGTGAAATTCTGGTATTTATTTTGATGGGACAATCTGTGCTTGCTTCACATCATGCATAAGGTAATGGTAGTTTTCTTATCTAGGCATCATTGCTTAATGCTCGAAGTATTATCATCTTATCTATTTTACCTTTATTAAAACTATTATGGGGTAAGACTTACCAGTCTGTCAGAGCACTTGAGGAAGGACTGGATTTTTTGCCATGTTTATCCCTTATCCCTAGATATTTCTAGTCCATTTCATTGAAATAGATTTATGAGTATTATCCCTGTTTAGTTTTAGCATCTCTATTGCAGGCTAGTTGTGGGTTCTCAGGCATGCTCAGGCATGCCCATTACTTTTAGTACACATCAATGCATAAATTTTTGATCCTGCAAATGCTTTCTGTTGTAATAATATCGCTTCAAAATTGAAATCACTTTAGTTCTGAAATAGGAAATATTTTGTTCACCAAGCTAATATGATTGCAGTCTTCCTCCTTTTCATTGTCAATACAAAGAAAGGCTGTACTTTACAACTTTTACCACCTGACCTCTTCATTTCTACACTCCCTATTTTGATCATAACACATAACATAGGATAGTGTATAAGCTAAAACAATTAGGACTTTGATGTTTAGCTGGTGTAATAAATGTTCTATAAACACTTCAGCGGGATCATATTTAAATCTATCAAAACATATGTGTGTCCTATAGCAGGTTTAGGAAGATGGGAATGTATCTTTATCTAGTATTCCTACATTGCTTTTAGTAATTCTCTCTCACTCTCAAAATGCTTTCTATATTCTGCCTCAGTTTGCTGACAGAGTATGAGCTTCTGGTCAGACTCTTGCTGTTCTAGAACTAGAATGGCATCTAAGAGGACATGATCATTAGCACAGGAAGGCTAAGAGGTTTAGCCATCACCTGTCTTGCATTTAAGTCTTCCTGGCCTTCCTGCCCCTCTGTGTTTTCCCGGCTGATTGCCACACTCTCCCTCTGCTGCCTTGCTTCTGGTCACAAGAGCAGGGGAAGCTGATTAGGGGCTGATTCTGCTGAAAAAAAAAAAAAACCAGCTGTGCTCCATTCTCTGTATTACTCTGTTGCCTCAGCTCCCTGATACAGCCAATAAAGAGTCTGCTGTGGCACTATTAAAAGAAGCGGGAAGTGGGCAGGGAACAGTAATGGGACAGTCAGCCAGAAACTGCAGGTTTTAGCAGAGTGTTGTGTAAATGCAAGTCAGGTGGCATTTTTGACAGTAGTTACTATGGAAACCAAAGAAGTGTTACTTTCCTGAAGTTTTATCACTTGGAGTTATGCATTTGTACCTCCACCAATATCTCCCTCCTCATCTTTGTGGAGAAAAGCAAGCACCATTAAAAATAGATTTACTGAATGTAACAGTGAATCAATTCTGAACATGGCTGTTTGCACAGAGTTCCCACTCAGAGACAGACTGTAAATTATTTCTCTGAAGAATACATTAGTGTTTTGTGACTAATAGGCTATTTAAATTTTAACTTCTACTGGAGGAGTCACAGCTATGAATTCTCGTGCCTAATGTACTTGGTTGTAGACATAACCAGGCTTAAACCTGCAGTCACATATCAATTCTTCCTCAAACCGTACACTCCTCATCCTCAGCTCTGGTGTGTTGCAGCACAGCTCGATGGTGACACTCCTGAAGCATCTCCAGCAAGAAGGTGTTCGGGCAGACACGCAGCAATCACACACACGATACACACAGGCCACAGAGAGCTTGCCAAACAACAGAGTGGGAAGGGCCTTTGCGTGGAGTTCCAATGGGGCTCACTTTATCCACACACTGAAGTGGTCCGGAGGCAAAGTCACCCGGTCCAGGCTTATATGTGGGTAGAAGGGGATGGAGCCAATGGTAGCAACCAATCACTGAGAGGTGTGGGTGGGGAAAAGGAGTACAATGACCAATAGCAAAACACAACGGTGAATGGACAGGAGCACAAACCAATGGGGTTGCAAAGAGCAAAGAAACTACTAGACTGGTGACTAAGTATGGCTGTTGTCAGCACCCCGGAGCCGTGCCTGGGCTGACAGACCACCAGCCCACAGCCCACACCTGCAGCCTCCATGCTCGTGGGGTCAGGGGTCTAGAGGGCCAGGGCCTGATGGCACTGGTGGTGCATGGCGGGAGGGACTCTCCTCTCCCTGGAGTGAGCCAGGGCTGTGTTGTGACCTCAGTGGTGCCTGCCATGCTGAAGGGATATGCAGGAGTAAATGATAGCCGTCCCAGGGCTGAGGAGGAAGAACCTCCTGACACCAGAAGATTTCAATGTGTTGGTGCCTTGGAGCAGCTACACCACCTGCCCCTGCTGGGGACCAGGCAATGGATCCCTGTGAGGGTGGGCATCCTGCCAGGGGAGAGGGGAAGCAATTGAAGAATGGAAAAATACAATCAGTATTCTGTATCGAATAAGATTTTTTCTCATTTGTTAAATAACTTGGAATTTTAGGTTGCTGAAGGATTGTTTGGACTGAAAATTTTAGCACTCTCTCCAGATACATGTACACAAACATTTAAATATATAAGTGTATGTACTTAATGTACACAAAGGCATATATTAATGATATACATGTGATTTTTTTCCTTTACCCTAATTTAAAAATCTTTCATTCAACACAACTCCTGACTTGAGACAGATTATCATTTTACACCCAGAAACCCCATGAAATCCTCACTCCTGATGTCCTTCCAGGGTTTGTGATACATGAGAGAAAAAAATCAGTGTTGCCAATAACCACACTCCATTTTTGTTTTTAATTGATTTACTCACAGTGAAGAATACACCCTTGTAAATGTAGTCTTAACAGTGCAGCAAGAAATAATAAAAATCATCTATAGATGTGCATACCCTACCTGCATCCTAACCCTTCATAGGAACAGATGCTTTATGTGTATTAGTCCTTTCTTGCTCACCATATGTTCAATTCCATAGGAAGAAAATCTTGTTGCCTGGGCCACAAGAGAGACACAGCACGCTCTCAGCATCTGGATGATTTGGAAACTAAAATTCTGCATTGTGCTGGAGTGTGTTGTCTCAGGTCAGCCTAAACGCATAAAAACTGAATGTATGTAATAGAATAGATATTGTCTCTGGGATAGATACAACTCCACACTGTTAGAAATCCAGTCCTTCTAAGTATCTTTAAAATGTACCTGATCATCAAAAGAATTTTTTATTTTGTTATTATTGTAAATAATTCAGGCTGTGTCTGTACAGGATGAAGTAGTCCAAGAAGAAATCCCAGGAGTCTAGATAAAATTCAGACCCTGCTTCTCATTGCCTCCTGGTTTTGTAGGGGCCATCACGACTCTGCATATTCCACACTACTCTGAATCTCTCGGGGAAGACTTATGGCCTTAGAAAAATGATTTCTTTTTTTGCTATTTCTATTGTATGGACTTGAAATTCTCTCAGCGTATTATCCTGGCATCATTATGTTAAACAGCATTTAGGAGTTGTGTGATGTGTATTCTGTCCCTTGGAACTTGGAATGAGAAGGTTTTGAGGGGCTATAAAGCCCATTGAGAGTATTGGAGAAGTGAAACAGCACAGTGCTAAACATGGTGTGGCTATATTCATATTACCTACAGGGAGCAATACCTCGAACAGACCACCCCCCATAACCATGATTAGATTTTTCTTGTAAAGATCTATTTGGCTAGTTCTGAAAGGTAACTTTGAAGAAATATACGTACAGACTCATAATAAGCACACCAAGACAATCCGGGAAGGTAAATTACCAGGGAAAAATAATAGCACAACCTAAACATATATACTTTTGTTTCCCAAGATGACAAACTAAAAGAAAGAAAAAATAGCTGCCTGAGTCCTGAGCATCAAATCTGTAGTCTTTCATCAGCAGTTGTGAAAAATTAAAGGCCTGAGGTAGGAGATACCACTGTAGGTGCAGAGACCAGTGAAAGCATGATGAGAAGAAAATATATATGTTCAACTAGATTATTATACTTTACAGACATGAAAAAATTAAATTGTATGAATCCCTGCTAGTAATATAGCATTGGATATTTCCTATTTCTTATGCACTCTAACAGAAGGGATTTCTGAAAATACTTATGTAGTTTGGTTTGGTTTAAACATTGTTCACAAAGCTAATTACAAAGATAATTGTTTTAAAACCCCAACCTGGTAACACATTAAGTGGTACGATGGAGTAACTGTAGTATGTGAAATTACAGTTGTAGCTATATGCACCTTTAGAGCAAGTTTTTAAATACAGTTTTGGATTTGTTTGATTTTTAATTAATATCATAAACCTGTCAGAGTAATATTCAATTAAAAGTTCTCATGACGCCTTCAAGGTAAACTGGGTTGGAAGGAAAGGGTATTAAGAGGAAAACTTGTAACAATTGTGAAAATCTAATTTAACTTGTATCAAGAGTTGTTTTCTACTCATTTTTTTTAATGCAACAGGAATGAAAGGCAAATTAATTGTTTTGTCACTTTATTGTGAAATATAGATACACTCATACTTGATACCTTAATCACTAATTACACCAATTTTTCTACTATTCAAAGTGGCTGGCTTCTAATACTCTCTGACTGTATATTAAAAAGAGCAGGGGTAAAGAAAAGAAGCACCAAAATTCAACATCTTAAGGTGCACCTGATAGAAGTTTAGAGAGTGGGGAGCATTACAATCTCTTTGCTATACAATTAAGAAAACCATTTTTGTGAGACTCCACAAATTAATCTGTTACTGCAAGATATTCCATATTTGAATGTACTGATTCAGTTGCCTTAAAAAAAAAATACAACGGCAATCACCATAATAATGTAAATAAATACCTTAAACAGAAAAACACAGCTGGTCTTTGAAAATATGATCTGAATTTTTCAAGGCTGCAGTCTTAATCCTCAGAAGTTTGTTTTTTTTTTTTTTTACCATGTGTTTAATTAACATTGTAGTCATGGAAACTTCAAGCTCCTTGTACTTGTTCCTCAGAACCACGTTTAATAGTCTATAAAAGGCATGTCATGATTTTTAATTTCTAATCTGCTCTGCATTTCACCAATATTCTTCATGGCAAATGTGTTGCCCCATCTCCCCTTTGCTCTGCAGCCTGTGAAACTGGTGTTCAGAGCAACAGCTGCTTCAGGCTTTCTTGGAGCAGGTCCTTGTCAATAGGAACCTCTGATTCCACAGTATGTGAATTCCACGTTACTAGGTCACAAGCTTCTTCCATTCCTTTTCCATTCACTACTGTGAATCTTATCTATTTTGATTTTCCAAGTATTTTCTGTAATTTTGCAAGAATATACAGTACACTGATGGTCATAGAGCACCACAAAATGCAGGTTTATTGTTTAAATGGTGAAGGACCTTACTGTGGAGTTTTAAACAGCAAAGAAGGGAAGTTGGTCAGATCGTCTTTCAGTATTTCCTTTCTTGTGGAAATACATGGAGGAAAATACATGAATTACAAGATATTTAGTGAAAGATATGGGCTTGGCTGATAAACAAGAATAAAAAAGCCAGAAATATACTTAGAAGCAGTGCTAGTATTGGAGATGACTCCTTTATGAAGGGAAATGGCCTAACTAAAGGAACTCCAGTTGGCATTAAGTCACAGATAAGTTTCTTCCAGATCGGTTACATCAGATAGAGCTACTGTTTGTTAGCTGAGAAATGAGGAGTGGATGGCCTTTGTGCTGGTAAAGGAGCATGGGGCTCCCTGTGGAGATTTCTGTAGTTTTACCAGTCTGTGAAGACAGCTCTCAAGAGACCTTTGTAGTTTGGATTTAGAATTCTAACACTTTCACAGATGGAGGAAAAATTAGTCCCTTTGCTCCTTAAATCTATGATCTCAATAAACAACTTCAGATTATTATGTGTTACAGAAAGCTTATACTTTTCTTCCTTGAGAATTCCATAGTTTTAGACTTTTCTACAAGTATCCAGCTTAGTTTGATGCAAAAGCACTATCTGCCTTTTATCACAAATCACACATTATTCTCAGATGGTTGTTTTTCTTAAGAGAAAACATGCTGTTAGTTTTGTTCAAGGAACAGTTGCTAAATGATTATTATTTCCTACAGATTATATCATCTCTTAACAGCAAATCGCTTCTTCACAAGTTAATAAAATGCAAAAGAAAGCATCCAAGTTCCATTTAAAATAAACGGTGAATCTATTAAAATCTAAAAAGGCTTTAAAAAGTATCTGTAGTCTCATCTGTCAAAAAAGATGGTGCATAATATTGTGGAAAAGCTGACGGAGTTTTTTTCCCAATCTCTGTATCCATAAGGTATGAATGCTTTAAGGAAGCATAATTCAGCACTGCTGCTGGAGGGAGTAGAAGCACCATGAACTCTAAAGCGCACTTAATCCACTGATAAGTTTTAGCCCTGCCACAAAGGCTTGCTGCAATTGAAAGCTTAGTGCAATGCAAAATGGCATGGACTAATTGGAGCATCATTCCTTTCAGTGGAAATTGATGCTTTATTTTCAGCTTCATGCTTGTATAATTCTTAGAAATGTTGTGATCTGGAAAACAACTTCTTAATTTTGATTATACTTGAATCAAAGCTGCATCCTCTAAATTCTGTAACTTAAGAAAAAGCATAATTTCCTTCTCTAAGGAGTTTCTCTTACCACAAAAAATTTGATGATGATTTGTAGTTGTAGAGTCTTCCTTGTTTTTTTTTTCTATGAAACTATTCACTTCTTCATGGCAAACTGAGAACCTGTGTTGGGGGATGATTGGTGTGTTTGTAGGTGTGGAAAAATATCCTTATAATGAAGTGATTTTTAGAGATCAGGTGTTGGGATAATGAACAGCGTTTCTTATAGAAGTTTAAAATGCTTTTTCCATTTATGAGTTATTGCAATTATACTACAGATTCAGGGACAGTAGGTAGAAAGAACAAGGCACACCAGTATAACTGAAAACAAGTGGGAAGAACGGTGTGGAGATAAGCTATAGGAGAGACATTCTGCAATGCACATAGTGCCTGCAGGTGGGTCACAAATGCTCAGACAGCTATGACTCTCATGCTTCGTTTTATGTAGATAGTGTCAAGTCCTTGCAGATATGAAAGTCAGTTGCTGATTTCTCTCATTTTGGCACCAATCCAAGTCAGATATGCTGATTTTCATGTAATTTCTTCATACTCAGAACACTAAGACTAGAAGTTAGATTCCTGCATAAAGGTGCAGAGTAACCTGATTATTGCTCAAGATTTTAATTTTGCTTCCTTTTCACTTCTGAAGGTGGCAGACATGTAAAGGCAGGAGGAGGAAAATATGTTTTTTACTTTAAAATGTAGTTAGAAAATGCCATATAGGCTTAAAATAGCTCAAAAAGATGAACTCCATGGATGTGCTAATGCCCCTGTTAAGTCAATATGTTTTGCGATGTTAAGTCAATGTGCTTTGAGATTAGTGGGTAATAAATAAGTTATGAAACTATTTCCCCCAGGAATTCTTTTCATTTTTCCATATAGCCTTTTTGTACAGGTAGTCACAGATAAAACTGTCTGAGATAAGTAGTCTATGCAGGACTGCATCACAGGTTTGTGTGGATCAAAAGCTGCTTCCCAAGTTAATGACACAATATAATGTACTATACAATTCCCACCCCACAAGAAACTGTAGTCTCACTTCTGAGCACGGCTGACTTATATCCTTGGAACTCCCCAGTTCAGTTTCTTGGGGGTAAGCTGAAGGTTGCTTTTTCACAGTTTCAGAAGATTTCCAGTAACTCTATAAGCAAACAAATGAAAAGCAATTTTGTACAGACATTTCCCTGCCCACGAGGCCATTTCTTCTTCCTAACTTCAACCCATTTGTGTTGATTAATAGCTCAAAGGTCTTTTTTACTAAGCAAAAATTAATTCCTTCTGAGGGAGGCAGATCATATTCAGCCTCCCACAATGTCATATTCAATAGGGGACAGCTATAAGCTAGCAGAAGGTAATTATGTTACTCCCTTAAAATGGGAGTTTTCTCTAAAAATTGGAACAATGGCTGTGCAGAGCAGAACATCTCTAGCTGACTGTGAATGTATATAGACTCATTCTCCTTTAAAAATACACTTCTGTACAAAGAGCTAGTTCAGTTCCCTTAAGCTTATGTAAGAGCTTTTTGGTGGAAACTTTGTGCTTAGCCTCAGCAGATCCTCTAACATAAATAAAGTTCTGAGTAGTGTTGCCTTTAAAGACTTGCATTTAGGTGGGGGAAACTGTACTGATTATAAGAACAAGATTATATCTGCAAAGTAGGAGGCAGTAGCACTAGCATGGAACTAAATGGTGGAGTTGGATCAAATAAAGGATAAATACAGCTTTGCTAAGCACTGTCATAGAGCCACTCAGGCTGCTCAGTGGAAATGTTTTTAGAGACCAAGATGCAGGAACACAAGAGAGGTTGACTGCAGATGGAAGACTCCTGTGATAAACTGGGAAGGAATAAACACATATCAGAAATATCAGAAGCTATATTTTAGTTGCAGATAAAGATTCTGCTTCCTACTGCCCAGGAGTTCTTGTGGTCCAGACACAACAGAGAGGGAAATAGAAAAATTACATGGAAAGAAAAAATCCAGTCAAAGACAAAACTACTAATGCTTCCTTAACATAAAAGAATATGCTTGTGTGTATGTATAGGTTAGTGTAGTTGAGGGGCAGAGTGACCTGACTTAAAAATAATTAAGGTAAGTATAGGGCACACCTGGAAGTTATTTCATGTTTTTGTCTGACAGGTAAATGGAACAAAAGAACAGTAGAATTTGTATCTGGCTTTTATTACAGATTTCATTACTTTAACTGTAAGGTTGCTGAGAGGTTCTTAGTATGCCTCATTAAAAGGCAATGCTTGCCAGATATCCACCAGGAAGATAAGGAGGTTTAGAAGTTCTGGAATATTTTTGCTAGAATTTCACCCACTTTATATCTGAGGTCTGTGGCATTTTCCATTTAATTTCAGGTAATAAGTAACAGAATTCTGAACCCACTATTTTCTATATTGTTTTTGGTTTGGTTTTGTTTTTTCTAGGAGAATAAAGTTAGTAGCATCAATCATGAATAATCATCTCTGTAAATAGGAGCAAACTGTCTTTTAAACATATTCCCTTCTTGCATTATCTTAATTTATATAGGATTCAATTTATAGATTTATATACATGAAAGAAATAAATCGTGAAAGATGAGATTTTTTTTCTTATATAGAAACAAGGAAATGGACTGTACAGGATATTCCAAAGTGATTTGAATAAATCACCATTGCATAGAAATTTGGTGAAGAAATAAACATAAGAAAAGGACTTATTTTTTCCTTGAACAGTGACTATTATTATCAGAATAATTCAGGCCACATTTTCGCTTGGGGAAAAAACATACAGTCTGTGGGAAAAATCCCATCTGTTCAGAGCAGGCCCAACATAAAGAGGAGTGGTAGGACCATGTGTTTAAGCAAACTGTACTTCAGGTAATACACCTGTATAGAAGATTAGCTGCTACCACAGTAGTATGAAATCAAGCACGAGCACTAAGCACTGGCAAATTGTCATGACTATAGATGTGTTACAGCAGAAACAATATATCATAATGCTGTTTGCTATTTTAAGACTGGGTATATTTAACTGATTCCTGTGTTTAACATCTGAATCCCAGCTGTGCACAGCAAGTCTTTATATCATCAAATGAAAAGATTTTGCCAAGTTCTATATTGCTAGTACCACAGAATGATCATGGAATGATGCAACTTTACTTCTACTTGGTTTTATATTGGTTCTGACCTAGATAGCCCACAGAGCAGTTGAAGGATACATGAAAACAAGATTTAAAAATGATTGCATTCCAGGTTGCTACATTCATGAGGGATCAAAGGCTAATCCTGACTTTAGCTGCTTAGAATACAACCAAGATCCAAATGTCAAATTTCTTCACACAGTAACAGTATGTCTTTCACATTTATGAAAATTCTAACTCATATATTCTGTTATGTAAGTCATACTTCTTTTAAGTGGCAATTCTTGATAAAAAAAAAAGCCTATGGTAAAGCTTTTATGTAAAAGTGAATCCCATTAATAAGGAAACTGCCTATTTCTCTTGACAAGATGAGACATATACTGTGCAAGATCTGTTTCCCACATGGTAAGCTTTATCACATAGTCTGGCTCTAAGCAGTTGCATTATTTTCCATGTCACTAAAATTAAATAAAAATGTTAAGAAGAGCTGCCAACTGTGAAAACAAATCCAAATAAAAAATTAAACACCCAAACATGATTTACTGTTTCATGTGGCAAAATCTTATTAAAACAATAACAGTCTGTCTGATAATTTATTTTTTACTGTGAACATACATAGTGTAATTCATCAGTAAGAGCAGTGAATTTTCTCTTTTTGCTCCTTCTCTTTTATCCACAAAACCCCCACCAGAAAAAATGAAACACTTAAAAGAACCTGAGTGATCAGGAAAATTGAACTTATTTTAAGTCACTTGCATTGTCATCAGTGTTTCCTATGCTGAGGATAGTAACTCCTATCTGCTCATTTCTAGCTATAAAGTGCATCTTCCTCATGTGGGAAACGGTGCAGTAAAGTAGGAGTAGAACTACATGGCTTAGATGACACAAATTTATGAAATTTAGCACGTATACGAAATAGTAGAATATACATACAAATATAATTTTTATTTTCAGCTGTTATGTGCTTACAGCAAGACTGTGGTCTTATCCAAATTATAACAAACCAAAGCAGTTTAACCTAAGGATAATGAATAGATATTATTTCACATGTATTGAAATCAGAGATGAATGTCAAGCACATAAGCTTACTTTTACTTTTAATGTCACTGAGGTTCACCAACAATTGTATGCCACCTTACATTGCGTGTATAAAAGACGGTCCTGCGTATTTTCATAAACTGAGTAACTGATACATACAAATCAGCTATTACCACTACTTTAGTCCTACTTTGCAATCTTTTATTCCACCTTTTTTTTTTCTTTTTTTTGTGACGAGGAAGTAGTTTGTTCATTAAGAAAGCAATTTTGCTTCTTTTCTACATTTTTCATGTTGAAATTCTGAATGTAAAGAAGAACTGAAAAGATTTGACTGTGACGGTTCTGGTTTCTTTTTCTGCCAAGGTTGGGATTAATAGCACAAGAGATGAAGTTCACATTTGGACTTGGATGTTTATTAATTCTTACCTATATTACAGTCTCCCAGACTGAGTTCTGCAGTACCTCTAGTTAACAAGGTGAAAAATCGAGTACCTCTTTATCTCTACAAGGTCTTTTCAAGGACAATCCTCCAATTGTGAAATGCCACCTAAATTATTTTTACTTTAAACCAAATAACTAACCACTTGAAGTCCACAATGCAGACTTTATTAAGCAATTACAGAAAACCACCCAGACCCATGAAGAAGAAGGAAGAAGAAGGTGAAANGAAGCCATTTCTGTTCAATGGGCCATCAAGAGCCCATTAGAATGATATCAGCCCATTGTGAGATGCTCCACCCAGGGGGAGGAGCCAAGCATTCCCACCTGCATATAATCCTGGGTTAAGACAGCAGAGTCAGCTTTTTCCCCACTGGATTCACGGAGGACAAGAGCTACCAGACCTCTCTACAAGAACACTGCTTCAACGAGACCATTTCATCTGGACTGCTACTAACACCCTAACTAACAGGGTGTCAGGTTGTATTCTGACTCTGTCAGTGGTATTTTTATACTATTGAATTTATTTTATTTTACTTTATTTTACTGCTTTTCTTTTGCTCTTATTAAATTGTACTTCTGACTTGGAGTCTCTCACTGGTTTTGCTTTCAAACCAGCACAACATACAAATATAAATTTTATTTTCATCCATCATGTGCTTACAGCAAGACTGTGGTCTTATCCAAATTATAACAAACCAAAGCAGTTTAACCTAAGCATAATGAATAGATATTATTTCACATATATTGAAATCAGAGATGAATGTCAAGCACATAAGCTTACTTTTAATGTCACTGAGGTTCACCAACAATTGTATGCCACCTTACATTGCGTGTATAAAAGACGGTCCTGCGTATTTTCATAAACTGAATAACTGATGCATACAAATCAGCTATTACCACTACTTTAGTCCTACTTTGCAATCTTTTATTCCATCTTTTTTTTTTCTTTTTTTTGTGACGAGGAAGTAGTTTGTTCATTAAGAATGCAATTTTGCTTCTTTTCTACATTTTTCATGTTGAAATTCTGAATGTAAAGAAGAACTGAAAAGATTTGACTGTGACAGTTCTGGTTTCTTTTTCTGCCAAGGTTGGGATTAATAGCACAAGAGATGAAGTTCACATTTGGACTTGGATGTTTATTAATTCTTACCTATATTACAGTCTCCCAGACTGAGTTCTGCAGTACCTCTAGTTAACAAGGTGAAAAATCGAGTACCTCTTTATCTCTACAAGGTCTTTTCAAGGACAATCCTCCAATTGTGAAATGCCACCTAAATTATTTTTACTTTAAACCCAATAACTAATCACTTGAAGTCCGCAATGCAGACTTTATTAACCAATTACAGAAAACCACCCAGACCCATGAAGAAGAAGGAAGAAGAAGGTGAAAAAAGAACAACTAACCTCCACCCTAAATCTCCATCTTGCCCCATATATATCACTATATACTAAAATCTTAACTTTAATTTTTCACCCTGTGATATCACACAATTCTATTCAAACTATATACCCACAACAGAAAGCCTGAAATTCTCAGTTTCCACAATTCCAACATTTGGCTACTGACTTTCATATGCAGGACTTGTAGAGAAGAAATAGTGTTGTCTCAGCACACATCCCTCAGAGATGCCTACAAAGATACTGTGAGATTACCTAATGGCATGCATCCTCTACAACGACCTAGGATGCTAAGTCATAGAATATATACCTTGGCATGCCTGAGACTGCCATGCATGAGCTTGACAGTGAGAAGAGGTCACAGTTAGCTTCCAGAATCATTTACATACATAGCTGTACCAGTCAGGAAAGGGTAGGCTTATTCTTCAACTGGCAACAATTATCTGGCATGGACATGAGAAGGAAAATAATGAATGTGAGTTCTGCTAAATGAACAGTACATTGTGCCTCCTAGTTTTTCTTTGCTTTCCTGGTGTTTTTTGGTTTTTGTTTCTTTTTTTTTTTTCCCTGCAGTCAGGAAGAGGCTGGATATTATTAAACGTTGCAGTATGTGTCCATTCTGTCCTCTACCAAAAAAAAGGCAATAAAAAGATGCCTGTCTAACCTTTTCTATCTTGACATGAATCTTTTCTTCACTACCTTTGCTATGAGAGATCCAATAACAGTATAAATTTTTCAGGCACTGTTCCTTTTTAATGATCAAAGTAGTTATTCCAAAACTTTGTCTTTTGCACTAAGAAAGGGCAAATGGAATTGGGATTCAGATAAAAGTTCAGGAACTACAGGTTAAACTAGTGGCTTTTTTTCCTCCTGCTCTCAACTACTTTTATAATTTGTATCTATGCAGAATGTATAATGCATCCATGAAGAGATGATAAAAGCGAAACTGCTAGAAATAAAGAGGTGTATTAACCCTAGTAAGTAATTTGAGAAAAGAAGGGACCACTATGAAAACTGATAGCCAGCTGTCTGGCAATCTTTCTCTTCTGTGAACTATAGCTGAAGTGATTAGATCTTTTCTAGAGGATAACTTCAAGGACGTAGATCACTCTTCCCGGGGAAGTGAAATACAGAGTATGGTGCAGTGTTTTTTTGTCATCCTAGGTACCTGATATCCAGGCTTTTTTAATGCCTGATAAGACTTATTTTCCTTTTCAAATTTAACTTACTAACATTTTTTAACATGTCTAGAGTCAGTAAAACATCAATAGTTTATTATCTATAGTATTTCCATCGCATGTTGAGATTTGCCAGTTCTAACCTACCATGTTGCATAAACACTGACATTGTCCTTAGCTTTGCGCATATCCAGGATATTTAAAATACTAAATATTTCTATAATTTCTTGCACTTTGAAGTGAAATGACAGCATTGTGTTATTTGATCCCCTCCATGTTTCCAGAAGAGCACATAATCAGGACAGAGTGACATCCAACTCCACTGGTATGCAGGCTTCTGAAAGCTATAGGTATCTGTAAAGATTGTTTTTAACAGCATGGGCAACATCAATGGAAATCAAATTTTCTCTCATTAAAATTGCTTATTGCTCCTTCACAATCCTTTTTGGGGAATAAACTTGTAGCAAAAAAACAGGACATCTTCCTTATTTCTTCTTTTCTTTGTTGCAATTTTAAGCAACACTGCACTGGATGACAGATTCTTCTGAAGAAATTTTCTTCAACCTTCCACTCTCTATTACAGCAAGGCCACAGTCTATAGCGCTGCCTCAACTGTGTTATTACTCTTTAATGCCAGTTCAGCTCTGTGATTTCTTTACAACACTGAGGAAAGAGAGTTTTCCTCAATTTTCTGACTAAGTAGGAAACAGTTAGCTATATATATATATATATATATCAGAAAAGAAAAAAAAAGGCATCATTAATTTCCCTGTAGTATTGATATCAAAATAAAATGTTAAAAAATTAATTGTTTTGAAAACAACAAATATTCATCACTTAAGCAGCTGGTATAAAGAGCTAATTCTTCTGCTACCTGAAGTGTAGATTTGTCTAGATAGGATTTTTTACCATGGAGTAAAACTATCAAGTCATTTGGCAGCTCACTGTTTTCTTGTATGAGTGACTTTTATTTATGATGTAAAACACGATCTGAAAAAGTTAAAGTTTTCCCCACTGCTAGTGCTAAAATCCTTATCTCACAAAATATGTTTTACATTTATTTCGTTCCTTGTGTATGAGAGTATTCAAAATTAAACTTTGAGATACTAAATTTCCTCTGATATCCTGACTTTGCATAATGTGGTTTTTATGAGTTGCTATATAAAGTTTGTTATTATGTTATGTGCCTCTTCCCTTATCACCATGAGTTCATTAATTTCATTGCAGCTGTCCCTATACAAGAGAAAGCAATGTTGAGCATGATATAGTTTCCAAGCAGTCATCATTTTGATTTCTAATCATGTAGTTAAAGACTACCTACCTAAAGAAGGTCACTTCTGTGATAGTATCTAAGAAATCAGGCATCATATACCACACCGTAACACTGGAAACTACTACAGTTTCCTTTTAAATCAAGGGAAGAAAACCATGGCAGTTTTTATAAGATTTTTTTTAATTAGCCCATCTGTGTTTGTGTCTGTGTGTGTGTACTTCCTACTGTATTGCAAATTCACTATATTTTGGTTGTAATGAAATTGACATCACCAAAGCTCCTTCAGATAAGGAAAGACATGATCTTATGTCTTTGTCAAAACAACTTCACTATTCTGTTTTTATAAGAAAAAAAAATCCAGATTTAAATTCAAAATCAATACTCTGTGTTTGGAAAATATTATTTTGAAAATATCCCAGTCTTAATCAGGTCACAGTATGTCGTGTTAGTTGGAAATCTGAACAAAATACTTTTTGTGCTGTTCATAGAATTTAAACCATTTTTTGTTACCTGAAATAAAAAAAAATGAAAATAATATCAACATTTTACACATATCAAATTGGGACAAACTCATTTAAACATAACTGCTTTAAGTCTTAAGAAATCTTGTACATAATTTTACTCACTGTTTAGTCTCTTCCAACATCTTTACCCATGCAAAAAGAAAAAAAAAAGTACTCTTTGGAAATTAGGTATTTAAAATATTGAATAATGTCTAACCACAATAGATCTCACAGGCATTTAATTCCCTGTACAGTCATTTACAGAAAATGTGCATTCATGTTACATTTTTTAAAATTATGTTCTTTCCTGTGACAGCTGATGAAGACAATGCTTTAGGCATGATTTACTTTCACTCTGAGTTAACTGGTCCAGGATAATGATTTAGAAATCATTTTTTTTTCCCAGTGTCCTGAAAAACATTATATGGTTTTTATGAAAGCAGAATACAGTGAAAAGTAAAAAAAAAAAAAAAAAAGACACAGCCCTATTATTATCTAACAACATACTGCTTGCTCCATAGCATGATAAAAAGTATGACAAAATATACCTAAGTATTAGCAGCTTCTACTCAAACCTAGTTTTAAATGTCAAAATATTTAAAACTAATCTACATTTCATAACAGACTATACTTTTCTTTTGTGTCTGCATTTGAGTAATTAAATTTTACAGTTTTTTATTCAGTAGCATCTGCTTCATATTGCTACACTGTAGTTAAGCTATCAATTTTTGGCAGTGTAATAACCCTGTTGAGTCAATAGCTACTGTTTGCTCTGACATTATTGACTCAGCATCAAGTTCATTATTTTGCTTGTTTTTACGGTACATGCAATTCATACACATGATCACTTTTAGCTGATAGAGCATGTTAATAAAAGATAAACTTCACTGGATCTAGTAGAGAGCCCAGTCTCTCCACTGAGTGGACACCCTAAGGAAAACTTTTTACAATACCATAACTGGAGATAGCCCTTATGTATACCAAGCACTAGAGCACTGCTGCCGTATCTTGGGCTCAAATACCTCTTTAAACTGTGTCAGGTGCTATTTTCCCTGTTTCAAGGAAACTGTCCTTTCAGTTGTTCACAACCCATAGCCTCTACACACTTAAGTGAACTAAAAATGTAGAATCACAGGATGGTTTGGCTTGGAAAGAACCTTCAAAGTTCATCTAGCTCTGAACCTGCTCCTGTTGTCAGGGACACCTTCCCCTAGACCAGGTTGCCCAAAGCCGTATCCAAACTGTCCTTACAGTATCAAGGAGTGGGTATTCATAACTTCTCTGGGGATCCTCTTCTATTGTGTCATCACTCTCATTGTAAAAAATTTCTTTCCTCTATCTAATGTAAATCTATCCTTTTTCAGTATAAAATTATTATTATTATTCCTTGTCTTATTGCTACAAGTCCTTGTAAAAAGACCCTCCCTTATCTTTTTTGTGCCTCCCCTGCCAAGGGACTGGAAGGCACCTACAAGGTCTCCCAAGAGCTTCCTCTTCCTCAAACTGAACAACTCCAATTCTCTCAGCCTGTCTTTATAGGGGAGGGTTCTATCGCTCTTGTCATTCCTGTGGCCCTCCTCTGGACTTGCTCTAATAGGACCACATCGTTCTTTTCTTGGGGACCTTGGAGCAGAATGAGGCACTCCAGATTGGGTCTCATCAGAATGGAACAGAGGGACAAAATCCCCTTCCTCACCCTGCTGCTACACTGCTTTTGATGCAGCCCAGGATACATTTGGCTTTCTGGGTTGTAACTACCCATTGCCAGTCCACATCCAATTTTTCATCTACCAACTGCCTGAAGTCCTTCTTTACAGGCCTGCTCTCAATCCCTTTATCCCTCAGCCTCAATTGATAACAGTTATTTTCCTGTCCTGGCCGCCAGACGTTGCTCTAGGACTTGTAAAATTTTGTAAGGTTCACAGGAGTTCACTCCTCAAGTCTATCAAGTTCCCTCTGGATGGCACTCCTTCCTTCAAGCAAATCATATGTGCCACTCAGCTTGGTGTCACCTCCAAACTTGCTGAGTTTGCACTCTGTCTTGCTGTCTATGACATTAATAAAGATATTGGACAGTATTGTACCTAATACGGACCCTGAGAAACAGTACTTGTTGGTGAGATCCATTGGGCCATTGACTGCAACTCTTTGGATATGGCAAATTCCTTACGCATCTAACAAGCTATCTATCAAACCTATATCTTGTCAACTTACAAGGCTGCTGTTGGATTCCATGTCAAAGGCCTTACAGAAGTCAGTAGGTGACATTTGTTGTTCTTCTCTTAGCCACCAGTGCGGAGTCAGTCCACCATTAGCATTAGTAAACACCATGACATTAGTGATTTTCCCTTTGTGAAGCTGTGCTGGCTGTCTCTAATCACCTCCCTGTAATCCTGTGCCTTGGCACAGGATTCAAGAGGATCTTCTCCATGCTGTCATTGAGGCTGACAGGTTTATTTTACCCAGAATCCTCCTTTCTGCCCCTTATCAGAAAACAGATTCAGAGTGATATTCTGTAATTGGCTTTAGATATTTTCTCTTTAAGTACAGTGATTTCTCATTGCATTGTATCTTGCTGAGCAATGTACATAGAGCTATTAAAAAATCCACCAAACAAAGGGTATCTTGCTGCACAAATGTTCTTAGACATCTAAAATTTGCCCTCAGCATGTCAAACAACTGTGTCTTTTCTCACTGTGCAAGTGAGTTCATCGCTGTGAGGAAGATATGCTGTGTCATTCAAATTATTTGGAGAAGAAAAACCATATATTTTCTTTAATTTCTGTTCAGTTGTTAAAAGCAATAAATTGTGTAGTTCCTGCAGGTTAAAAAGCACTATTACCCTCCTCTGGCAGTAAATTAAATTAACGGATCTTACCATTCAGGACTAAGTGAAATTACAATCCATGTTTTAAAAATCCATGTTCTATCCATCAAAACTAGAACTACAAACTGGACAAAAATATATATAATAATCTTTGACATATATAATAAGCATTTTTACCTCTGAAGAAATGCTTAGAGTTACAGAGACATAGTCATACAGAGAACATGGGAGAAGGAAAATGCCACTACTATGCTAAACTTTATGCATTTTGCATTTGGCAGGACTACTGAGCAGTTTCTGATCTGTCTTCTCTTAGGTAGAGAAGGAAAAATGAAAGGAGAAAGAACAGACATATAGTATTTGCTCCCCTGCATATCTAGGTCAAGTTCTTGCTGCCTAGGCTCCCAAGTGTTTTGAAAGATGTTATAGCACCATTAATTTCACTAATCACACAAAAGATAAATGGGTCAGACACAGGTGGCCAACTGCCCGGGCCAGCTGTCCATGGCTGACATTGGGGATAACATGCTTCAGGTCTTGCTCAGTTCATATTTCCACAACACATATGTGAAGGCATCCCATTCATCTTCCTTCCTTCCAGACACAGTCCCTCCAGGATCAGCTAACAGGGCTTTGACTCCATCTTTCCTCAGCAGCAAAATTACACTGTAAGAGTACGGCTTGATTGCTAGAACTGCAAAACAAATTAACGCTGATCAGACTCACATTAACACAGAGATGACTAGACAATTTTGCATACTGCCATCTGAACCCTAGATATGAGAGAAAATAAAATACAGTTCAGTGTTAAAGGACACATTGTATTTCTTGTCTGAGTAAAGATTTTGGAGGTCAACTCTTATTATTTTCTGTTGTATATGAACAAATGTGCAGTACTGTGCATATTTTTTGTTGGAAATTTTTTCTGCAAATTCTGTAATAAATTAGCAAATGGTCAACGTACCCATTACACACTTGTGTTTTGAATGTTTCAAAATTACTTTCTTTTCTGATCAGCATCTCTAATTCAGACAAGTATTTTTTTTAATAATACAATCTCAGTGTCAAAGTAATTAATATAAAGGAGATTAATTTAATTATTAAATTAAATTAGCAAAGTTATTAATATAAAGGAAAAATGGGCTTTTTTATACAATTAGAAAATAAATTCTCAACCTTCCCTACAGTTTCGAACTAGTATGGCTATCCTACCTCCACTCAGCTTCAGTTTTGCATGAAACTAGTACAAACCTTTTTCAGTCAATCATCTCTATCAAACTTGGAAAAATTAAGTAAATGATTCTGAAATATTTGGGAGTGACAGAAGAGATTGGCTATGCCTAAGCAGCAGACACACTGAGGAAGCCAGTTTAAGAAAAGTTAAATACAAGTCTCAGAACTTGGCAGTAACTGCATTTTATATAAGCGGGTTATTGAATACAAAGTACTTCTCAGGAGGTTTCTTTTAGAAATAAATACTGATGCTGACTGTAACAAAGAGCTTAAAAGATTAACAAACATATCCAGTTCTGCATTAGGAGATTGCAATTTAAATTTAATTCTTTGTAGACTTCAGCTTGTTAGTATGGACTTAATACAGCTTTGCATTGAATAATCATGCTTTAACACAAAAAGCAAAAAATATGTTTCATATTAAATTGTATTTAATGACTAGACTATGTCCTGTCAAACCCTGAAATTGGTGGATCACATGACCAAAAAAATGCATAATGTGGCAAGGAAAACTTTCCAGTGTGAGGTCAGCAATAGTTAGGGGTGCTTTTTGATCCAATAAGGAAAGATTAACATAGCATTGGCTATATCTGCTTAGCATAGAATTAATCAGATAATCAGAGTAAAGCTGCAACTTTCTTCTTTGGTTTTGTTATGAAATGGAAAACTTTTTATGATCCCACATTTCAGAGATTTTGAGAGCCAGGTCAAGAATTTCTGTCATGACAAACTATTTCATATTAAAAAAAAGAGTTACTTGCACTTGAAATTAAAGGAGTGTAAAGTATGCTGATCATATATACCTTAAATAATGAAATAAGAAAGAGCTTCCTGATAACAGAACTTACATTTTATTTTAATTACTACATTTTAATTCCAACGTCCCACATACATTGATTTTGAATTGCATAATTCATTTATGTGTAAAATATATCAAGCATCCATCTTGTCTGTGTGGCTATTTTGAACTTATATACAGGTGAAAAAATGTTTCCCAGTCAAGAGAACTTTTAATTAGAATGTATTTCTTAATGTCTTTATTTCAGATTTGTTCCTCTAAAACACAAAGGGTGATTATTAGCCTACTCTTGCATAGAGTGTTCTGCTTTAATTTAGTGTGATTGCCTTCAATCTTCTCTTTATTCATTTCCTACTTTTTTTTTAAACAAGTTCTTGCCTTTTAGCTTGGATTTTAAGATGAATGTTGCCAGTTTATATGAAAAGGAAATACTACTTCTTATTCCTTTCGATGAAATCACAAGAATATAATTCAGACCTCTGTTTCTTCTGCAGTATAGGTAAAACTTTAACCTGCCCCTAAGTAGAATTATGGTGTCACCATTGCTGTCAGAACCACTTGACTGAATATTATAAAAAATAAAATAATAATGTAAAAAGTTTCTATTGTAATATCTAACTTGTTGCAAAAGAACCTGAAGAGTTTTTAAAATGGTATACAATTCAAATTCATTTCCATAATTGACAAAATACATGCACACAGTTGTTTTATTTTCTTTTGCCTTGCATTCCTTTGTATTCTGGAATGCTATTCTGTTTTGCTACTAGATTTTAAAACATGATGTTAGGGGATTCTTCAGAAACTGCATTAAAACCCAATTGCATTCTCTGTTCCTTTGGTATGTAAATCAAAGCTTAAATATCTCTGTCTGGCTAGCGCTCAAGAGCAATGTGTTTATTGCAGATCACATGTGTGCAACCAGCTTCCCTTTTGGTTAATAGACCTATGCATTTATTAGCTCATATGGTCAGTACCTATGGCCCCTGGATTTGTCATGATTAGCAAGCAGTACTTTCTGATTTTATTACCCTTTATGAATGAATTTGTGCAATTTATTCACCATAAGATATTCTGTAGAATAAAAAAAATTTACATGTATAATTTCAAAATGTCGATGGTACATGGAAATTCTGCTTCACATATAGACCATGATGGTTACTATAAGTTCTACAGTTGATTGTAATATTCATATTGTTTTCAGATAATTTAAACTATTCCCTTATTTCTTTGTTCCTACATCATCTAAATAAATTAGGAAGCATTCCAAATAGATCAATTATGAAGTGATAATTTGTTATATAAGTAGATGACAAGAATCAAATGCAAGTATTTCTCTAGGTCATAAATTTAAAAAAGAAAACATAGAAATATTTTGTGGGTTTGGTTTTTTTTTAAAGCGCTAGATTTATATCAACAGAACTTTGCTTTATATACAGTGTTATGTATACAGTGGGAATAGCTGGCAGAAGTGAAGCCTCATGCTATCATTCTGCCTTGCTTAAGAGCTGCAAGTACTCAAATGCTTCTGTAAACATGGATAACATAGGTTTATTTTCCAATCTGTAATCCCGTTGATAAATATTCATCATTTACAGATTAAGTAGCATACTTAATTCTTTAGGAATCATTAATATTTTCATTATTTTACATTTTTTATTCTTCACTTGTACACTTTACTTTTCTTAATTTCCACTGGGGGCAATGGTGTTGTACAATGTTCCCAACATCTAGCAACCCAGCACCATCTAGCTCACTATTTAGACAACCTCTTTTGCTGTCCTGGTCTCTTTTGAGCTTCTGGAGTACTGTATTCAGAGCACAACCTTTGTGCAACCTGCAAGCTTCTATGTCATAAAGGCTGTGCAGTTTTCCGGAGAAAATGAGAAAATGTGAAGAACCCTAAGGGATTACTGTTAGTTGAAAATGTAGGGATATCTTCTCATCAATTTGTACAAGATTCAAAATCTGGACTTTACTAAGCAGGAAATTCTGTAAAAAGCCCAAATCAGGAAGATGGTACCTGACA
Source organism: Hylia prasina (assembly GCA_013397195.1). Classification (NCBI taxonomy): domain Eukaryota; kingdom Metazoa; phylum Chordata; class Aves; order Passeriformes; family Sylviidae; genus Hylia; species Hylia prasina. The sequence goes on along the minus strand of VYXD01008075.1, from coordinate 545,588 downwards.
GAACAGACTAGAATTGCTATGGAATTCTCAGTGCACTCCTAAAATGTGATTTTGCATATACTGGCAAAGATGAAACTCAACATCTGCACCAAAATAGAATTAAAACAAATTAAAAAAAAATAAATCCAGTTTTAAAGTTATTAAATAATCAATGGACTAGATATCTTCTTTGAAAAGTTACTGGATATTATCTCTATTTTTTTGATTAAAAAAAATAGTACTAACTTCCAGATAAATTCGGTCTAAGAATTGTAATTTATTCATTTTTCCCTTTTGATAGTGTTTGGGTTTTTTTTCTGTCACAGAAACTTAAACCAACATACATTTTTTGCCAATGCTTGTTAAAAGTGCCTACCAGTATTTACAATACCATAATCATATGAGAAGAAAAGATTAAAATTGTGGTTTAATTTTTTGACTCAAATGTCAAATTTGAAGGTGTTTCAAATATCATTTAAATAAAACAAATACAAACTCTTTTTTTCCCTTATTTTAAGCCATCCTAGCAAGAGTTATATAGAAAAATTTGTCTCATCTTTACACTTGGATTTGATTCTAACAAATGAACTTCAGACAACTAAATCTTCTCACAATAAGTTCTCAGGGTGTGTTAAATCTACTTCAAATATTCTGAAAATTATAATCTGTTCCTCAGTAAATACCAAACATCTGGCAAGAACCTAAAGCATAATGTGGTACTGAGAACAAACTCTTTTGTGGTTGTTCTGTTTCCTTTCTAACACATGCCATTTGCGTTACATCCAGTACCACAGAGATGGCAAAATTAACTTATGCTGACACAGTGGTGGTACCTTTGGTTATCCTCAAAAGGCACTAAAAGTAAAAGCCCCTGCAGTGTTTTACCACCTACACTGTGAGCTCGAAAACAGGCCTGTTTAACAATGATATTTTGTTTTCTGAAAAACTGCAGAGGAAATCAGGAAGAAAATACACAGGGAAGGGGATAAAGGGCAATGTGATTTTTAATTTTGTAAGCTCCTTTCTTCCAGTTTTGTGTTTAAGTAAGATGCCAGATAAAGTTACTAGTAGTAAAAATGACATGAGAAACACAAATTGAAAAGTAATTTAAATCTGAAGTAAATTGTGCCAGTGGAATAAGCAGTACTTTGGGTTAGACCTCAAAAACCCCTCAGCATCTAAAGGGTATTCTCAGGCTCTTAGCAGTAATAAGTGTCTGAGGTCACCTTCATGTTAAGCTTGTTGTGACTTTCCTTGGCAAACTGTTGAGAGAAACCTGGAGCATCTAAAAGAAGAAATGTTGCAAAAATTTACTCTGTTGATATTCTTGATTTCTTTGGGAGAAATGTGTCAAGTGCTATGAACAAAATTACAATATTTACCTTATTAATAAAGGTACTATCAGTAGTTCTGGAGTTTTGGTTTTTATTCCATGGCACTAAACTGGGTAATCAGTCATTATAACTGCCCCCTCTGAAGTTACCAAGGACACAAGGCTGTTCTTTGCAGTAGCAGTTGCTGAGGTTCAACTGCAATAAAAGATGTGTGGAGCAGACCCAAGAAAAGTGCAGTGCTTAGTAATAACTTCTGAGTAGTTACAGGTATGGCTATAATGGCAAAAAAAAAAAAAAAACAACTAGAAAAACATGGTATCCACAGAGATGGCAAAAATCAAAGATATTTATGTGATTTCATTTCTATATTGGTTTAATTTAATCTCCTTTATCAACCTTATTAATCTTCCAGTGGTAATGATAAAAAATATGCCAAGAAAATTAGCTATAAACCATTGTATTAAATACACAAACCTGTTAAATATTAGTTATGTATACATGGGGAATGGTGAGAAACAAGGAAGGAAGGAAGGAAGGAATTCCAAAAATAATTTTTTATATTCACTATTTAGATGAGAAGTAGCCTTGGATTCAATTACAAAAGTGATTTTTCTTTAAATTACAGAACATTTTCAATATTTATTGTTTCAATAATTATTGAAAATTAAAATCAGTTGGTTTCGCCAGTTTTGAATAGGCAATGGCAGAGTGCCAAAAAATGAAAAAGCTTAAGAGAAGCATTGTTGTACTATATCAATATTTTTTTCCTTCTCTCTACTACTCTACCTTTTCTGTGTTGTGTCTTTAGAGTTCTGATATAGTATTACCTTTTCTACCACTTATCTTAAAAGTATTGTATAATATATAAACAATATTTAAATACAGTACATATAATATTTTTAAAAGTCCCCATTACAACATAATGCAAACTGAAGTGGAATGATCCTCCTTCATGTAGAGATGCTAGGCTTGGGGGAAGTTTTTTTGCAAAATGGGTTTTCTAGTCCCTTTTAAGTTTAAGAAGGTCTTTGAAACTCTATCTTAAAAAAAAAAAAAAAGTTTCCAAAAGCATCAGAGAGTATTGTTTTTGTTTAAATTGAGAATGTTTGGATTGGTGAACAAGTCATGGATAAGGATTTGCCTGGCATTATGGGTATTTGCCTGAACCTGACTACCAGCATCAATGTGCCCTTTTTGTCTCATCCATGTGCTGTGGGATGGGACTGTTCCAGATGAGGCACCTGCTCCTTTCCATCTTGCTGTCACCCTCGGCTCCTTTCTCCCTTTTTCTCAGAGAGCAACTGCTCTTGCTGTCGCTTTACTGGATCATGCTCTACAGATTGTCAATGAGAGGATGTTTGAAACTCCTTACTTACTAGGATCTTTTAAACAAGACCATGCCTATATGGTGAATCAGATCTCCCTAAGCTTGATATGTGATCAGTTCCTGTCTGGGTGGTGGCAGAAGTTTCCATTGTAAGGAACTTTGCAATGAGGTCTTCACCTGGATGACAAAAACCTTCCCAAAACACATCTTTGCTGAATTCTTACATCCAGTTTTATGTCCCATGGTCCAATGGGACCAGGTGTGTTCTATAGCTATTGATAAACTGTGTACAGAACACCTCATGCCTTAAGTATGTTCAAAAGACCCTCCTAGGTGACCATTTCTGCATCTGCAGGAGTAATTGCTAAAGCTTATTTAGAATTACTTTATCTAGCTAAACTTAAATCTATTCTGCAATAAGAACTGCCTCAGAGACTTTCTGGAGCAACCAGATTTGTCATCTCAGATGTTAATCAATACATGGAAGCACATGGAGAGTCACTGTGAACTGGCCAAGTGCATAACAGAGATAATTACCTTGAATTCCTTGAATTTTCTACCCCTTGCAGCTATTCCTAGCTCTTTCTGGTGAAATGCTCTGTAGTACAGCTGAATAAATTCTCTTGTCTCTAATTAGTCAATGGGATCATCTCAGCAGAAACTGGCCAGAGGCTTCTTTGTTCAGCAAGGGAATTGCTGACTCAGTGGACATGGGCGTAACCATGATATCTACCTATACAATTGCAGGACAAACGTGAATTTCATATTTATATAATATTTCTAACTTAAATTCTTTAAATCTTGCCACAACCAGATGTGAGCTTTGCAATGTTTAAAAACAAAACAAACCACTAGTTTTGTGATTGTTAGGAATGTTTCCTGTCTGAAACTAAACAACTTTCATTAATACAAAATAGAGAACTTTTTTCACCTTCATCATTAGGATAAATTAGAGAGATGTGCGACCACTAATTGTTTGAAATTTAACAAAGACAAGTTCTGGATGCTGCCCCATGACAGGGCAACCCTGGATATGTGGATAGATTGGACAATGAGATGCTGGAGAACAGTGCTGCAGAAAGGGACCTGGGGGTCCTGGTCGATGGCAAGTTGAAGTCAGCAGTGCCCTGGCAGCCAGGAGGGACAAAACCTGGGGTGTCCTGAGGGGCATCAGGTACAGCATGGCCAGCTGGGAAAGGGAGGGGATTGTTCTGCTCTGCTCTGCACTACTCTGCACTGGGGCAGCCTCACCATGAGCGCAATGTGCAGTTTTGGGTGCCACAGTATAAAAAACAAAAACATTGAGCTCCTAGAGAGCATTTAAAGGAGAGCAACGAAGATGGTAACGGGCCTGGAGGGGAAGCGGTATGAGGAGCAGCTGAAGACACTTGGTCTGTTCAGTATGGAGGAGCCTGCAGGGAGACCATATTGTGGTCCATCTCAAGCTCTTCCTAGTGGAGGACTTTTTCGTTGTTGGAAGTTTCAACTGTTCTTGGTACTGTTAATTGGCTTCATAAGAAAAGACCACAACATGAGATTCTTGTTAAGAAATGAGATTGTTTTTGTCCTTTGTGTTAGCAGTGATTTTTGCTATAAAGTCAGAATCCTTTTGAAAATAACTACTTTGGGGAGGAAGAAAGATTTTACAGACTTCACCTACAATTTTCCTTAATATATTGTCATAGGTGTCCATCACAAATGTATGCTAACAAAGATTTTTTTTTTTCCATTTCTCCAGTGGAAAAAATAAATAGAAATACAGAATTCTTCAAAGAACTCTGCAGCAAAGAGACAAAATTTTCTTTTGCTTAGTATCAAGGAAACTGAACAAAAGAAAAATACTTATTTTTTAAAGGAAAAAAATACTGAACTACCTTCACAGGCATCATTTTCACCGTAAGAGAAATAAAGGTTGTACCAGTCCCATAGTCCGTTTTCTTTTATTCCTTTCACACAGATGAGTCACGTTCTCATTGCATGCTTGAAAATCCTCACTTACACCTCCACAGGTCTATTAATGGACTCTTTTCATAAACTTTACACTGTATAAGGCAACCTAATGCATCTTCTCATAAAAACAGGCATTCCAACATTTAAAAAAAAAATTCATCCAGTCCAGTGGGAAAAGTTTTTATTTCAGAATGGGACTACAAAGTCAAAATTACTCTCCAAATCTAGCCCATGGGGAAACGACAGAATGAGCAGCATATTCAGCCCACTTTTCCACTGTTTCTCTCTCTTTCCTCCACCTCCTCAGTCCCAAATGAGCACCTTTTTCATGGCTTTTAGAAGCTATGGAGTATTCCATCACATGTCAGGAAAAGCTACATGAAAGCTGTAGCAGTCAGCTTTTAGTAAGCAGTCTGAAAAGTTTCTGGGGAAATAATTAATGAAGGCAGAAAGAAAACTAAGAAAGGGAAATCTAAACTACTTGGAGCTAATCTATTACTGGAAAGTGTCAGCAGCAGCGAAAGTGTTATCTACTGTTTGCAGCAGGACTGTGGATACATGTCATGCCTAGATTCCTACTTTACTTACCCTAGAACTCCTCTCAAGGGTTGGGAACCATTTGCCTTTATTAGTGTGATTAAATCAATGTGCTTTAAATGATTTAGATCTTTCATTTCTGGCCACTGTAGTCAGAATTGATCCTATGATCTCAAAAGACTGGACAAAACTGAATTTTGAAATCAGAAGAAAGTCATATGAAAGAAATCTGAATTTTGGGAGCAGAATGACAATTGATAAATCCTTCTCCTTTCTGCCCGCCTAAGGGACAAGGCTTTCATTTTCCCTGGAAGAGGTATTCATTAGGATTATACCAACAATAGTCTGCAGGACTGAAATTCAAACTCCATTGTATTCACACCAATTCCAAGGAGATGTTGCTATGCTCACTGTACTAGTAGCATGTTGCTATTCTGGGGAAATCCAAACTTCTGTCAAAAAATTGGTGCAAGGCTGTTTGCAGTGGCAGCAGGACTGATAGCAGTGCCTGTTAATGATGGTGCTTTCTTACCCTCAGAAAGCTACCTGGGAGAAGTATTTGTCTACTGCAATAATGCCAACCTAACTTCAGTCAAAAGGAGCAGGACTTTTCTGCCATTCAAAAAGAAGATTAAAATCAGTTTTAACTTTGTTAAAACATACGGCATTTCCTAGAAGACAAAGAGTGAATTATGAGGTGAATTTAGGAGCTTAATAAATACATCTTTCTTTTTTCTCAATTTTTTCATGAGGTAAAAAGGTTTATGTTTATGGATAATCAATACTTTAATGTATTAATTTAATTGCCATTTCAATGCCATTTTTTTGTTACTTGTGCAATCTTATTCAAAGCAGTTGAAAGGGAAGTTTAAAAATCTATATCTCAATTATAGTTCCAAAAATAATGCTGAAGGCCATGTGTCATGCAGTTTGAGGTTAATACAAGTAAATTTAAGTTTTGACAGGTTGGATTGCCCATGTGCACACAAGGTCTCTAAACTCATCTGTTCCTGACATTCCTGGGTCCAATTTTTCTTTTTGAATCTTACTGTCTGCTGAGATGTCATAGTTTATCTTAGACAACTCCCCCAGGATACATATGATACAGATACAGACCATAAGGGAGGTTCACATCATCCTGCAATAGTAGACAGAACCAGACAAGACACATTGGAAGAGCTGAAGTAGCACTTGCTGCCCACATGAGGAAATGGGAGCTCAGCTCCCGAAGGAGACTCAATGCAATGTCAATCTTTGCAGTGACTGACAACTGTCTTGAGAAAGCTGCCTGACGGGACTGGAGGTAAAGTGCAATGGGGGTTGGATGAAAGAAATGGTCATGAGTTTAAGAGTGCATTTGGGAATGAACTGGGAAATAAATACTTGCTGTGTAGGGAGAACGCCCCCTTTATAGGACTGTGGATGACGCTGAAGTGGAAAAAAGGGGCTGGAGGGTTGGACTGCTGTGTAAAGGGGCTTAAACAGAAGACATGATATGACAGCAATTTTATAAAGTGTTAAAATGGTAAACACTGAGTCCTGCATCATGACCATAATAACCAAAAAACCCCAGTACTGGCTGGACATCAAGTGAGCAGAAAGCAGTTTGGTAGAAGGGAGGGGTCCTGGCAGGCAGAAAATCAATATAAGCCACCAGTGTGCCCTTGCAGCAAAGGGCAGCAGCACCTTGGGCTAGGTTTGGAGGAGTCTTGTCAGCAGGTCCAGAGAGAATTTATGATTGTCTGCCTCCCTTTGACATTTGTGATACTACATCTGGAGTACTGTACCCAGTCTTGGTCTCCTCACCGTGAGAAAGACATTGATGTGCCGGAGCCAAACCAGCAAAGGTTTACCAAGGAAATTAGAGCATTTGACATTTGACATTTGACATATGAGGAGGGGCTAACAGATGAATTTGGTCTTAGCCACAGAGCCTAAGAGGGAAGTCTCATAAATACCTTTAGCAAGCTAGTGGAAGCATACAGCCAGGCTGTCCTAGAATGAGACACAGTGGACACAGTTTATGACATGGGAAAGTCTAAATATATAAAAGGAAATCTATTTTCATTATGAGTGTGGTTAAATTGGCTTCCCAAAATGCTCACAGAATGTCTGTCTGTGAATACATTCAAAACTCGACAGGATAAAGCCCTAATTTACATGGTATAAATTGGCTCATTTTGAGCAAAAGTTTGGACAAGATGATTTCCAGAGTTTTCTTCCAACCTAAATTACTTTGTCATTAATGATTTTATGGGGGGAAAAAAAAAACAAAAAAACCAAAAACCAAAAACCAAAAACAAACAAACAAAGAAAAATTGTGAAATGTGTAGTAATGTCATAAAATCACAACTTCTGTGTTAGTCTATGGATAAGGAAATAATGGTTTCCAGACAATTAAAACTGCAATATTCTAACAGTACTGAGAGTTTGAGATTAATGGTTGAGAATTTTTCCTAATGCATCTATATTTTATTTTGTTTCTTTAAAAAAATTAAATGTTCTTGACTGATTGTCTTCAGAAATGCAAAAGATTCCAGACCTCACAAAAAGAGAGTAGGCAGACATTTACTGGCAGGAAACAGAGTGTGAACTGTTAGCAGTCTCATCAGTTTGTTTTGTGGGACTGGTCAGTCATTGCAATATTACATAGGTAAATAACTCTGTATGTTATTTAGCATAAGAATAGAACTTCAGTGTAATTTTGTTCTTCTGTATATGTAGAGAGCAGGGATAACTTGACGAAACACAAATTAAATAAAATAAAGTGTTCCTTCTGCATATGCTAATTTTATGCAAAGACCACTATATTCAATGACATGATTTTAAAATTAACAAGTATCTCAAACCAGAAAAAAATGCATTTTCCCATCTATTGTACCTATTTAAATCTATCAAGTATATAAATTTGCATTTTGCAAGACAGAAATAACAGATAAACACTTTGTCAAGCACAGTCCATAATGGGGATTATGCAACTGTTAGTCGAGTTGACAAGTATATATTTAGAAATTATTCTGAACATTTCAAAGGGATGCAGCTTCATCTTCACTATAATGCAACAGGGGAAAAGGGCTTAAGAGAGAAATACAGGAAAAACAGGCTTCAGCTGTGGCTCACCAAGAGCAGAGATCAATATATGTATAAAAAACTGTACTGAATTGCTGATAAGTGACGTGCTGATAGATTTCAAGTATCTGGTCTCATCATCACTACTTTCTTGCATAACTGGGTTGTTCTTTTGTCCCTCCCTCCCTTGGAGGGACCTCTCCCTCTTTTCCAAGTTTAGCTGGAACACAACTATAGTGGCACAAATAAAAATACATTCATATACTACCATAGTTCATTTCTTTAAACAATTCTGATCTCTTCTTTATTGTAAATTCACAAAACAAAAATATTGAAATGGGGTAATTGTCTCCATAGAAAAATAATACATTGTATAGTTAAGAGAATTTGGTGTTTCTGTCAGATTTAAAAACCCTGAATTCTATATAACACTAGTTATGTATATAAAGACAACCATATTTGTCTTAGTTAAGTGGCAGTTTTAAAAATATCTCCTTAATATCATTCTTAAAATTACCAAGATTCTTCATTTTTAAGTGTATAAAATTCTTTGCATTTTAGGAAGAAATGTGGCAGAAAGATTTTTTTTATATCTCCTATATCTCCTTAAAGAATTTGTTCAGAGTTATAAATTCCTTTTAGCTTTATAGAATTTTAAAGTTGCATGTTCTTTCATACTTTTTAATGTCTCTTTCCATTTACTAAAAATCTCAATGCTCTTACTAAGAAACAATTTATGAAGAATTTTATTATATCTTGTAAAGAATTTTGCATCTCTATCTTATGGCACTTTTATCCCTGTTTTAAATAGATTATGTATCTTCACCCATGGGAATTAAGACATTAAAGTGGGTGAAATTTGCCATAGATCCTAAGCAAAATGAAGTAAATACACAACTAGGAGACTGCCGCCTGTTAAAGTGTTGCAGAGAGAGAGATATATGCAATTGTCCTTATGGAGGACCAAAACAAAGTCTTGGGGTTTTGAAATAAAATGCAAATACTGAATAAATGCAGATAAGAGTTTCAGGCAGTAGATTGCATGCTGTCAGAAGGGATGTGAGACAGGACTTGCTTTTATCCAACACAAACTGGAACCAAAAGAAAAGTAATGTTCAATGTTACTTAGCAAAGCCTATTTTAGGAGATGATAAAGGCAAAGCTTGGAGCCACACATTATATTTCCACATCTTTACTCCACTGAATATAAATTGTGTTTAATGGCTTTATTTCACAGATATTCCAATTGACTTAGGGGCATGGCCTGCAAACAAAATGGCAGTACTGACTTAATAGTCTTTCATTTCATGCTACTCTTAGCCACTAGGACTCATTTTAATCATCTCACCTCATTGTCCAAGAGAAATATTATCACACAGAGAAAAAAAATGCTGTCTAGGCTGCACATTGAAGATCAGTATTCATCTCACTATGCAGAATGCTAAGTCCAGATTCAAGTGAAAACTTCAGCACTCCAAATTAATTTGTAATGAGTTTTTAGATACAGAGCAGAGTTATCATTGGCTCTCCTCAGTCAAAGTTTTGAAGAGGAAAAATATATTTTCCAAGGCAGACTTACTGATTAGTAAGCCAAAGTTAGGGAACTCACTGAATATGAAGGGCCAACCATACATGATATAAAATTACCTAAGCATTGTTTGCAAAATGAAATTTTTCTTTTAAAATTCCTGTGGGCCATTATGAGACTTATTAGAGGACATGGTTTCTGACATGGACTTTATGCATAACACCTATGGTATGTTATACATTGTAAAAACAGTAATTATGGGGAAACAAACAAACAAACAAAAAGAACAATTAGAATTACTGGCTCATTTAAAGAAAACTATAATCCTGCTGCTGAAGGAGATAATATTCCAAAGTTCATTTTAGTGAAATAATTTAATTTCACACGTTGTATAACTTAAACTTAGTAAATAATATGTATGTGGGGGGAAAATGGTAATTTCCCAAAACCTATGTTTTCTAGTTGAAGTAGCAGCAAATTATATTTATGAAACTATTATGTTGTTTCTGGATTATTACCCAAAAATCAAGTTTCTCTAACAATCTTTCCACACAATTATAAAGGCCTCTAGAATACACTCACAAATAAAGAAAAATTACATTCTGTAACCAGCAAAAACCTGAATTTAACATAAGCAAAAACCCCACAAAATTAATTTTAATTAATTTGTGATTTAAAATCTGTTTACTCAAGCACAACCACAAAACTACAGTTTTAAGTTCATTTTGTGCTTCCTTCCGACCTGATATTCCAACCTGGACATTTACTGAGAAAGTAGCACGATGAGACTCCTGGAATGCATGTAGGATAACTTGCTAAGCCAGGTAATAAATATACCTACCATGGGGGAGGCAATACTGGACGTCATGGTCACCAACACAGGCGAGCTAACTGGGGATGTTATGACTGGAGGCAGCCTGGCTGCAGTGTCATGTGCTGGTGGAGTTCACAGTCATGAGGGATGTGGGTCAGATGAAGAGTAAAGTCAGGCCACTGAACTATAGAAAAGCAGACTTCCAGCTTTTCAAGGAGATAGTCAATAGGACACTCTGGGAAGCTGCCATCAGGGGCAAAGGCACAGAACAGAGCTGGCAGATTTTTAAGGAAGTTGTCCATAGAATGCAAGGGCTATGACCTCCAGATGTAAGAAATCAGGCAAGGAAGTCCAGAGACCAGCATGTCTGAGTTGGCACCTGCTGGCCAAACTAAAGAGTAACAAGCAAAGGCACAGGTAGTGAAAATACAGGTATGCTGGGGAGAGTATAGGGATGCAGTCTGGTTTTGTAGCAATGAGGCGAGGAAGGGAAACACAAAGCTTGAGCTGAACCTGGCAAGGGAACAAATAATTAACAAGGTATGTCAGATGGAAAGGGAAGGTCAGAGGAGGTGTATCCCCACAATAAACCAGGCCGCCAAACTGGTACCGATGAAAAGGCTGAGATACTCAACAACTGTTTTGCTTCAGTCTTCAAAAAAGGCTCTCCATATCTCTTGAGTGAGTGGACAGAAGGCAAGGACAGGAGAGCAGAATGCTTCCCCCGGTAAGTGATTATCAGGTTCATGACCACGGAGAATCTGATTGTACATACCTCCATGGGACCTAAAAGAGGTGCATCCCAGAGTTCTGAAGGAACTAGCTGATGTACATGTCAAGGCACTGTCCATGTTTTTTGAAAAGTTGTGGCAGTCAGGTAAAGTCACAGGTAACTGGAAAAAGGGAAACACTGCACCCATCTTTAAAAAGGGTAGAAGGGAGGAATCTCCGAGCTGGTCACTTTTGCTTCTGTGCCTGGGAATATAGTGGAACAGATACTATCCTAAGGCATGTGGAAGACAGGGAGGTGATTCTAGACAGCCAGCATGGCTTCACCAAGGGCAAGTCTTGACTGACAAACTTAGTGGTCTCCTATGATCGAGATTTCATCTGTCTAGATTTCTGTAAGTACTTTGGCATGGTCCCGACAACATCTTTCTCTGTAAATTGGAGAGAGATGGATTTGATGGCTGGACTGTTTGGTGGATAAGAATTTGGTAGAATGGTTGCATCCAGAAGGTAGTGGTAAATGGCTCTATATCCAGATGGAGACCTGTGACAAGTGATTCTCCTCAGGGATCTGTGTTAGGACCAGTATTGATTAGTATCTTCACCAATGACATAGAAAAGGGATCACATGCACTCTCAGCAAACTTGCAGATGACACTAAGCTGAGTGGTGTGGTTGACATTCCTGCTATCCAGAGGGACCTGGGTGAATTGAAAAGCGTGCCCACAAAAACCTCATAAAATTTAACAAGTTTAAGTGCAAAGTTCTGCACCTGAGTCAAGACAACCCCTAAAATCAACATGGGCTGAGAGATGAACAGATTGAGAACAGCCCTGCCGAAAAGGACTTGAGAGACAGGACATGACCCAGCCATGCACACTCACAGCTCAGAAACCAAATGTGTCCTAGGCTGCATCCAAAGCAGAGTGGGCAGCAGGCCAAGGGAGGGGATTCTGCCCCTCTACTCTGCTGAGACCCCACCTCAAGTGTTGCATGCAGCTCAGAAGGTTTGGAACTAGACGGCCCCTTCCAATGCAGGTCGTTTTTCTATGATTCTATGAGTTATTCTGACTTTATCCTGAATTAGAGCCCCACAAGCTGTGTAAGAATTAAATGTAAGAAAACTCAAAGCAAGAACTTTTGGAACAGATATTTTGTTTTAAAGAAAAATGTTTTCAGTCATTCCTTCCCATTCCCTCATGTGTTCTACTTATTCATTCTTTTATATTAGTACCAAGAGGTGTATATTCAATCAGTTATGTTACCATTACTTGCGATTATGCAGTAGGTACGTTTGCCAGCTGTGAAGTCATCTCTTAATTTTTTCTTGACTGGTGACAATGAACTGATTTTTGGTTAAAATATTATATATTTCCTATGAGTCAACACTTTGTATGGCATGGTGTTTCATCCCCAAGGCCTTCTATCCCCCACTTCACTCCCTATAAATCTTAATGCAAGGTTGGTGCCCATTGCCTTATTTTCCATTCCTTGTGATGAAAGTCTTTTTTTGGTGGAAATGACAAGAAGAGGAATCACACTTGCAAGATTTCTATCCATCTTCTCTAACAGTGTAGATCTTCTACTGAAAAGACATCTGTCCTGTTGTCATGTTGCAGACATACCTGCATCAGTGCTCACCACCTCATTGTGGTCAGCCACGTCCTGATTCTAAATACATGCCAATTTTTTTCTCTGTTATTTCTTCTGGTACTTAAAGGCCTATGCATTCCCATTCAAACTCCCCTCATAATAGAATTTACATGTCTCTGCAGAACGTTTCACCCATGCACAGTCTTTCAGACAAGCACAGATGTATGCAAAATTATAATGCATGAAGAGAATTATGGCCTTTTTTTACTTAAACCTATTGACACAAGTTTGTTCTACACAGGAAGTATTTTGAACACAGTTGAAGTAGATGGCATCTCTTACAGACTGTTTTAATCACAGAGGAGTAAAGAAAATTAACTCTGTGAATAAAATGGAAAGAACTTTGAAGGTTCTAAATACTCCTCCCTAAAAAAAACAAAGGAAAAAGCAAACAAGATTAAATGTTGATGCCAAAAATTGATATATTTTTATTTAACAGTAAATGAGAAAAGAAAAAAACACAGAGAGAAGTAGAGAAAAGTTAAAAAAAGCTAAGTTTACTTTAAAATCATAGGATAGGTGACCACCCTTGTTGCTGCTGAGACAGGGTAACGGGGACAGAGGCAGTTTTTGCCTTTTTCTCTTTTTTGAAGTCTGAAGCATCTCACCTGCGCCCTCCGATCTGGGGAGCAGTTTGGCTGGGATGCAGCAGCCCATCCTCAGGGTGCAGGTGCAGAGCCCGACGGCTGCGGCCGAACCCCGGAGCACGGGCGGTGCTCTCCCCGCGGGGCACAGGAGCGGGGTGGGGGCTCCGCAGCTCACTCGGGACCCCGGTACAGGGGCGCAGCCCTGGGGGTTCTCCCCAGGCGGGCGGTGCCGCCTCCCGGGGGCTCGGGTGTTTCACAGCAGGCCATGGTGGGGGTGGGGGAAGGCGAAGGTCAGGGAATTTCCCCCTCGCTTTCCCCTCCGTATTTTGCTCCAGTTTCGCCTTCCTTTTTATGAGCCTCAAGGCGAGTCCATCCCGCACTGTTTTCAGGCGTTCAAGAGTGATTGTGATAAGCCGACATAAGGACAAAGTACTTTTTGAAGACTTTTCCTTGGTATCAGGCTCTTAACAGCATCTTAACTAAAGAATTGTTATATCAAAAAATCTTAGTTCATGTGTTAGAAATCTGTCAATTGTATTCTTCTGGGTGTTTTGAATATTATTAATTCATGATAAAAAAGCAGGTTTGCTACTTAGTTCTGACCTTTAAAAACCACAGACAGGTAGAACTGGAGCAGACTGAAACAATATACTGCTTCCATGCATGTGAAGTTTTATCATCCAAGTCTGTTCCGATGCCAGTCTCTTCAGTATCAGCTTCCTAATACTTCTATCTTGTTGTAGACTCTGCAAAATTCTTGTTTATATTCTTGCGATACACTGAGGACCAGTCAGAACTATTTCTTTCTAAAAGTCAATGGAGCACATTCTCTTCACTGTTGGCTTACTGTTGGGTAATTGGACTAAGGAAAAAAAAAAAACTAGACAGCTATACCTCAAAGCTCTAATTGACTCAGAGCAGTTTTGCTACAATCATCTAAGCCTTTTGGAAGATATGTATACTTTAATTCTTCTCATTTTTTCTTTTTTTTTTTTTTAAGAAAAAAACAAACAAAACCAGTTACCTTTTGTATCTCACAGCATTTCGTATTTTGCCATTCTCCCACGCTGTTTGTCTCCTCAGCTAGTCTTTTATGTGTTTTTCATAAAAGGTAATGCTGTATACTAAAGAGGGTGTGATGTTAGTAAAACTGACAAGAGGGGAATAATTTCATTACTTATAAGGTGAAGTACATCCTGAAACTCAGCTTTATATTTGCCTTTTTATTTTTGTTTCCATTATTATGATATTGAATCACTGATGTCATTTCAAGTCCTTTAGATATTTTCTGTAGACAGATATTTTCTATTTCTGTGTCTCTCAATCGGATTTTACCTCCTGCTTTATATTATATTGCTTTTCTTTTTTGTTAACTTGATCTTACCAAATTGGAGTGAAGAGTGATTTTGACAAGCTGATTCAGATCTGTCTTTGAAAGTGTTTACTCTTCCGATTTATGTGCTATCTGCAAAGTGTCAAAGAGCATTTTGCACTCCATTGTCTGAATCATTCATGAAAACCATGATTTGAACTGAGTCCATCCCAAGCCTTTGCAAGGATCTCACATCATATGTTCACACAGCCTGAGTGAATTTCAAATATCTGTTAGCTGAATAAGACCTGTTGTGCATTCATCTTATAGTGGTTTTTATCTAGGCTGTTGAACTTCTTTTATTGCACTGAAAAATACTGGAGAGCAGCATGAGTTTAGAGAACAGAGCGGCTGTGCTTTCTTCAAGGGACTGGACATTATGAGTGGTTCTACTCTGTTTTTTATTCAATGCTTGTGAAGGCATAGCCCTTATCCTATGCCTTTTATCCTGTCCTTTACTGGTTTATTTTATGCATGTGATTAACTGATACCATGCGACATTTCCCTTCCTCACCTGCTCCAGTACTTTTCTTTATTCCTTGTAAAGTTCTATAAGCTATAACAACCAGTCAAGTGCATCTTCTAACAAAAGGTTGTCTACAGAATTTAACTTCAAAACTTACTTATAAAAACAGTGCTTGAACCACAGTACTGTTTTTTTTTCAAGATTCAATTCCAGTGCTGTCCTTTCTTTGGTAACTTGGTATGTTTGAGTCTCAAATTCTACCATACTTAGCGCTGTGACCTTTTCCCTGGGGACCTTGTTCCAATGTCCAACCACTCTCTAGGTGAAGAACCTTTTTTCAAAGTTCCAACCTAAACCTCCCCTGACACAACTTCAGGCAGTTTCCTTGGGTCCTGTCATTGGCCACTACAAAGAGAAAAGATCAGTGCCTGCCCCTTCTCTGCCTCTCATAAGAAAATTGTAGACTGCAGTGAGGTCTCACCTCAGTCTCCTCTTCTCCAGGCTGAACAGACCAAGTGACCTCAGCTGCTCCTCATACAGCTTCCACTCTAGCCCCTTCACCATGTCTGCTGCCCTCCTTTGGACACTCCTTAATACTTTAACGTGTTTTGTATAGTGTCGCCCAAACCTGCCCCCAGCACTGGAGGTGAGGCTCTCTCAGTGCAGAGCAGAGCAGAGCAGGACAATCCCCTCCTTTTCCCAGCTGGCCATGCTGTGCCTGATGCCCCCAGGGCAGGGTTGGCCCTCCTGGCTGCCAGGACACTGCTGGCTCATGTTCAACTTGCCATGGACCAGGACCTCCAGGTCCCTTTCCATGGCACTGCTTTCCAGCCTATTATTCCTCAGTCCGTCTGTACATCCAGGGTTGTCCCATCCCAGTTATCTGCAAAATCCCAGGTGCAGAATTGGATACTTTCCCTTGCTAGACCTCATATGGTTGGTGATTGCCCTGGTCTCTATTAAGGCGTCTCTGCAGAGCCTCCCTGCCTTGGAGGGAGTCAACAGCTCCTCCCAATTTCGTACCATATGCAAAATTACTTAGTATCCTTTCAAGTCCTGCATCCAGGTTGTTTAGGTAGATTATAAGTATATATGTATAAAAATAGGCATACATACTGTTTGTATGGTTAAGGGTTCTATTTTCCTAACCAAATTTTAATGAAGGTACTTCTGTTTCAAATAGTTAAGCTTTGTATTAACAGCACAACACTATTTCAAAGTAGAAAATCAATATATAACAAAATATATAACTACAAATAATAAAAATCTCAGGGTATTGGGCAGAACTGCAATTTTTTTAGATGTCAGGAAAAACAGTGTCTTGTGTGAAGTTTTAGGTTTCAGAATTTAATTGATAAGGATAGAATATCACATTCTACTATGTCTCATATTTGTAACTCTTCACATGTTCTGATTCTGTTTTCTTCCTCTTTCTCCTGGCTGACTGCCTTCTATTCATGACACTAAACACTAATTGTTAGACTTTTCACAAGAACACTAGTCTTTGGTTTCTTCTTGTAAATTAATTCTATTTGACTTAAGTAACTGTAACTATCAACTTATCAGGTACATTTGTTGGCCTGTGTTTTGGAATAGGCTATGGCTTGTTAAGTTCTCTCTCATATGATTGTTGATCAAAATTGTTATTATCAGTTGCTGTAATAATAATTTACACTATAATCCAGAGGCCTGTTGCAGCATACATGTTAGATCACTATTTACATCAATTTTTCTGCCATGAAATAATTATAAAGCCTTTAAAGTCATATGTCATTAAACTGGCTGGTGGGAGGTGTCCTAGAGTTTTTCGATGTTCAGAAGGATCTGCATGTTACATGTGTCACTGGAAGAATCTTCCCCTTTGGATTATCATTCTGAAGTTACATTGATGGTTGGCCCAGAAGTGTTAACAATTACTCATTACCACACCACACTGGGCCCTTCAAATTGTGACTTTAATGATCCCATTAGTGAGTTCAGACTGGATTTTACCTTGTTCTGGATGGATTCTCTTGCTAATCTTGGCTGAGGTTATGAATGAGTCATTTTGTTTACAATTAATACAAAAAATCAAGGTATTATTTTTTATGATACTTCAAAAAAAAATTATCTCAACCTCCTTGTAATTACAGGTAAAATGCATTTTCTAACCACAGATTCAGTTCAGCCTAAATTCAAAACCTGCAATAAACAAACACCTTCACTGAAATCAGAGGACATGAACAGAAAATGGTTTAGTGGTTGACCTCAGAAAGGCCAAGGCTTACTTTTTGCTTTTATACTGTGTTGTGCGGTAATTTCTTGCCTTATGTTAGCATGTATTACACATCCTCAATATTGTTTAAATCTTTTGTTCAGGCTGGGCCTATAGGGCTGTGTTTTTCTGGCTTCCCTACGAGGTCTCATGTGGCACTGTGTAAAAAGCTTTATTAAAGTAAAGCAATCTCATCTTCTACTTCCTTCTTATCCATTATACTGAAAGTTACTGTGTCAAAGGAGGAAATTAGATTGTTTTGACATGATTTACTCTTGAGAGAGCTGTGTTGGCTGTTTTTCATCACCTTTTTATTTTCCTGTAGAGTGGTTATAAATTGGCTGTTTATTAACTTCTCCCAGTATCTTTGCACATACTGAAAGTACTGTGACTGGTCAGTGGTTCCTCAAGTCTTCCCTTTCCTCGTGGAATGTAATGGCTTGCCCTTCTTCAGTCCCCTGAGACCTCTCCCTTCTGCAAGACCTCAAAGGTAATGATTTTGATTCAGATACTACTTTAGTTATTTTATTAAGTGCTCAAGTTTTTATTCCTTTCCTTTATCCCGGCCCATCTAATTGTATCAAATATATTTAAATACCTTTTACCTAATATTTTATGACGTTTCTCTATTTCTAGGAATTTCCATTTATTCTCAATAATTGTGAGTTATTTGGTAGGGTATTTTTTGATGGCAAATCAAATCTGGCTAGGCCATTCATATGATCTCAAAAATGGATGGAAACTTCCAGAAAAAAATCCTCTTAAAAACTCCACAAATTAATTTGTTATTTCAGGGACTTTTTTCCTTTCTTTTTCTTTATAATTTTGAGCCTAAACCTCCTGTGACCATCACTACTATCTTACACCTTCTAATCCTCAGCCACCTCCTGTCAGCTGTAATTGAGGCCAAAAAAAGTTGCTTCCTAAACTACCTCCCATTTTACATTCTCCCCATTGTATTCTCTAACTTCTGTAAGACATTGTGTCTATGTTCCTTTCTAACAGGTATTGGATAATTAATGTTTCCCTTTATAACTGACGCTCATTTTTATTGTCAAAAATATCTCATTTCCTGCTTGTGGTATAGTGGTTTAAAAGAGTCTGTCATCATTACAAACCTTTGTTCTTTGCTTTCTATATTAATTAAAAAAAAAACCCTAAAAAAAAAACCAAACCCAAACCAGTTTAGTCTATTGCTGTGTTTTTAGAACATATATATATATATATATAACTTCCATTTTTAGTTCTGTATTTGTCCTTTTAAATTCTAATCTGGAGTGTGTTTTTAAAATGTAGGAAATATATATATATTAATTCTATAGAAAATGCTTCATCCTTGTACAAGTAAATATAACTTTTCATGTCCTTTGCTCTTGCAGTGACAAATGCAAATGAGATTGAGTAAACCTGCAGCACATGGCACCTCTAGTTACTGTAGTTTGTGTATCTAATCCTAAATATACCTCATGATTTGAGTAAGTTCCAAGGTTAAAAGTCTTTTAATACGGTAGCTGCTATTAATTTCTAGGACCTATTACTGGTGCAGCGACCCCTTGAATGAGATCATAAACCATATTGTTGCCATGCTGTACCTTTCCCATGAAGGCAACAGCTCCAACCAGCAACAGCAGAATCCTAGTCAGGTCTGAGATGGTTGAAGATAGGAACTTTCCATGTCCCAGCAGCATTCCTCAGTCAGATTTCTGTCAGGATAACCAAAGCACAGCTGGCACATGAAGGAATTTGGGAGTGTGTGTAGGAGTGGGCAGAAGGACAATGTTTGCAAGACACAGTAAGGAAAGAGTAAGAATGGTGCACCTGCATACTTGCTGCTCTGAATGCTCCCTTCTGTGTCTTTTTCCTAAGAATGTTTATTGCATGTCAAGCAGAAAAGACACAGAGCTCTAGATAACCAAAACTGGTAGAACTACAGCAGGCTACTACGTGTCCACTAGCAGTGAACCACCTGGTCCGCATAGCTGCTGATCTGAAAATTAAGGATACTTCTGGCAGTTGTTGGGTCTTCCTGGGTCATGGAACCACTGAAATAACTTCATCCTTCTTCTAAACGACTGTCAGTCCAGCTACACCATCTGGACCAAACACTGTGGCAATCAGTCCAGTGGAGCTGAGACAGGACCAATCCTTGTTCCTTTTTTTGCCTGTTGGGGTTTTTTTATGGCAAAGAAGTCCAGTAGCCATTCAGCCTATTTTTGCCTTTGTTTTCCCATTGTAAGAGTAATTTTGCTATTGTGTTAAACTAAGCAGTCTGGTGACACCTTGACAAGTGCATTTCCTCTTGTCTTCCCTGGACTCTGCTGTGAGACTGGTGTAACAAGCCCCAGTCTAGGTGAGATAAACCAGAAGATGTCCAAGACAAAGTAAGCCTTGCACTGGGAGACAGCAGGTAATGGCCTACTCTCTGTTACCTGAAGAAGTCAGTAATGGAGTTGCTGAGAACATGAAAACTCAGGGGCATAATAAAGGGAGAGGCAGGAAAAGGTCTTGGAAAAGGGGAACAACTTCATCAAGGAATGCTTAGCAGCGCAGGTGCAGAGAGTTCCTATGGGAATTGGAAGCAGAAGACAGCACAGGCCATAAAAGCTTGGCTACAGCAGGGCTGGGGAAGAGGTAGGCAAATGTTTGTGCTACAAACCATCGAATACACTGATCTCATACAGCAGAAAGGAAGTTTAAAAATCTACAGATGGATTAGCTGCATATAACTCAGCAGTATGAACAGAGTAGGAGCTTAGAGAAAAAGAACAGAATTTAACTTAGAACATTTACATGAAATCTGTCTAGTACAAAAGGCAATATATTAAGTCAGAATAAAGGTCTAACTAGGATTTGTGCATATGACAGCCTGATAGCAGCCACTTGTGAGAAAGGACAAGTTTACAGATGTTTTCTTCTGAGATCTAGCAGTTTGGGGATTTCTTCAGCCCTACTATTGAATCTAATATGCAATGTTATTGCTGTCATTCTTGAATTTGATTGTATGGTATCTTTAGGGACAGGATCAAATTTACTTGTTTGCTGAGAACCTGCTGTGACAATAAAAGTAATTTTGTTTATTAAAAAAAAAAAAAAAGCTTTCTGGTGTACAACCATCCTAAGTGGCCAGTAGCATAGGTATTTTCAACTTTAATCATATCATTGACATTTTAGTATTTTTGCTGAAGTCTATCCCAAGATGGAGATATATATATATATGTGTATGTATTTATGTATGTATGTATGTATATAACAGAAACTATTAAAGATGGAATTTCACAAGTCCTCTACCTCCACTGGAGTTTATGGGCAGTTTATTTCTCTTCTGAAGTACACTAAACTCTATATCAGGATATAAAGGTGTAGAGTGGTTACATTTCATTAGCACATGCTTTAGTCTACTTAGACATGGTTGAACCCAATTATATTAAAAATTTGTTCCAATCTAAATGATTCTATGATTCTATGTTTCCATGATTTTGTGATTCAGTTCCAGGGCCAGGAGCTAAAATAAACTGAGTGCACACTGACTGTGCACCAAGTTTGCGACCTCATTGCATCATTCTGGAACCCACATTTGTGCTGTTGCCTTTTGCCCAACCTGGAAAAGAAACCTGAGGTAATTTTAGTAAGGAGGAAATATCCTTAAAAGGGTATTAGGGGATGTTTATTTGAAGGCCTTCAGGAGCAGTTATGGAAAGATGTCCACAAAAGCTCACCCCCTCCAGGGGTGAGTACATTTTTATAGATTTTAGGTAATTAACATAATTAATAAAAAGCACCAATTAAGAGGACAAGTGGTGATGCAATTCACCCCCAGGTTAAGCCCCTTCTCTGGAACTCCCCCTTCAGCACTAGTTGTACTTTTTCCTGGAGAATGTATCTTGAAGAGTTGCTCTTGGCCTTGGTTCCCAGGAAAAACCAAGATAGCACTGGGGCCTTGTACCCCCAAGGCTTGGAGCTTTGGAATTTGTTTTGCCTTTCTGCCTAGGGCAAGGGCGTGTTAAAGTACTGTGAAAACTAGCTACTAATACAATAGGCTACACAGCTACAAATATGTGTGTGAAGAATACAGAGATCATATATTAAAAAAAAAAAAAGACAAAACCCAAATTGGCATCATTGCCACAGACAGGAACTTGGCCTACTAGGAAGGACCAAGATAATTAGACCGTGTGGTTTACTGATGCTGTCTCATACCCAGTCAGCTCAGACAATCTGCAATGATCTATACAGATCTGCACAGGTATATTTGTATATTCTTAACTGCAGTAAAACATGCCATTTATTTTTGTTCACATTAAAATAATTCAAAGCTTAATACTGAAAAAACACTGAAGTTTGGGTACTAATCTGGGTACTACCTTCAAATTAGGAAACACCTGATTCTTTGTCTACTAATTTTCATACTTCTGCATGTCTATCTGCTATGTGTGAAATGATGCTTTAAAAGGTACTTATTCTTAAAAATATTCATATATATACACGCATATAGATATATGCACTCCTATATACTCTTCTGCATAATAACACTTTTTTTTATTTTAACTTTCCAGCTTTAGGGCCTAAATATTTTTTCTGGATATACTGGCAAAAAAAAGCTACATCCCTATAACTACCTCCCCTTTTGTTACATTAGTAACAGTAGGATTCTGTACAATTCTGTATGGACTTTTAGCTAGAAGATGAAGCTTCTAGAGGTGAAATATTAGTGTTTCAGGAAGAGTAATTGGCATCTGTGAAAATGCAGCCTCACTGAGTACTGACAGAATTGAAATTATTAAAAACCCAACAAAGGAGAGAAGCTCCAGTCAAGTCTTGTCACTTGTGCTTCACTCTAGAGGGTTAAATGAAAATATTCAATGTTATAGTGGTGCAGGAGCAAGTAAGCCCACACTATACCTATTAGGGACTGCCAAAGAAATGTTATTCGGTGTAATAAGTCTCTGTATACAACTTTGCAAGTATTGAGAACAAGTAGACTCAATTGAATCATGTAGAAACTTGCATTTTGTTTTATGAATAGTTTGTCATAGAGAGTGGTTCGGTAGTGCCTTGTGAGGAAGAAGGTTATTATAAAATGTCTTTAATAAAAAAAAAGATTGGGCTTACACAGAGGATATCTAGGAAAGCAGAGTGTATAATAGACACTAGAACTTTAGCAGCTATTCTGGACTTTTATATAGAGGTGGATGTATAGCAGAAGAGCAATCAATCTACAGAAAGGGTGCAGTGATATAAGCTCGATTTTCAATCTATTCGGCAGCTAGCCTTGAGCTGTGATTACTTTTAAGGTTACCAGTAAAAGTGGGTAAATTAAGTACAGAAAAATGACTCAAAAATCAGTGAGAAAGTTATCCCAGGCAATGGCAGTACCTGCAGACTTTCTTACGACATTCAGTGACTTTTGCACCAATAAGTCTTACACCAAAAATGCTTTTCTATGTTTATCTTCCTCAGAATATACGTAAGAGCTATTATTTCACCAAGAAAGTCTACAGCTTTCAAAAAATAACTGTGAATATAATTAATGAAGAAATTTAATCTAAAAATTAGTATTAAAGCACAAAATGGTCAAGGGATTTTGGTGTCTCGTGACAACCAATTTCAAAAGCAGTTTACAACCTACACAGAAGGATTTGTACAGGTACCTTCCAGCTCAGAGTAAATGGGAAGCCAATCATTTAATGAAACTACTGTGACAAACTGATCCCCAGATGAGTTTAGGTAGTAAAATCTACCCATATAATAGACACCTTTTTATTTGTGTATTTTACCTATAGAAAACCTGGTATCAAAGTTATATGTAAAGAAATCTGAAGCAGACCTTTGCTGCTTGAGATGCTACTGTCTGTACCTGAACCAGCTTTTTTAGACATTCATCTTAAAATTTACCTTACAGCCTGTAATATCAAAACCATAGCATATGGATGAGGTCCCAGTCTTACACCACCATGAACTAAATGGTGCATTATCTAGGTCTGCTTACCCTTATTCTGAGACATTATCATGGAAATTCTTGCCTATGAGCAAACTGACTAATCAATAAACCATCTATTTGAAAACAGAAGCCAAACCCCTAAATTATATAGATTTTACAGATAACTCTATTGTGCATAAAACAAATATAATGCACTTTAAAATGATGGTAATATGGTTTTTATTTGCTTGAAGATCTGATAACATGTGTAGTTCCTATAGCAAAATGTTGATCGTCTGTCATAGTATAATGCAAAAATTCACAGTGCCATGCCTATGCACACTGAACTGAAAAATTCAAAGGAATAGTAAGTGTTTTGTTACCAACCATTGTCTGTCATACAAGCAGCTCATATAGAAATGAAATCCTCATTACTTCTGTATGAAATCATTGTTCCTAAACAAAACCATGAGATTTTGTATGTATATCTGTTTTATTCATTAACATAAACACAAACAAAAATAGCAATTATTTTATATCTGACTTGTGCCTAAAACTAGGAGTGTACTATGATCACAGGGCTTTAATTATGGGTACTATCTCTTCTCATGGAAAACAGCACAGTGTGGTGCTATCTTGCCACAGCATGGTAGAAAGTCCAACAATAAAGATGGAAGAAGGAACTTGATGTTCTTTTATGTTACTAGTATAATAAGCAAGAGATGTTTTGAATCAAAAGTGTGCTGGATATTAAAAAGGCTTTTCTTCTGCAGACCAGATTGTGCCTTATAATAACTGATATATATATATGATATATGATATATATTGATGGTGGTGGTATAATATTTGCTGACATAAACGAAGTACAGTACTAAATCATCCCTTGGGAAGTATAGCACAGCAGCCTGAGTTACAGGCTGCCTTCCTTCTTCTACTCTGAAAATAGTTTACTAAAGCGTCTGCCTGATACCACAGTAGAAATGACATTACATATAATTGAACTAAAAGCTTTTGACTGCCTAAGTGGTGAGGAATTTCGGTTTCTACACCATCAGTTGATTGAGCCCTGAAATTACAGCCACTTGAATTGTCATGTTTGACCCCAAGATACATGCCCCATCTTTCAAGTGCTAAGCTCGGGCAGTCAGATGTGAGTATTTGCCTTCAAATGTGTGGAGTTACCCTTCAGCCATCTCACATTCACAGAGGAACATTAATGTGGCTGCAGGTAACATGACTCCTCCTTGGATATTCTCACTTTCTCACCAGGCCTAAATATATTTTCTTTCTTACTCTAGGGGCCCCTGAGCAGGAGTTATGTTAAGGCCGCTCCAGATGGAGGTGGCAAAGTTTAGACACGTTCCTGTCCTTGGCTTTTCCCACATCTATTAGTTAATAGATTCCTACCTTGTCCTGGATGTCAGATTAGCCTTTGCAGCCTTAAGAATAGGGAAAGCTCTGTCTCACCCTCTGTATGCCATCACTAGACTAGCAGAACGACACCTCCTTCCCATTTTAGATTTTATTGCAAAGTTTTCTATTTTTTTTTCAGTAGCACATTGAGATTTTATAGCATGTCCTGCTTGCAATTCATATGTTAACTGTCTTTCA
This sequence comes from Hylia prasina, assembly GCA_013397195.1. Taxonomy (NCBI): domain Eukaryota; kingdom Metazoa; phylum Chordata; class Aves; order Passeriformes; family Sylviidae; genus Hylia; species Hylia prasina. The sequence continues at coordinate 520,461 of VYXD01008075.1, read as the reverse complement.
AATTTCCTGTTGTCAGAGGAATCTGCTGCTTTGCCAGGATTGTTGATTTGAGTTCAGTCTAAGGTCAGTACTTCTCTGTGCTGTGTTTATGAGATCGTTTTCCATAACCTATCCCCCCCCAATTTCCTTGCAAAGCCCTCACATTTGCAGATGCATTTACTCCTCCAGATATTTTGATAGTTCTAATTAGTGTACATCTTTGACATTATGCAATTGTATTCAATTATGTTTCAGTTTTATAAGTTTTTAAATTACCCCTATGAAAGTGCACTGTCAAAAGAGACTAGCAATAAAGGTAATCTTGAGAATAGCAGACCCCAAAATGCATGGTGATGAGGTTTGTTAATTACTGAAGTGGAATTAGAGTGTATAATTAAGATTAAATTATCCAGTTCATAGACTGAGAATGTCAGAACATGGCCCTTCAAATACATCACTCATCTATTCTGTAATTCTTTTCCTCTAATTTTATAGCATATTAGTTGTCTCAGTGAATATCACCTGTGAGCTGAAAACTTTTTTACCTGAAGAAATGATTTATAAAAACAAAAGTGGTTTCTGTAACAGTAGTTAAATTCCCTAGAAATCATCTGGAAATTGCTTGCTAATGCTGAGAACACCTGAAAGGTTTCAGGCTTTTAGAGCCATTAGCAGTATTGCCTTATTAACTACCTTACCTCACACAGGTGTGAATGAACTATGTTATACATCAGCTTTGAATTACTGCACATTCTAAAACTTTGCTCAATATTGGAGTGAAAAAAGGTTTTTCAAATTACACACTATTACAACAATTATCTTGTGATTTTTATGATAGCCCAGATTATGAGAATGGACTTTGTTTAGCATGCAAAAACATTGCTGCCCTCTGCTGCTGGCAGCCGACTTTGTTAATGCGGTGGGATGGCCTTGGCCATCTGCAAGACCCCACTGGACTGCTCTCTCAGTCCCCCTCCTCTAGAGAGGACCAGCAAAATGAAAAAGCTTGTTGGTTGAGATGACGACAGGGACATCACTGGCCAGTTATTTTGATGGTGCAAAGCAGACTCAGGGAACAGTAATTCCACATATTGCCCATTAAAAACAGAGTTGGATGTTTCACAAAAAATTCACAACTATTCTTTGCTGAAAAAGGAGAGAGGCTGGGATATGAAATATAGAACTAGAAAAGTAATTTGTGTATGAGGTGTCCTATTCATATTGGATATTAGGTCACTCCAAAGCCTTCTCTTTTCCAGGTGGAAAAAAAAATCACAGTTTTCTCAGCCTTTCTTCATGGGATATGAGCTCCATCCATTTAATCACCTTGGTGGACCTCATCTGGACTTGCTCCAATAGGTCAATATCTCTCCTGTGTTGGGAGCTCCAGAGCTGGATGCAGCACTGAAGGTGGGGTCTCAGCAGAGCAGAGCACAGGGGCAGAACCCCCTCCCTGGCCCTACTGCCCACACTGCTTTTGCTGCAGTCCAGGATACAGTTTGCCTTTCTGGGCTGGGAGTGCTCATGGCTGGGTCATGTGCAGCTTTTCTCCACCAGGACCCCTGAGTCCACAGCAGGGCTGCTCTCAATCTGTTCATCCTCCAACCTGTGCTGATTCCATCAGGGGATGGGGTACAATTGGATTGGCCTTTCTTTTCTGACCCATGTGCTTACAGAATCCCTTCTCACTATTTTTCATATCCATTGCCAAGTTCCATTCTATCTGTGTCTTGGCTTTCCTGATCTCATTCCTATACATCCAAACTGTATTCCTGTACTTCCCACAGGTAAACTGTTGCTGCTTGCACTGACATAGCTTGCTTTCTTCTCAGTTTGAGCATCAGGTCCTTGCTCAGCTACATCAATTTCCTGCCTTTTGGTTTCTAACACATGGGAAGGGACAGCTCTTGCACTCTAAGTGTCCTTATTTTTGCACCTTAATGATCTTCCTTCTCACTGTTTATCTATACATCCTTTCCCCTTTGCATATTGGTAAGACTAAGCTCACCTCATGCTACCTATGAAGTTCATTACACATGTGTGAACAGCCTTACTGATTTCAGTGGAACAGCTTCTCTCTGTAAAATACGCTAAATGTATAAACTTCTGAGATTTAAGTCCAAATATTTATATTTGGATTCCACATAGGAAGAAAATGAACCAAAGGAAAATTAATTCTTTCTTCAATATTTCCCACAGTTTGATGGAAAATGGTTTTCTTTCAATGCATACAATGGAATCATAATGACAGTAGCTCCTTAGGTACATAAATCAGCATGTCTCCTTAAACTTGCACTGTGTAATTGTTGTAATTTTAAAATAAACCTGGCCAAATATTCTTTTATATAATCAACAAATTGAACCACAATACTATGTTTTATTGCATGATTGATGTTTTAGGAGAGATGTTTGCAAGTGGAAATATAAACACTAGGATACATAAAATTAGTATGATCAGTTCTTTCAATTTTTTTGTGTCAGATCTTAGTGAAGATTGCAGCTACATTACTTAGAAACATAGTCTGTAACATTTTTGTCTGAAAATGAAAAATTAAAACTTTACTCAACTGAGTTTTACAAAAGTCTCACTAAGTGGATGGTTATACACTTTGGGATTGTATCTTTCCTGATGGGTTGCAAATGCAATTAATCAACCTAAGGAATGTTTCAAGTATATATAGTAATTTTCATCAATTGAAAGATTCAGAGGTACTTCATGGATAAACTTGTTTCCCTTCTGTATTTTAATTGTGCACCAATAATGCATTAGTTTATAATCTAGGGATAATTTCCGTAATTGATTTTTTAGAGTTGCAACCATTCCACATCCAAAACATCAGATTCTTTTAGAAAAAAAAAATCCCAATTACAAAAAAATCTTCTGCACCATACTTGACTTTTCTTAAACAATCAAATGATAATCAGATAATGTTTAAACTTCACTGAGTGATTTTCCCCCCCAGTAATCTTTCAGTGCTCATCAACAATAAGTTATGGAGAAAATGCTATTTGGATTGATAGTGATTTTGTAAGCCAAATTACTTATTTTACCTGTTTGCACTAAGCAATATACTTGAAAATGCAGCTATCTCTATAATTTTCTGGGTTAATGGCTTTCTCAGCTCTACTCCACATGATATTCTGCAGGAAATAGAGGACCTTATGTATGGCTTCTGATGATGCTGGCTTAATTTGCAGATAGCCTGCTTGCAAACCTGAAATTTTGAAGATCCATTACATCCTCTTTTTAAAATCATCCTGCACAACATGACTAACCCCATATATTTTTGTTTTCCTGTGGAAAACTGTGTAAGGAAAATAATATCCTCTTTAAGTATCTGCCTATTTTTGAGCCAGTAGTCAGCTATTACAAGCATAGCTAAGGTTTGAGGAGTATGACTTGCTGAAAAACTAAAAATGGGGCTGAAAAAATGACTTGCTGAAAAACTAAAAGGATTATATAAGCATCAGTTGTGACATTCAGCATTTTTCCACAATGCCGTGTTCTTCTCCAGCTGTCCTGCTCTTCTGGAACCATGGAACATATGAATTCTGTGACAGTCATAATAAAAGGAAACAGTGCCCTTCTGTACACCAGGTCTAGGGTTTTTATTCCCAGAAGATGTAACTGGGAAGTGATGACTGGTTCACCTAAAAGGCAAAGCCTTTGCTGCAAAAGACATGGAGCCAAAACATGGGCATCCCGGAAGAAAAAAGTGAGAAAAAATTCTGTGGAGAGGGAAAACAGATAAACAAAACCATAAGAACCCCTCATTTAAAATGCAAAGACTAAGAAAATTGCATGGCAATTACTCATTTCAGTTTGGCTGGAACACACTATTCTTAAAGATTACCTAAACAATTATTTAACTGTAATATTCAGTCAGATGTAGACACAGAATTGCTTGCAGCAGTATTCCAATACTACTTCAAATAGAAGTTTTGAGAGGAGGAGGGCTTATTTTTGCCTTCGACTGTATCTCATTGTTTAATGTTTGTTTCAAAGGAAAGCAATTCCAGAAATATAGTTTGTAAGGGATGTTAACCTTTTTATTTTTAGATATGTAACACTGTAGGAATGTGACAACATACGTCTATTTCAATAATATATTTAAGTATAGCAATCTACCCAAATGAATATCTAGCTATCATGTCTCATGAGAAGAACACTGACCTTTGTCTTCCTGTGTCTTACTGGAAGAAAAGTGAATATTGACCCCTTCAGTTAATGACTGTAAACCAGTAAATGCTCCATAGAACACTGTATCAATGCCACCAGCCAGCTAAACTAGCAGCACAGAATCTTGGACAAACATCTGTATCACCAGTTTCAAACACCTATTTCATACTGAGTAATGTATTTTTGTGTACTTGAGAATCTGTAGTCAATATTTAATCTGTCTTTTTGAGAAGTGAATTTAAGTTGCAAAATTTGTCTGCTATTTTTGATAAAAAACACTTTTTTGTCTGAAAATTAGTGTTTTTTAAAAGGCACATGTGCTACAGAATTAAATTTTCTTAACTTCTGTCTTGTTTCCAAAGGCAGTTTCAATTAAATTCTCTGGTTTAGGTATATGATACTTTTAAAATCACAGGAGAAATCTATCATCATAATCTTTGTTTGTAACTGTTGAATATAAACTAGGAAACAAACAAACCAGCCTGAAAATGGTTATCATTACATGAACTGTAGGGAAGTTAAGCAATAACAGGTGCCCTTGCATTTGAAAGTAGGTTTGGATTTAGAGTAAATTATCTCAAAAGTTCACACCTCCAAACGAGACCCCAGACAAAATCCTAATCCATTTTTTGATGCCTAAGTTAATAGGATCCTGAAATAGTTAACTGGATCCTGAAATTCAATAGACCAAGCACATTTCCAGCTTCACCCAAGTCTAGAATGTTTATATAACTGAATCTTACACCTCACTAAAATTCCATAATCTCTAAAAGGTATATTTTGCATCCTAACTGTTCTAATATTTTTACTTCTGAAAAAGATAGTATATGCACTTTGAAATACGATTTGTTCAACTGGATTTTTGCTACTGCAAGTTTGATGAGACACATGTTTCTTCAAATTGGCAGAACACTAGATAACTGATTTCTGTACACTAGTGCCCTGGCTGGATTACTTCAATGTGATTCCTGCTTTTCTTTGACATATTTTTATGGTAGATATTTTTGGTTAGTAATCCACTTTTAAACTGCTTTCTAGAAATGCTGCTCTTATAATAGAGTTCAGTTTTTCAAATCTATGTAGTGTATGGCTTTATTTCCTGAAGAAATTAATATTAAAGATTTTTTTTGTTTTGATTTCATAATTACTATAAATTTTTTTGTAATTTTTTCTTTAATTTTGTAGTGCCCATATTCGACTTCTGTATTAATTCAGCCTGTTAAATCTGCTGTCAGAGCAGTTTTCCTGTCATTATTTGAGCATGCCACTTACTGTTGTCCTCCAGAATCATTTGGCACCTCAGGATAAATAAACAATTTTGTTGGGGTCTTACAGACTGCACATGGCTGGGAGCTTATAAATTGAACACCTTGGATTGTGAAGTGTATTATTTAAGCATGGCTTCTGAAAGACTACTCAGAGTTTGGTATCATTTTATTATAATTGAATTGAAATCTTTGCCAGTGAGCTGAGTGTTGTAGTCAGCATTATTGACACAGGGCTATGCATATTACAAATTGCAATTGACAGTTATTGTTCCTTGCTGTTAAGTTTTGGAAAATGGATATTAGATTTCCTTACGAAATAGAATGGGAGAATGAAGAAGGTGCAGTGGTCAAAAGTAACACTTCTAAGAATGAAGAGTTCCTTTGAGGACCGTCACTTGTCAAAGAAACAGCAATAGTGTGGGTATTGCATCATGCAGTTGTGGGGTTTTGGTGGTTCTTTTCTTTTAATGGGACAGGGTAGAGTTTTTGTTAATGACTTGGGCTTGATTCTGCCTTCAGTGCTATACCATAGGATGTAGTTAATCAGCATAAAGATGGAAAAATGAAATCCACAGGCATTATTTTCCTTCTGGTTCACTTAGGTGATATTTTTACCAGAAATTAGGCAAATCTTATGTTTTCATTCCACAAATGTCACTTTGAAGTTACCGTTACTAACTCACTTTAGAGGAAAAGACTGGTCTATATTGAAAACTGAATTCTTTTGGAAAAATCGGGGCTTTTTTTTGAATATAACAAACAATGTAGCTGAAGTTTGTCAAGAAAATATATAAAACAGAAACTTGACAATGAGTAATATATATATTTCTCCTTTAGATTTAAATAACCCCAGTCTTTTTAAACCTTATAGAAATGCAAGAGAATTCTTAATCATAAAAGAGTGTTCTTATCCAGACTGACTTTTTTTACGACACACTGAAGACCTGTGTAATTTTTTAGGTTATTTGAAGTCTCTTGAAAATATTTTCGTAGCTGAAGTGCTGACATAATCTTAATTACAGCAGTGTAATCATACAATAATTAAAATTTTTTAAAAAATCAAATAATTTATCTCAACAAAACAAAAATAAGTAAAAAGCATCTATCTGTACTTCCATTTCCTGAGGGGATATCCAAGTTTTGGGTGCTGCCAAAGTGCACTATTTTCCTTGAGATTTACTCAGCATAAAGGAAACTGAAGATTTTGTTTTGTTTTCAGTAATGGTGAGCAATTTCTACTAAGAGCATTGCATATTAGCCTGTCAAGAAAAAACACCACCTAGCAGCTCCAGGTTATCTTTCTTTTATGAGTTTCTACCAGTGTATATATGCCATTAAGACAGACCATTCTGATGTAGTCATGTCTGTCTATGTGTCTGCCTGTGCACTGCACAATTATGTTGCTGTATACCAGACTTTTGATTTCATGAGTAGCACAGAAATTTACATATAAAGTGGCTTCTTTCTTCAAGTGGCTCACCTCGGTGATAAGTATTACATTTTTAACACATAACAGTTTGTTTAAAATTCGGTTCCAGTTCTCAGGATACATTTTCCTGCAAGGTATCTTATTTCTTCAGATGAAGAAGGACAAGATGTTGTATGTGCTGAGTATTTTAGAACTACTTTTTCTAAGTCAATGATTTTGTTTACTATTATACTCTTCCCTATTTCTGTTTGGAGGTGAAAGAATTCTCCCTTATATTCTGACATAAGGATGTATCATTTTGAAGTAGGATAACCAGATATCAGGCAAGAACCATGCAGCTGCAAACACATGTAACAGCACAGTGGTTTCAACCACGTAGAATTATACTTTACTGTAGGCAATCACAGTGGAAGGACTAAACTGAAATCTACAGTTTTCTTGGGATATTCGGGGTGTAATGCATTGTTGCAGTTTAACCACAGCCAGCAGCCAAGATCTGCTCACTCCCCCACCAGTAGGATTGAAAAGAGGTCAGAAGGGTAAAGCTGGAGAACTCAAGGATTGAGATAAAGACAGTTTAAGAGAGAAAGCAAAAGTTGTGCAGACAAGCAAGGCAAAACGAGGAATTAATTCACTGATTCCCAAGGGCAGGCAGGTGTTCAGCCATCTCCAGGAGAGCAGGGCCCCAGCATGTGTAACAGTGACTTGGGAAGACAAACACCATCATTCAAAATATCCCTCCATTCCTCCTACTTCCCCCCAATTTATGTACTGAGCATGAGTTCACATGGTCTAGAACATTGCTTTGGTAAGTTTGGGTCATCTCTTCTCGCTGTGTCTCCTCCCAAGTCTTAAGCACCCAAAAATTCCTCACCAGCAGGGCAGTGGAAAAAGCAAAAAAGGCCTTGGCTCTGTGTAGGCCCTGCCCAGCAATAACAAAAACATCTCAGTATTATCAACCCTACACTCAGCACAAAATACAGCCCTGTACCAGACACTGTGCAGATAGTTAACTCTACCCCACCCAAAACCAGCACATGCTTATGTATGCATGTACTACCTCTAATAATCACTGTTTCTTCATCTTCTGCTGTTTCTCTTTGCACTCTGACATCTGCCTCCTCCTTCGTTTGTTGATACTTGTGGAGAACGTGGCAGAATGGGTAGTACTGAATAGGTACTTAGTAAATACTCCAGCACAATGAGACAAGAATACTAGGAGAAGAAGAAAAGAAGGAAATACATGAGAAGAGCAACTAATTCATAGGGTATTACCTGCTATTTAGAATGGGAAGGAATTACCACTGCAATGGAAATCACCATTATGAAATATTTCTATCTTAGGCTTGTAAGCCTACCTGGTACAAATTAGAGTCTGTTGTAATCCTGAAGACTCAGCCTGAGCTGAGTGTTCAAGCTGTTAATTAATCATCACGTCTTCTTTCTAATGTCTGGGGTTTGAATCTCTAATAAATAGTAGTGGAAGCAGAATTTCTATCAAATCAATGATAAAAAATTATTGCCCTTATGAAAAAAAGTTTTCCAGATGAACAATTTGAAATTGCTGAGAAAAGCTAATAGAATAACTGGGTTCTGTGTGGTGACATTTGTCCACACACTGAGAGTATTACAGGTGTTTAATGCTTTCAGGTGGAAGAGAAGAAAAATAAGGGAACTGGTGTGTTCATCGTACTGTATACTGAAGCAAAACATCAATGATTCATTTATTCATTTTACGTGCATGCATGTATAGTTCCTTTTTCTGTAGTCTGCTTGGGGAGTGAGCTGTATATGAAACTGTTCAAATTTTCACAACTGAAGTATAATCTCCAAAACTTATATATGAAAAAGGTTTTCCAGGTTGATAACAACATAGGCTATATTTAAGCAGCTGTAGTCTTCTATATACAGTAGGAAAATTATGTTAAGATGAAATCCAGAACACTTTTATTGAAAATAGCAGAAACAAAAAGCAGAGGAAAATTTTTAGGCCACGTTTTTGGAGACAGTGTCTGTCTGCTGATAAAAGTTCTCAGAAAATAATTGTAGAAATAGATACAGAAGTGGTTTCATTTGCTGAAAATGGCATTTTAATTAGAATAAACTGATTTCATTTTGTCCACATTCCAAATAGTCAAGATCTTATTGGGAGGTTCCTTTATGAAGTAAACTTCTGATAACTTGAGCAATCGCACAACATGAGAAACCCTATTCAGGTACATAATTTTGTGAAAATTAAAATTACCATGTACTTGGAATAAACCTTCTATAAGATGAAATGTTGAGAAACTACCCTGTGGTGAGCTCAGATCTCAGTGGGAATGATGAAAAGCCTGTCTTTGATGTGTAACTAATTCAGGTCTCTGAATAGATGGAAGAAGAAAACAGAACTCTTCTCCGGCTCCTCTGCTTTATATTTCACCACGAAGCATCATCAAATGGAATCAACAGCATTCAGTAAGAACAAGCAAATGTCTGGTGTGGTAATTAGCCCTGTGTTACTATTGCTGTAAAGTGCCACTCCACATTTAGTATTCATGAAGGTCACAAGATGGTACAGTGATGTCTAGTACCTCCCTCAACAATATGTATGCAAAGGTGGAAAATGTGAATATCTGTAACTTCAACTTAATTTTTTTTTCCTCTTCAGTGCTTTGATTGACAAAATTCCAATTTTCTGAAATGTAAATTTCACTCTAACTAGAACAGAAATTCAAAACAGAGTATAAACTTTAGAAATATATCATTAGAGCTAAAAATAGAAACAAATGTTACCTTTTTGTCACTCTTACACAACAATAATTTAACAGCTGAACTATATTATCACCTTCTTGCCCAGTCATGCCATGTCCTGCGTCTTTCCTTAAACACACTGATAATTATGAAAAATTTTACATTTCTTGAAACCAATATCCTTTCACTTTACCGGGCAGAAAAATCTTTTGCTGTTCAAGTGGAAAGTATATTACATTGTTCTGTAAAAGTTTAAAAACCCTATGTTTTTAATTTAACTGTAACTTCTGGTTAAAAGCTTGAAGAATAGAACTCAAAATTAAGCTTATTTCCAAAGAATTTCAGCCAAAGCCTATCTTGAAGCCTTGTGTCCATAAAGGACACTAGCAGAGAGCTATGCCACTTTTTTTTCTGCTCAGTTATTTGGAAAATGTATTTGAGGCATGTAAGAAATGCAAAGAAAAAGACCACGGCAGACTGTGATTTGTAGAAGGAATAGCTTCATCCACAAAAATTACCCTAAAGTAATAAGTAAAGGAATCACAAAAGAGAAAAAGACGTTAATAATAAAGTCTCTACTGAGAAGTTTCACAGTTTTTTTCCCAAATATTACGATTCAAAAGCAAACTTGAATTGTCCTTCTTGACATTTAAAAATACAACTTCATCATTAACATTTTGTAACATGTCCTAGGCAGAACCCTTGCCATGTTCATTATATGAAAATAATCTGCCTTACTCTGTTTGACATTTACTTTGTGTGTCACCTAATTTTCAGAGAGAAATGTGATAAAGAAACAAGATGAAGGGATTGAAATGTCTAGCCATACATGATGTTGCTGACATACTATTCAACGGAAGAGTTGTGGAAGGACCATAGTCTGTCATTTTCACACTGAAATACCAAAAAATTCACAGAAAGCCATTTTGGTCACAAATTAATAGTGTTAGTAAAGAGAGATAGAATCAAACAAAATTAAGTAATCATCCTAGCAAGTAATGCAGATTCTGCATGCAGTGAGTCTTCAGACAGTCATTTATCACCATATGCCAAGACACATAAAGAGGCAAAAAGAGAAATTAAAGCATGGTGGGAGACTCCACTTTCTCCCCTTCCCTCTTCCTCTTTTACTAACATGCGGCAAACATAACACCAGGATGTGATACAGTGGAAAAAGTTTTAAATTTGCTGATTATTTGTTTCACAGAACAGCAATATAGGGAGACTGCAAAAGGAGGTGCAATCTGTGATTTGCTGCCAAGCAGTGTCCAGGGTCTGGGAAAGCTTTTATTGATGAGGAGTAACTGTTTAACAATGATTGTCATCATATTTAGCATCCTCACAGAACTTGCAAAAGCCAGTAGGTCCATTGAAAAGTAACCTGTGTAAAAATAAAGACAATTTTAAGGAAGAAATTAAAGAGAAAAGCTAAGGGGATTAAATCCTTATCGTTTTTGTGGCCATCATTAAAAGATACCTTCCAAAAAATGCAGCACTGATGAATACAAAAATAAAGGTGTTTTAGCCAAAAGATAAGAAAAATCATTAGACATAAGAAAATGTCTCCTATCTCTAAAGAGCTGAAGAGAGCTTTTTCAGAAAGAAAGTAAAAAATATGAGGAACCTTGGCATAAAAAAGATTTAAAATTAAATTAATCCATAAGATTTTGAAAAGCAATTGACATAGGAGTCAACATAAACAGCAATACCTTCTTCAGACAGGAAAATAAAAAATATATTTAGCAAGTCTGCTCATTTAGTTGCAGATCAGATTGTTAAAGAGTGCCTAGAGAAGGCAAGACTTGTACAGAAAAGTTAAAATTGCTGAAGAGGTAACACTAGGAAAGAATGACAGCAATTCACATGCTAGAACTCATCATAGCAGATGGCTCAGCAGAGGATAAGTCTGAAATTGAGGAGGATATGGAACAAGTTGATAGCATGAACACTCACAAGTCAGCAGGACTGGAATGGTATTTACTTTCTAACAGAACTTAGGGGTAGAGCAGATAAATTAATAATAGTATTTTTAAGCAGGAATTTATTAGTTTCCTTGCTACCAAGCTAGGGGAGAAAATGTAGCACTGACTTAAAAAAAATAAATTCTAGAAAGAAAAAGATATAGTAAAGTACAGATATATCATTGTGACATCAGTATTAAACTGGTTAAATAAAAAACTTTATTAATTAGTTAGCATATGGATCTCCATAGTCTTCTTGAGAATGGATTTTTTCAAGAAGACATCCCGACCTCCTGCTCTTAAAAGTTTTCTGAAGGAATTAGCAAAAATGAAGATAGGATTGACTCATATATCCCCCAAAAGACTTTTCAAACAGTTTTATAAATTTTATAAAATGTGTCCCAAAGCTAGTTTAGCCACTTCTGCTTTATAACACCATTGTTTTAAAAAGAAATCCTAAATAATGACAGCTAAAGTAAGGATAACTTCAAAATGAACTCCACAAATGTAACAATGATACTTACATCTAGAGAAAATAATCTAAGAGGAAGATTCATCTCTTTCATCTTTTCATAATGCATTTCAAAGACTTAGGGTTACGACCTCCAAATTTTCAGACATGAAGAATGTTAGTACTTAAACGTATTTAGTCTCTGAACTCCACCTTGGGTTTGGTTCTGGTGGGGTTTTTTTGTTTGGTTGGTTTTGGTTTTGTTTTGGTTTAGTTTTTTTTTTTTTTTTTTTTTTTTTTTTTTTTTTGGTGTGTTGTTCCCCCTACCACCACCCCACCCCGCCATGTAACCTATGTTTCTGCTTCTTCCTTAAATGCAAATACTAATTTCTGTTTGGACCTACTGTTATACAAAATCTAATGAATCAATGATGACTAATATTGGAAAAAGTCTACTTCCTTCTGACAAGGACAATCCTGACAAGGAAATTCTAGTGACAAGCAAAACTCTCCTGTATGGCAACTAAGTATACAGACAATTATAGCAGTCATAATAGTGGATATCATTACAGAATGCATACTCAAAATGAGGAGCTTGGGTATCCTTAAGACGCCTATTGTTTGTGTTGAAAATGGCTTTTCAGAAGTACTTCCTGTCTTTTATGTGTGCAACTGCAATGCCTCAATGGAAAAATACAAATGTTAAATTGTGTGCCTGCTATATCTTTTTTTTGGGGGGGAGGAGGTTTGTTTGTTTGTGGTTTTCTTTTATAAAAACCTCACATCTTTAAATGAAATTTATAAAATAAATAGCTTTTTTTTTTTAGCTGTACTCCAAATTAAGTTTGCAGTGCAGGAATATTTAGGTCACCTCAACAGGTGAAAGTAAGCAGCTGGAGCCAAGAACAGAATTTAATCAGACTGTACACACTGTTGACAGATTATGTTTAACTGCATTTTTCTGATAAAGAAAAATCTTTGGATAGGCTTTTGAAACATACTTTAGTGAAGATTAAAGTGCCTCATTATATTAAGATAATTAGAGGTTCCAGCTGTTAGTAAATCAAGAGTGAATCTCAGCAATTTTCAGTGCAACAGTTGATATTTCCTTTGGCTTTGTCTCCAGTTAAAAATGTTCATTATTGCATACAGATGTTCAGCCTTCACAACTTTCTTTTTCTGATATAATAAGCTTAGTAGTTTATTCCACTTCAGCTTAGAGAATACTATTATGTTGCTGACCGCTGCTGAAGGCCAGACCCGGCAATGGTCTTCAGGATGCCGTGACCTTCCTAGGCGAGCCGCTTTTATAAAGGCGCCTTGGGTCCTAGTGGCACAGGCACTCCCTGTGATAGTCAGCTCAGTTGTGAGGTTGCTGAGGCAACCAGCAGGGAGCCTTAGTGGTGCTGGTAGAGCAGCAACCAGGCAGCTCTTCTTCAGGCGGCGCAGGAACATCAGGAGTCAGGAGATCTTCCAAGGCCTTCTTTATTCTCTGGAACTGGCGACCGAAGGATCTTGAAAGACCCCGAGGTCTCCAGGTGCCCGGATTATATAGAGAAGCATGAGGGGCTGGGTTTACAACATGGACCAATGAAAAGAGGAATTGGGGAAACAACCAATAGCATAATACCAAGTGGTCCAATGGGAAGAAGGATTGAGAAAACAACCAATAGCAAGCTGGATCCAAAATGGACCAATAGCGAGCTGGATCCAAAATGGACCAATCAGGGAAGGGATAGGAAAAACAACCAATGGGAGAGAGGATCCAAACCGCACCAGTCAGAGGGAAGGAATAAACCAGGAACTGGGGAAGGAACCAATGGTGGCAATGATTTAACTTTGAGCCAACAGGGCGTCTTAGGTGTGAACTACTCTTGCTTGACATGAGCTGAGGAGAAGTTTCTTAGGGAGACTTCTCTGTAGAGACCTTTATTGGTGTAGGGAGCAGTTTATACACTGTGCTCTCTCCATGGGAGGGCAAGTTCCCTTGTGGTGACCTCAGAGGTTACCACACTATTAGTGATAGGTTTTGTCAAAATATTCATCATGGGCATTGTAATACCAAGCCTAGGTGTATTTTCTTGTTTTCCTACTGCATGGTGTTGATTAAATCAACTCATTGCTCCTACAATCTATCATATTTTATGCTATGAGGATATTAACAAAACACTTGATTTTGCTCTCCTTCAGACTACCAATCTTTTTGTACTGTGCATTACGAAAGCCCACAGCAGTACTTTAAAGTCATTGCTGCAAAGTCACTGTGCTATGGAAGTTGTAGGTATCAGACACTGGCACCAGAGGTATCAGCTACTACAGCGATTTTAAGGTGCCCTGCTGTTTCTCAGACATCAGTTAAGCCTTGCTGAATGAGGATTCAAAGTGACACATACAGTATTCTTCTGTTATGAGCTCTGTATTGAGAAAGAGTGCTCTAACAGGATGAATCATGTAAGAGTCATCAACTTCTGTCAGTGCTGCCATCGTTTTATAAATTTTATAACTGTCTTCTCCCACTGTTTAAAAATAAGCAAGGATGAATACAGGTGTATTGGTTTTGCCTGGCCTGGTTTTGGTAGTGGTGGGGGGAAGCTACAGGGGTGGCTTCTGTGAGAAGCTGCTAGAAGCTTCTTCCATGCCTTGCAGATCCAATCCCTGATGACTCCAAAGATGGATGTGCACTTGGCCAACGCTGGACCAATTAGATATGGTGGCAACATCTCTGTAGTAACATATTTAAGAAAAAATCAAAACAAAAAGTTGTTGTGCAGTTTTAATTGTGGCCAGAGAAGAGCTGAGTGAAAAAATGTAAGAACAACATGGAGACACCAAGGTCAGTGCAGAAGGAGGGGCAGGAGGTGCTCCAGGCAGCATATCTGGGATTCCCCTGCAGCCCTTGGGGGGCCATGGGGAAGCCGAGATCCACCTGCAGCCCGTGAAGGAGCTCCACACCTGAGCAAGTGATGCCTGAAGGAGGCTGTGATCCAGTGGGAGACCCAGTTGAGAGAGAGGGCCCTGCTTCCAGGCTGGAGCAGCCTGTCCTGGAAGGACTGCATCCTGTGGAAGAGTGACCCACGCTCCAGCAATTTTGGGAGGACTGTTTGACTGTGGGAGGAACTCACATTGCAGCAGTTCACAGGGAGCTGCTGCTCGTCAGATGGAGCCACATCAGATAAGTTCATGGAGAACTGTCTCCTGCGGGAGAGACCCCACGGTGCAGCAGGGGAAGGACTCCTCTCCCTGAGCAGCAGAAGAAAGCCCGGGGTGATGAACTGATCATAACCCCCACTCCCTGTCTCCTTGCACTGCTGGGGTAGGAGACAAAACTGAGAAGGAGGCAGGAGTGGGGAGAAGGTGTTGAGAGCTTATTTTACTTCTTATTATTGTGTTCTGATTTTGTTAGTGTAATAAATCCAATGCATATCTCTATTGAAGCCTGTTTTGCCTGGAATGGTATTTGATGAGCAATTTCTCCTGTCCTTATCCCATGAACCCTCCACTAAATTTTCTCTCATCTGTCCAGCTGCAAAAGAGGAGTGAGTAAGAGGCTTTGGTGGGTGCCTGGTTCTGGGCCAGCGTCAACCCACTACAGCAGGCTGTTCAGAAATTTAATGAATATATTGTGTAATTTTCAGGTATTGTGAACATGGATACATCCTTCACGGGAAATGAGCCCATAACTCTTTGATGTAATTTTGTGACATGTTTTTACAGATAAGATTGCAACAAAAATAGCTTTTATACCTGTCCTGGTTTCATCTATGCACACACATGCAGCTTTAACTTATGAGGTAGCTTTAAGTTGAGAGGCACACTGAATCAAATGTTCACTTCTGAACTATGATGCTAAACTTTATCATCTGTGAAAGAAAGAGATGCTCAAAGTGCATAATTAATCTTTATCTAAAGAAAATGTTTGGAAGAGGTTATAAGATTCATGGCCTAAAAGTATGAATCTCATTTTATTGACTGAAAAACTGAAGCAGCTCTCTCAGATACAGATTCATACAGAGTAGATACTGAAATACTGAAAAAGAGATTAATTCCCAATACCAGAGAATCAGTTTTCTTACATTCTCTTTTGAGCACAGTACTTCAACTGCAGACCTTGCAAATGAACTATTTCAAAATGTTGAGCCACAGTTACTCTCCTGCAGTTCTGTATTTGGACTTTAAATATACTTCTCAGACAGGAGAAAACAAAGAACTTGCCCTTTGTCATGTGATAAAATGTTCCTATAGTAAAACAGCCTAGAGACAATGAGAATTATGTATACTTAATGAAATGTTTAAGTATTTATATGGACTTTCTAATTCCATTTTTAAAGGCTTATGAATACCAGTAACTAGTAGGGCTTTCTGAAAATGGGAGCTGTTATATAGAGTAGCTTACATATTGGGATTCTTGCTAACTGTTGCACTATACATCTGCAAGGGTACTGATGAAATAGAAAGGAATTAATTAAAAAAAGCTAAATATTTAATTTCTTTACACAATACTAATTATTCTCTGGCACTCATTGCTACAAGCTATGACTAACGCAAAGTCAGTAGCATTAAAGGATTAATTCTTTATATTACTGAGGGTACGCCCTTAGATAAGATAAATCCCTCTCAGGAAGAGAAGATAAAATCTTCATGTTTCCAAGCATAAGGAAGATATTTCCTGTGTGGCAGGATTACATTTCCAGGCAGGTTTGCCTGCCACTTAGATAACATGATGATAAAGACTGCTTCCTACCTTTGCTGACACCTAAATTTTGATTAATGTCATATTAGAGAACTTTTAGTATAACTTTATTCACAACCTAATTTTATCTTCTTGTTTACTAAACACAGGGAAGTTCTTTGTCTTTCTTTGAATCACTTATGAGCACTTGGTGTTCAACAAAATCTTCAACATATGGGCCATCAAACATGGCATGGATATTACCAGATTTTCAGCACACTAACTTGAAAACTGTAAGACGTGCATTCTTTAAAACACAACCTGCTTGGGTTCACTTCTGATTGAAACTTCTCTGTGATCTTTATTAAATTAATCGGCTTGAATTTAAGATACTCTATTTTGGCCCTTTAAGAAAATCCAAACACTTCTTAGCTTTTTGCAGGCTGATAGCTTATTTAAAGGTCAGGGACGCAGAGTTTTTTTGTGCTGAAAATTAGGAATTATTGTTTAATCAGAATTTTATTAGTATTATGTCATTATTTTTAAAAAGTATTGAACAAAGATGAGAGAAGACATGTCTGTACATACCAACATCATCTTCTAACAAGATCAGAATTTATCAGTCAAATCCAATACTGAGCTCATAATGCCCCAGTCAAGCCTGAAGTGTAACCAAGCCTGGCTATACTGAAAATTCCCCACAGTGTTATTTTTCACCTTTTGCTTTTTATATGTCACATATAGTTGATGACATTAAGCTTCTGCTCAATCTGTGAGCCTTCATGTTCTTCCTTTGGAAACAAACAGTACACCTGACAGCAAGCATCACACAGTTGAATGATCAAAGATGATTGTTTTTGATAAGCAAAACCAAGGAGGATTAAAGAAAGCTGAAAACATGCTAGAGTGTGATTTTATTTTTAAATAATACAAATATATGCAAAGTGAACATTACAATGGCTTTTAAACCTGAAATAACTTGTAAGCTTGACACAGTCTGATCTAAAATCCCTACACGTAAACCTAAGGTATGTATATTGCTGTCTTCATTCAGAATTAATGGTTTGGGACTTTTTTACTTGTATATTTTCTTGGTTCATTTACTTTGCAAAGTATGACATACCTGAATCCCGTTCCCCTAAATAGATGCATATCTGCATGGTATTTCAATATCATATTATAGTGAGAGGATGACTGCAAGTTTTGTGGCAATTACTTCTGGCAGTTCCACGGGAGTATAGAAACAATTAGGAATACATTCATTGAAGATATGAGCTTCTCTGAAATTAATGTCCTTTCAGTGATTTTGTTGTACTTGTTCCTGTAGATAGCAAACATGAGATGAAAAGATAGCCAAAAGTCAGAAATGCTGTAAGGCAAAGATTTGGTTTTATTTAAACCATGATAATAGACACTTCTGGAGAATAATATCTGCAATCAGTTTTCTTGCTTGGATGTCCACATGAAAGCATCACTATGTGATATTCAAGTACCTGTCATCCATCATCTTGATTTGATTTACTGGGAAAACCCTGACAGATTCAACATGTCTACAGTACATTTCTCTAAGTAGGTGTGATTTATCCTGAATTTCACAGTGAATATTTTGGGTTTGGGTTGGGGTATTTTATGGGTTTTCTGTTTGGCTTGAGGGTTTTTTGCTTCATATTATCGTTCCTATTTGCTGACTTGATTTATCAGAGCATTGGAGAGACCTGGATACTCTGACAATGCTTGATGTAACTGTTCAGTGTTTGAGAGATTGGTCAATCTGTTTTAACATAGTAAAAATTTTGTCATTAAACTCTAAAAAGACTTTTCACTACTGTTATGTAAATTACTCTGGATTCCTATAGAACTTGCAGAGTCAGGAAAAATTAAGTAATGGTCAGTGTTTTGTTTTTTTTAAGCTGTTGTTTGGTTAAGTCTCACTAACACGCATTTGACTTGTTAGTACTTATCTATATTTTCACGTATCAGGTTTGATGAAGTCAGTTATCTTTTAACTGGTTCCTGCAATATTTGTTCACCTCTGCACACACAAGAAATTGATTTTTTTCTATAATATTAAAGCTCAATATTGTATGATTCTTCTCCCATGGAGTATTCAAACAACATTCAAAATGCAATTTATTTTTGAAAAAGACCGCCAGTATTTGGAAAAAAATCCTGGAGATTAGGAACAAGATGGGATGCATTTCCAATTTCTGTCATGTGCAAAAACATTAGACTATAACTAAATAGTAGCTTATACCTTGATAGCAGCTTAACAAAGTTTTGATTTATATTTAGTTCATTAATCAGGGATATCGGATAAACAGTGAGAGGTCAAAGTTTACAGGTGATAGTAAAGATAGTTATTTAGCCAGAAAGAAAATATAAGGAAGCTGAGGGAGTAAAATGTGAAGTATGATACTGAAAGAAATTAAGTGTTTATGAAGCCAATGCTGTTGTAGGAGGGGATGACACCCTGTAACTACACAACTTCTACAGATTTCAAAATTAAATACACCCCCTCCAGAAAGTGGTTACTAAAGCAGAAAACTTGTTATAGGTTGATCAATGAGCAATTTCAATTCAAAAGTAAAATCAAAATGCTTAATAAGGACATTAAGTCTGCAACTCTGTTATTTACATAAGAAGCAATATAGGGTATCTCATCTCAGAGGTCTCCCAAATTGCTCTGAAAGACTCACTATGAATATGATGAGCAGTTGGTAAGGTAGTATTTATATTTTTTATTCTAGGGAAGGAGATGTATAAGTAGTAGCATGATAAGAATGTAAACTCAGAAACAGCTTGGAGAAGTTAAACTGGATGGAGGACAGAAGAGCAATGGGGTGGCAATCTACCATTCAGTTTGCAGGCCACTTCCTTTATTTATCTAAGATTACATCTCTAAATTTGGGGTGCTTGTGCATTCACAGAGATTTTAAATTTTTAGGTGTTATAACGTAAACTTAATTGAGCTGTAAAGGGGCACAGGGACAGAATCTGAGAGAGTTATGGAGGTGTTTAAAGTGTGAACTATGCAGGCATGAATTAAAACTCAAACTGCTAGACGTAAAAGGCACAAGTAGATTTTGGTTGGATCAGGGTGTCAGTACTTCTATTAGCATACATACAGGTTTGGCCACCAGGGCTCTCAATTTATAGATGTCATGAAGGTCTACGCTCTTAACCAGGCACCATTTTCAGACATTTTACTTCATGGTATGCATTTGAGCAAACAATCACATTCCAGGCAAGCAGGCTGTGGCAGAATTCAGCATAAAAACTGAGCAGACTGACAGTGATACACGCACTCCAATCAAGAGTTCTTTTAAAATATCTGTCCAGTAAACAAGGAAACCACTTTAAATCTGCATGAATGGAGTACTTTGTCTGAAATAACCTGATCACTTGCCTGTATTTTGTGTACTGTGTCATTCTATAGATTGGCTGACTGTAAAAATACTTCTCTGGAATAAAACTCAACATGCCTTAGAATGGCATTTGAGTTTAATGTGAAAATCAGTTGATTAGTAGTCTGGAGAAAACCGTACATTTATGTTCCATTATTTCCACAAGCTCTTCATATGCTTTCCAGAAAAACCTGCTTTTTCATCTCAAAACTAGAATTCTGTGTTGTAAGTAAATAAGAGTAATCAAAATCCATGGCTAAATTTAAAAGTTGTATTTCCCTTAACCCCTCTCCAGTCATAAACAAATTCAACAGAATATTCTTCCTCCTTTATAAACATGTTTTAAAATTTTATTTACCACAGATCATTGATACTGTTTGCCAGCCATGAACATTGGGCCATTATTTTCCTCTTGCTATGCACCATTGGTTTATATGCCTTCTAAAATGCAAAGCAATTAAGAACTGTTGAAACATCACATGAAAAAGAAAGATTTTATGAATAATGGAATAAAGGAAGTGATCACACATCCTAGGATTTTAGCATTCTATTTTTATCTTGTAGCTCAATAAATCAAGCTGCGATAAAATAATCTTTAATGCCTAGAAACACTTGTAACAGCATCTGTTGTTCATGTATTAGTAACAAAATGAAATTTTGATTTAGAACATAAGATCTAGATGTGCCTGAAATGTGGAAAGAGATCAACCTCAGTTAAAACAAAGCTGTTCTGTGGGCTATATATTTCCCCACCACAAAAAAAGGAGTTTAAAAGTAGTAGAAATAAGAAAAATATTTTACTTGATGATAAACAGGATCATCAGTTTGTTTGTTTGCATTGTTGTAAGATACTTTCACACAGGTAAATAATTTCACTTTTCAAAATAATATTTTACTGTTTGGTGATATGAGACAGTTGTTAATCTCTGTTGGAGTTTAGTTTTTGGTATTTTTGTGGTTTGTTTTTTTTTTCCATTGAATCTTCAGTGTGGCTTTCAAGGAGTACTGCAAAAAAGAATATATATACCTACCATTTTTGTCTTAGCTTTCTCTCTTTTCACCAGGTTCTAACATTTTTTTAATTCTACATGGAAACTTAATTTCTGTTCTCTTTATGACATGAAAGATAACATATGATCTGAGTCAAGTTTTGACATATCATCCATTTTACACCTGATTATGACTTCAAAGTTATAAAAAAATCAAAAGAAGCTTCAGATTAATCAAACTTTTGTAGTTGAAAGGTTAAGTATGTTGTTATTTAAAGAGCAAAATGTGAGTCATCTTACTAGAAGTGAGAATTTCATTTTACGGATATTATAAATTAGTACTGTGCCAACAACTGTGCCATTGCTTCCTTACTATCAACTTCATTTCCCCTCTTTTTACATTTAAATTTCAGTGAAAACACATAATAGAAATACAAGGACTAGTTAAAAGAGCAATGAAATTGTTATCAGTATTGTCTTTTAAACAGTTGACACATCAAAGTTTCATGTATCATACATCAGTCCTCTGAAACTTGTCTTCAATGCCTAGAAAAAGCTGCTGAAGATTACCTGTTCTTGCACACTCAGAAAATTTACTTCAGTTATTATTTTTTGCTGAAATGGATATTTTCACGTAATGCATATTCACTAATATCTTCTGAAGTTTAACAAAGATTTGATCCCTCTGTTTTCCTTGATGCAGGGATTATTGTGTCCTAGGGGTATTAACTTATTCATAGGCTATTAAGGAGAGACTTCATTTTCTTCATCTGGGTGTCAAAATAAGGTTAAATGGTATAATGCTACAAGGTGATGCAGAGCACTAAGCAGTTTTCCAGGGAAAACTTTCCTGTGAACAGTCTGGCCAATATCTTTTGGTTATAAGCTAGACTTGAGCATGAAAGTATGTAAATGACAGTAGAAAAGCCTTCTATTTCCTTTCAGAGATACTGAACTAAGATATTTTCTGGAAAAGAAAGTCTTTAAAAGTCTATTATTATAACAAAGCTTGTACTAATTTAGCTCAGTATTTTGAACTTGAACTTTGAATTAGTATTCAAATGTGTGATTTGAGATTTATAACTGTGCTGTATCCAGTAAGACATGCATAGAGATCCTTGAGAAATGGCCCAGCATTAGTTTTATTTTTATCTCTCAAAGAGGTGCAAGGTCAAATGTTAATTCTAAGAGAGCTACACAGGCTAGTCAGTATCACCACTTCATATGGTTGGTGATTGCCCAGCCCTCTGGCTTGTCCACAAGTTTCTGCAGGGCCTCCCTGCCCTCGAGGGAGTCAACAGCTCCTGTGCCCAAGTCATTTATGGAGATGTTGCTGAGCTCAGGCCTGAGGATGGAGCCCTGCTGAACCCCATTGGTGACAGAGCTGATGTCACCCCATTTACTGCAACCCTTTGTGCTGAGCCCGTGAGCCAGTTGCTCATCCATAGCATGACATGTTTATCCAGCTGTGTGCTGGGCATTTGGTCCAGAAGGATACTCTGAGAGGCAACATGGAAAGCTTTACTGAAATCCAAAAAGAATACATCAGCCGAGACTTCCTTGACTCTAAACAGGAGAGACAAGGATTTGATGGCTGGACCACTCAGTGGACAAGGAATTGGCTGGATGATTATACATAAAAAGTTTCAGTTAGCTGCTTGATGCCCAGGTGGAGACGAGTGACAATTGCTGTTCCCTCAGGGACATGGACAGTGCTATTGAGGAACAAGTTCTTTAAGAACTTGTTTTAAGAAGACACTTTTCTGAAAGTTTCAGGTTACCCTGAAAAGATGTCGATGTCTCACCCCTAAAACTGTTCAAGGACAGGTCGTGAGGCTTTGAACTTCAGTCTGGTCTTTTGGAATGTTCCCTGTCTGTGGCAGCTGGGATGGAAGTGGACAATTTGTAAGGTCCCCTCCAAACAACCACTTTATAATTATGATTCTTGGTTCATGAATGTATTATTTGCAGAAACAGAAGACTACTCCACAGGAGTCAGAGGTAATATATCATCAGATTTAGCTGAGAGATTTAGGGGGGTGGAGAAGATACTTGGTAATAATGTCACTATATTCAATTATTATAGTTACCATCTTTATGTAGCAAGTCAGTGCTTCCTAGGAAAAAAGCTTTTATTTATGATTTCAGTCTGTTTTGGAGAGTGATTGAGTAAGAACTGGACAGACACAGTCCTGTGCTTAGATTTCCAACAGATTTGCTGATGAACTTGAATGTAGTATCTTTCAAAAATGAATGGAAGCCATACAGTTGACCTAGGTGGGATTACAAAATCACATCTAAAGGAAATTGATACAATCCTAAGAAAAGTGACAGGAAAGTTCAATATATTTAGTTCCCATTATAAGGAAGGACAATTTCATCATCATCTTTATAGCCTTGCACAGTTCAGCATTACTTCACTACACAGACGTTCATTTTATGTTACAAGTTTTGTAGCAATCAGTCAGGATTAGTGATAAACAAGATGCACTAGCTCAGAAAATGTTTTTTTCATTGAGAACTCACTTGGAAACATCCTATTAATCCACAGTTTGCAAAGGTTTGCAAATTGCATCTTTGTGTGCAGGCAGAGCAGAAGCACACAGGTACAGATTTGCCTATGTAATGTTACAGTCTTCATATCCAGTGGTGTTACTGTGCTTAATTTGCAAATGCTTTTGGTATGTATTTGATTATTGTTGCCAACAGTATTACAAATATAACAAGCAAACTCCCCTGAGTTCTGTTACAAATAAGCTCTTACTTAAACATTTTTTAAAGAATAAGACTTGTTCTGGGGGCTTCAGGCCCTTGTGTGATTCTCTGAGGACATTCCACTGAGCATCCACTAACAGGATCTTACTCCTCTTTCCATCTTAGTCTTGGGAAAAATCATTATGCGCTCAGGGTTGTAGGTAAGGGTGGGGGGTTGACCTTGGATGCTCATATTCCCACCCAGATCATCTTGCAAGAGAATGTTTTAATGAAGAATTCATACTAACAGAAGTTCTCTAAAACTGTGCAGGGCAGGCTGTGGCCAGATGCCAGATCCCTATCCAGCCACTATCTCACTTTTATTCTTACACAGTATGGGGAGGAATAAGATGATAGTTTGTGGGACAAGGTGAAGAAAACTACCATCATGGACAAAGCAGACTCAACTTTGAGAAAATTGATTTCACTTGTTTCTAGTTAAAAACAGAGTAGGACAGAGAAAAGAGTGAAAAATCTTCCCTCCCTCCCCCTTCTTCCTAGGCTTACCTTCACTACTCCATTCCCCACTGCTCGGGTTGCGCAGAGGGGTGGGGAATGGGGGGACTGCGGTCAGCCCGCCGATCCTTCCTCTTCGCACATTTCGCTGCTCCAACCTGGNCCTACGCTGGGGCCGCTGCAGCCGCCGGCACCGCCTGGGCCCGGCCCGGCACGGCCCCGGCACGGCCGCCACCGCCGGGGCATCTCGGCCCGCAAAGTACCTAGCAAATTGCCTTTGTTTGCCTTCTTAAAAATAAATATTTAGAAGTGTATAAATATTTTGCCACATTGTATTGCTGTGGAATATTTGTCTAAAATATTTAGACAAACATCACACTTCCACACTTTCACTGTGGAATATTTGTCTAAAAGGAATGAGATGGGAACCAGCTGTACTCGGTATCGCTGTACCACCGCAAAAGCTCGAAGCACAGAGCTAATGTTCTCCAGTATTCATACTTGGTGACACAGTATAGATGAAACAAATCTTGAAGATTAAAAGCACTGACCTCCATCTATAGAAAATTCCCCCTGAGCTCATGATCCATCTTGTAGGTTCAGTCTACGGGTTCTGCATCGTGCTGTGGAAACTATTAGAAAACTGCCATGAGATGAGACATAGCTCCTTGATAACACTTATCAGAAAGAATTCAGGTCACGAGCTTTCATTGATTCTTTCTATGTAGCTCAAAACATATTATGAATTTTGATGTAGTTATTTAGAACCTAGATATAGTTATTAACATGCAGAGACAGTAGAATTGTTGGGCTCAATAAAGCATAAATGTTTTCCAGAAGCTGTTTGTTCGTAAGTCCTCTCAAACTACACTCTTGTCTTAGAGAAACTGAGACAAAACTGAGAAGAATTATTAACAAATTCAATTATAAAAATAAAAAAGGAATTTCCTGTACAGAATACCAAATGTGTACTGGCTGTGTAGAATAAACATTACTTTCAATAAATGTTTGTTTAAGCAGCATAAAATTTCATGCTTTCATTGCAAAATGCCTACGCTTGACAAACTTTAAAAAAATATTTTGAACTTTAATAGAAACAAGTGTGCTAGTGAAGTTTTAATAAGCAAAGAGACATTGGAGGTTAAGGTAAGAGCGTAGTCTGTTTTTCTTGTGATCAGTGCCTAATTTCTTCAATTAAAACAAAATGCCATAAAGTTTCATGTTGTGTATTATTGTATCATTTTTTTGGTCTTATCTCATGTGTCTTAAAAGTCACTGAAACTAATATAAAACCTTGACCTTACATAGTGGTTGCGGTTGAATGCTATGGTTACATACAGTTAAAAAAAATAATTAGCTTTATAATGTTCTTTAAGATTTATTTCTTTCTGGAGTTCTCTTGGGAATGACTCCATAACAAAAGGCATGGTCTCCAACTTTAGGTCTTTGTGACTGTCACAGTCCTCTGGATTAAAGCTGTGTGGGTCAGTGTATGCCTATGTTAACTCTAAAAAAAAAAGCTGGTGTAGACAGCTGTGTTTGTCTACAGCAGGTTTTTGTCCAAAGGAACAATCTCTATGACAATCTGTAGTTTATACCATCAGAATTCCATCAAGACCCTTGTCAGTTTTCCATGACAAAGAACATTTAGGTCCTTTATAGTTAAGGGCTAATGTGAAGAGTATAGAGCTGGATGAGTTATCTTGCAATACCGGATTAATCTTTTGTGGATCCATTCCATGTCTTCTGGTCCCTTTGGCTCTGTGTACCTACTGACTGTTTAATGCCTGCTAAATGTTAAATGTAGAAGAGAGTGCCAGGGTCTGCTGGTATTTCAGAAAATTGTGAGATGTGTGGGGCGGAGGACAATTTTTTTTGTGTGTGTTAGATGGGAAACAGTTCTCATGGACCTTTTCCAGATTTTAAAGCACACATTTTCTTTTATTATGATAAAAATGGAAGTTACTTGGCTATTATTTTTTTCCTGCCTTTCAGGATTTTTCTTTGTGCCTCTATTAAGCACACAATGTGTATGGGGGTAGGGATAAAATAATATTTTCACCTCTTGGCTGCACAAATACTTGTATTGTCATAAGTGAAGAGGCAATGTAAAATGTAGACGTAGCGTGCTGTACTGGTTTTGGCTGAGATAGAGTTAAATTTGTTCATGGTAACTTCTATGGGGCTGTGTCTTGCTGAAAAAGGAGTTGATAACTCATTGGTTGATAACTCATGGGTTTTGTTACTGCTGAGAAGAGCTTACACAGCAGCAAGACCTTTTCTGCTCCTCTGACCGCCCTTCCAGTAGGCTGGCTGGGGTGCAGGGAAGCTGGGAGGGGACACATTTGGGACAGCTGACCCCAACTGACCAGAAGGTCACAGTCAGCTTATAAAATTGTGAGGAAAGTTGGGGGGTGAGTAGTGCTGAGGAATTAGTTGGAAATTGGTCAGTTGGTGGTAAGGCATTATTTTCACTTCCATCACTTTCTTGGGTTTTATTTTTTTCTCTTTGGTATTTTTCCTGTTTTCCTTTTTTTTAAAAAAAATATCAATTTTTAATTATTAGGCTGTTTTTCTGTCAACCCAATTTTCTCACTTTCAGCCTTCTAATTCTCTTCCCCATCCTACTTGGGGGTGAAGGGGACAGGGAGCAAGGGACTTTGTGGCGCTTAGTTGCCATGTCTGGCAAAAACATGACAGGTGATTTAAAAAATATATGAAACGTTGGCTTTCTAGTTGCCAGATGTATTTTCAGGGATTATTTAGTCTCCTTGGATTCAGAAGTCTTTTGAGATTAAAATGCAATCTCAAAAATATACTGTAGCGATGATCAGATTCTTTGCAATCAGATTGCTTGGGGTTTTAAGTCAGTACTGCTCATAAAAAACTCTGTAAAGTCAGTTTTAGTTTGCCATAAGAAAAAATATGATTGAGCACAATATGTACTTTGGTTGCTGGTCCAGTCCCAAACAAGCAAAAGAGCTAATCCAACTGAGGATATTTTGCTCTTTCATATGTGGATATTTAACTTCTGTTAATTCAAGATGTTGCTTGGATTTGTTGAGCTGCTAAGTTTATTGCCTGGACAGTGTGAGGCATATTCATAACTAAAGTGTATACAGCACTGTATTGTTGAAAGTAAAATACTTTAACATAAGGAATGAAAATTAATAAAGGGTTGGGGGATTTTGCTGGGGTTTCTTTGAGACATATGTAAGTGAAAAAAACCTGTTCCTGTGTACTGAAAAAAAACCCCTGAAACAAACCAGCCCCCTGAAAAATCTACTTTGAGAAAATTTTCTTATACTTTAAAACACAAAAATAATGTCTTTGATTGAAAGACAGGCGTCTGCCAGGGAAAGCCGGAGCCTCCCTTGGAATGGCGAATATAGATCCCCTCCCTCTAAATTATTACAAATTTGAATTTAAGGGGGCTCTCCGGGCACAGGATTAACAGTTCTTACTAGTATGTACAACAAGGCAAACAAAACAACAACTACAGAATTAACAACAAAACAGAACCAGGAACCCGCGAGAGCCCTCCCGGCCGAGACGGGAAGGGATAGAGGAGAGGCTTTGCTTCACAAAACCCTGGGGGACAGTCTGATCCCGGTGCCCCGGCAGGACTCTGAGGAGCACCGAGCTGGAACGGCAGGAGTCCCGGGCTGGTGGATGAGATGTATCAGAATCTCCGCGGCGGTAGTTGGAACTGCGGGGACATCCCGGCAGGGCAGGGGGAAAAAAAATGAGCCCAGAATTCCTGGTCACACGAACAGATGGTGGCTGATCCCCGGGATGGCTCCAGTGATGACAGTGAACCTCCCCACAGTAAGCAACAGCTCAGCCCTGCTCCTTCCGATGCCGAGAGACAGAGAGCAGCTGCTCCCAGCCCTGTCCTTTACCCGCTCCCAAAATTCGCGGTATCTTCCCCCTCCGGGAGAAACTCGCAGAGACCAAAAAGAGGCGTAGCCAGGTGCTACACTCCTCTCATTTGGACACGTTTTTGTTTTCCTTAAGCACCTACAAGTATTCAGTAGTTAGTTTCCTAGCAACTTATGGCAAAAAATTCTGTAAGTAAAAAAAGCCAAATCTAACCCCCAGCATATAACTTCTGGGATTTTTAAAAGACTCCTGTCTGCCTCAGTGACAAAATACATTTGACTGTATACAGAGGACCAGATTTTATTAATGGCTGTATTTGAAACAAAATATGTGATTACGTACAATTTTCTCTTTAATTATATGTCTCTCACAGCTAATTTAACAGCTATCTCATTAAAATAACATCTTCCGTTCCTTGGTGAGAAGATTATTAGCAAAATTTAGCTGAGCCTGATCAGAGTTTTAGAAATTTTAATTTGGAGTGGCTTTGACCATCATTCTGGGTCTTTTGAAACTTGAGAAATTTCCAGTGCTTTCATTTACTGTGTTAGATGTGTGAGTTATCAGCATGAATAACAAATGTTCCATGGTCATCTAACCAGAGCATGAGATACTTCAGTATAGATGATCTGCTAACTTTTCATTTCCTCTTGTAGCTTGATGAATTCAAACTGGTTCACTGCTGCCCTCTAAGCCTCACAGGAGCTGGGCCTTTTGTTTCTGCAATGCATTTTTCAGTTACAGATCACTACAAATACCAAGTGTCTTATCAACTCCATGATAATGCCAATGAATTAAAAAAAGAGAAAGCATGAAATAATAAAGAAATGTTAAAGATAACAAGCATCTTTGTAAATAAATTAATTAATAATAAATGTAAATGCTGTCTTTAAATTCTCCAGTTTCAATTTCACTGTAATATCTGTGATCAAATATTTTGGTTTATTTGATTTAGAATTCTTAAATTCTGTGTTGAAAGTTAGACATTTCAGTGAAGTCCTTGTGTTTTGTGTCACCTAAATTGTCTGAAATTTAACCTATTGATAGATATTAGTTGCATGATATTGAAAGTGAATACACATACACAATATATGGTTGGTAGGATTTCTTCTGCCATGCTGATAACAAAATAGGCACTTTGCCCAAGCTAGAAGGGTAAATGGAGACCATATACAATACAGTCAGACTTGGGCTGAAGTGGAATTCAGCTACAGAGAGTTGGTAGCATCAGTTACAGCAAATAGATTTCTGCCAATAAAATGACAACATTAAATGGATTGTGCAAAGCCTGGAAATTGAACTGTCTGAGATTTGCATAGATTTTCCTCATATATGTAGACTTGGGAGCAACAACCCTTAACTTATTATATGAATGGAACTGCAAATTTCATAACAAAATTAAGTGTATTTATAGTTGGGTTGGTCCTCTATAAATTTAAAATATGGGTTATTCCAGTCACTTTGTAAAGAAGTATTAATCAGATGTTACTTAAGTTGATAAAGTGACAGAATTCAGCAGTTGCAAAACTCGCAAGACTGCTCCAATACCTTGAAAAATTATTAATTTCTCTTTTGTGTATTCATCTTTTGTGTTTGCTTTATACAAACACCAAGTGTTTTGATTGCATAAATTTCTCAGAAAAAGCATTTTACCCAAATTCTCTGAATGCACAGCACATATCAACACAATCCATCAACAAAATTATGACCAAAAAGAAATGTTAGTATGTAATTGAGTTTGAGTTATCCTTGGTTATTCAGCTATATGTTGTTTCTTGCAGAACACTTAAAGTATTAGGAGTATTTTTCAAAGCATCCTGCTGCTTGAAGAATGACAAGTAATCGAACTTTCTATTGGAATAGGTCAAAGGATATTTTGTCATTGTAAGTACATTTTTCATTTTTAAGGCTTAGAATAATAGAATAAACTGCATGTTTGTTAGTTTATCCATAATAAGTTGTGAGAATTTTTTAAAAAATTATTTCTGAGAAGGACTGTGTATTCCTAAGCCTGGTAAAAGTAATAGCTCTCTAAATAAGCTACTGCACTCCTGAAAGAATACAGAGCAGCAAACCCAAAAATATGGAGGGATTGGATGCTCATACTCAGAAACAGATCAATATTTAATGCAACTTTCAGAACATTCACAGCATTCTGAAGAAAAAATAATTGTTAGACTCAACACACGTATTATGTTTTAGTACAGAATGTCCTAGATCTGCCACAATTACTGTGTTTTAAAGCAGATTCTGCCATCGTTCTCTACAATATCTGCTTGGAAAATAGTCCCATTGTCAGCATGGGTGAAATCTTGACTCTCCAATTTAACACATCTCTATATGAGTCCGAATTAGAAGCCTAATTAGAGTGTACTTGGAACACAGGCTTCTGACTTTGTCACAGAAAGGCCTAAAGTTAGGAAGCAATGTGAGTATTTGTAGAGTGCAACTGTAAAGTCTACTGAAATATTGTTAGAGACTCTGATGTGCAAAAAAATTGGAAATAGGGATTTTGATAGTGTCTTGGTTTGAAAGACAGGTTATCTGCTAAGGAGGGGCAAGACCTCCTTAGGAAATGTAGAATTCAAACCCCCTCCCTCCAAATTATTGTAATTTAGGAAATTAAAGGGGCTTTCAGGCAGAGTTATGGGGTAGAGACAACAGTTCTTTACTAGTATTTATAACAATGCTAACAAATCACAACAACTACAGCACTGATAATGGAACAGAACAGGAATAAGAAAAAAAAACCTCGAGGGAGTTTGTTTCACAAAACCCGAAGCAGTCCGATCTCTCAAGAGCACCAAGCTGGAACGGTGGAGAAATCCCGGGCTGGTGGGTGAGACCAGAAGCTCCCCAGGTGGCAGCTGGAAGGGCGGGGATGTCCCGGCAGGGCACGGCAGTGCTGGAGAGAACGGCGGCGGTGGGGCAGGGCCGGCCCGACTCCAGCAGGGCAGGAGGAGGCAACTCAGAGTTCCGGGGCACACGAGCAGATGATGGTAGATTTTCTCAGGACCGGACCCGGGGGTGGCAGCGAACTTCTCCCGCAGCAAGCAGCAGCCTCACTGTCCTCCTTCGATGCGGAGAGCCAAAGATGGAAACTGCCCCCACCCTGGTCCTTTTACCTGCCCCAGAACTCCATTGCGCCATTCCTTTGTTTCTTAAACACCCATTAGCACCCAATACTTAGTCTCCTAGCAACTATATGGGGAAAAATTCTCTAAGTAAAAGGAACAAACTTAACCCCCAACAGATAGTTTGAAAGAAAATCACTGTCACTAGAAAAAGTATTTTTACAGTTGTAATAAAATTTATTCACCTGGAAACTTTTGATCCAACCATGGGTTAGGGTATCAAATACTTCTCAAGTCCACTTGATCTAGAAATACTTAACCTGTCTCTTCCTCTTAAAAGTTTTTCTGTAGATGTTTTATACCTTTAAATCTGATACATGTTTTCACTATTTGCATGATTTTCACTAACAGCTTTTTGCTATTATAATAAAAAATGATTATGCTAAATCTTGCATTCTACCCTAAGTAGAACATTTAATAGTTTCTCAGAAGGAATGTGATCACCTGTGGCACCTAAAGAATGTCAACACACAATATGGAATGTTAACAGAAGAAGAGTGGAAAGGAACTGATACACAATCTTGAACACAAATTCTTTGTTTTTTTTCTGGTTTGATAGTTGAATTTGACCTTGTTTTAAAGATTTGGCTGGAGAAGGGTCAGCACTGGGAAAAAAAAATAAAAGATATGAGAAAAATCATTTGGGGGCTGAGAGATCATGCATTTTATACATTCAAGGAAGCTGTTTCATTTGAGAAGTGAGATGTTTGCCAAGGAAACAAATACCTAGAAAATAAAAATCTGTCAGAGGCAAATCCCAGTGTTAGGATTTAGAAGTTATTTAGACCCTGAAGAAAAATCATATGTGTGGTTGATGTAGGAATAAAAAGGAAGGCAGAAGAGAACTCAGAAATAAAATAGAAGGGAAGATTTCTTTATTAGGGAAACAAATCATCTGTGTACCTGAAATACAGCTACTGTAGCATTTTGTCTTGGTGTTGGTACTCTCGGCAAGATTGATGCTGTGTTTTTATTGGTTTGTTTTTAAGTAAAGGGTTTACTTTAAAAAGGCTCTTCCAGATTGTTTGGGATTGACTTTATTAGGGCACACGTGCCAACTTCTACACTGTGTGATGAAGAATGATAGAATGCTTTCAAGTGGAACTGAGTGTATCAGGCTTTGAGACACAGCTTCTACATAAAAGTGAGTTATTTGATTAGAGAGTCACTAAATCAAATCTGAAACCACAGTCTATGGAGACATATGTCTTGAGCTACCTAGTTTCTATAAAATCAGACACAGACATTTTAAATGCTGTTTCAGGGTAGGAAATAAATCCATATATGCTAATCATTTCCAGATGACTTACATAGTACTTAATGGTGTATAAATAGCACCTTTGAAGATGCACTTGGTAAATGTGAGGAGTTTTTAGATTCCAGAAATTTGTATTTCAGATAATCACAACTTACTGGGATCCATTCAAAAATTCTGCTCAGGCCAGTTCCCCTGATTTTGGTAAAATTTTTCACTATTTGAATTCCAAAACTACTAGTTATTTCTTATTCAAGTGAAGAAAAAGAAAAGGCCTAAAATTCAGCAGATGCATTTTTTTTGCTTCTACTGGAATAAGGATGTTCCTAGAAGTATTCAGAAAAGCTGTCTTTATGTGTAGTGTTCTTTGTTCTTTCTTCAGTCCTATTCTGTCAGTGATCCAGTTCAGAGAGACTTTTTAGTTGATAGGTTCAATAAATGTTACTTTTAACATGAATATATCTATAGATGTGTCAACATTTATTGTCTTGCATGATGAAGTATTAATCCTAGCTAATCCATGAAAATTGAACACCTAATATTCTCTCCTGATTTACAGGGTTTTTTTCTAACAATACCAGTAAAGCTTTTATCTTCATACTACTGGACTTTGAAGATAACAATATAAATCACAAGATAAATATTTTTGGGGTAGATTGATTATTCCAGATGACTATCTTAGCCTGTGATAGATGCAAATATATTGATTTTAAAACAATGTATCTCTGTAAGAATGAAAAAATTACCCCATACTGTGACTGGAAAAAACAAAACCTGCTTAATTTCTTTTTTTCAAGTGAATATGTAACTCCTCCTATTTACTTTGCAAAAACAGTTGCCTTGAAACATCTGACTATTTTACTCAGTCTTCTGTTTTGTTCAATTTGTTTCAGTCAGACAAATGGAGCAGTCTGATTTTTAGTCAAGATTAAATTTCTTTATTCACTGAATCTGTATGAGTGTAATACTTCTATTGAATACCTGTATAAGCTAATGTGAAGTGAGAGTAAAGCTTTCATTCAGGTGCACATTAGAATGCTCAAGAACATCTACAGAATGTGGCAAATAGCACTGGTTAAACAAAAAGGGTTGACATATATTACATGATTGGAACATTATTTCCCTGCCAATATATTTAACTTTCTCAAAGGATTCAATCTGACAGACTAGTATGGCTAGAGACAAAACAGGTACATTTGATTAGCAAAAATATTTTGGTATGAGTCAGCTGAGCAGTTAGTGGCTTTTATTTCTTTCAAATGATACATTAATCTGTCAGCTACCTCAAAAGCCCTTAATTATTACTCATTCTGACTCTTGATTTTGCTTAATTTGTCTGAATTTTGTTATGTACACTTCATAATCTAAAGTGGTGAAAGAGCAGATAGAAGAAATTATGGCCAGATTTTCAGACTTAGCACTTTATCCAAGTTGTGGTTTAATCAGTTTCGGTGGAATTACTTGTGGAAGAAATCACTAACATAATCAGAGTAAGAATGTGAACCTCCTGTAATAAATCTGATGGTGATTTGCCAATAGGGATCTGTGTCACTTGTGCCTTACAGAATAACAAAACATATTACCATCTGTTACTGAAGAAAAGGAGTACATAAAATACAAGTCTGCTACTAGAATGGGATGTGTGCCTCCTAACCCTGCTTCTTGGTATCAGTAAGCAGTAGTGGGTGGAGTGTGCAGAACAGATAAAATATCAGGTATTTGATGATTATGATATGGATATATTTAGAAACATGGTAAAATCTGAAAAGCTACCAAATAGAGGTTTATTTTTCTTAATAACATGACTTGCTCTAGGTGAAATTGTAATACAATTGCCATACTTTCTGAAAAACTCATCTTTAAAATGATGAGACAGTCATGAATTAGCAGTATGGTGGACATAACAGGATCTCCTCTGATCAGGCCCCGATACTCACTCTGACCAAGCTTTATCAGAGCCTTTGCGAAATATCATTCCACAGGCATCCCTTTCCTTCTGCTGCTTCTCTAAAGCTCATCCTTGGCAAAACAGATAGGCTTTAACCCATAGGCTTGTTATGGCATTCAGCATTAGGAAAATAATCATTTGAGTATCAATTAATGAAATAAGAAGGAAGCCTGTTCTAATTTAGTCAGCTCAGAAAACAAGATATGTTGATCAAACAGAATTACCTAAAGGTGCCTCAGAGAAGAAAATTGGGTCTGTGCTCTTTTTTTTGTTATGAAATATAAACAAGATCAGAAAATTCGTTATTTGTCTTTGAATATATGTTGATTATATCACATTGAATATTAAAAAAACCAAATTAATCTCTTTCTTGGAACATTTTGAAGGCAGATTAATTAATACCTCTGAGTAACGGGCAGCATTTTGTAATGTTGAACATCATGTAAAAGAGTAAAAATGTTCTCATGTCACTGACATGAGTCACACATAGGCATGACTATTGGACAGTTATTACCTGATGCTTCTGCAGACAAACTCAACTTGTGTGTAACATTGGTTGTAGAATATTTTTAATCAGAACCTGGATATCATATTGATCATGGACAAAAGACTGACAGTGAATAAGCTTTACAAAAACTATACACAAAAGGTCTGAAGTTCTCCAAAAGTTGAAGTGAGATTTCAAACTTCTCATTTGGTCCTACTGCTGAAGATATAATTCAGTTAGCAAGGACAAGTTAAAAAACCCAGGGGTATGGGTAACCCTAGTGTTTGCAGCCAGCCTGGAAACTGGTCCATAACTGGTCTAATAATTTACATGTTTACTTCTCAGCTAACCTGAAAGCATTTCCAATTGATTTTAGAGTGTTGAAATCGATGTCCTTATATTCTCTGTGCTACCAACATCTACAGCATTTCAGGACTAGGAGCAAAAATGGTACCATTGCCATATTTTATGAAGCAATAATAATGATCCCAGTGAAGTTAAAAGGAAGAAATGTAGTAAAAGGAAGGATATACGCCCAAGAGTGTAATCATGCCCATTTTTTTCCTTATTCTGACTGAAGGAATATCTTTCTGTGAGCAGACAGATTTAGAAACGGTTCCTATGAAAGAGGAAGGTAAAGAAAAGGGCAGTGTGTGACAACAACTACTCTCTAGCTCTAAAGGGAACATTCTCAGCTGGATGGAAAAGGTGAAGATTACCATGTCATAAATTCTTAAAGACTCTCATTTTCTCCAGTGTTGTCATAAACTCTCTCTGTTTGTTGAATAAGGAAATTACAACTTTAAGTCACTGGAAGCTGTCACTGCCAGCAAGGATTCCAGTTACATTTTTGGAACAGTCTCTTACTACACCATCTGGATGCCTTTAGTACAAAGTCCAAACATGAAATCACATGGGACCACATTTGTAACAGACATACTTATTTGAGAATAGGAAACATTCTACAATATTTATGTAGTGTTTTTTGGCGTTTTTTCCCTCCATAAGAAATACTTGACTAAATCCTTAATAACATACAAATAAACTGGATTTCTTATCTTTTCATAACTCAGTTCTTAATCTGATCTTTCTTATAGATTTTTAGAAGTACATGGGATATAGATGACAGGATGTCACATTGTGTTTTTAATGTTGTGAGGCATGCATAGAATAACCAGGGATTACTTCCTTTTTTTTTTCCAGTGTGACACCTGTACTCCCTACGCTGCAGTCTTACTTTCATATTTACATAAATGTTAAGTATTTTATTGACTGGTAGTAAATTTTTTTGCTTACATCCTCACAATACACCCTTTTCCCCTTCTAGAGGTATACAATGAAAATACATGTTCAAACCAAATATTCATTTAATTTGAAACTTTTTGCTCAGATCTTACCAATACTTTTCAAAGTGTTGACTGTTGCTAATGAAAAGTAGGAGTCTGTGGCTTTGCAGTATTGAAGACTTCAGTCTTCAAAGTAGTTGAACACTTGATGACTGAGGCTCATATCTGTTACAATCACGTCACAACAGCAGTTTTTCCAATAATTTGTAGCTTGTGCAACTTCCATGCTCAGCATCTGTTCTGAGGTTAGGCTAAATAGGTGTGAATGTTAATTCACTATGATGGAGTATTACTGATAAATTTTTGGTTATGTAAGCAGGATCACAGTTTTTCTCAGTTCTACCTCTTACCTGTAGTCTTTCCATATACAAAACTAGGAAGAATAAAACACTATAAACTTGCTTACACTGTTTAACTTTATCTTCATTATAAATTCCAAATTACCTCTCACTTAGGTAAATAGTTCTGTTATGAAGTTAGCATAAAACTTTGAAGAGACTTCTGATTTTTCTGTATGTTTGTATGTCATATTCAATATTTGGTGGTTAGTACAAATGGGCCCGATTAGGCCTTTAAGCAGACATTGCTCCTACCTCCAAGATATTTTCATTGCTGTAACTGTAATTAAAGTGTTGTATATGTTTGTGGTCTTTACTTGGAGAAATACAATCTTAAAAATATATGAGGCTTTTTGGTGAGGTACAGTTCACTAATAAGTCCTGGAAATAAAATCACATACAGGCTATCTTAAACGAGAAGACATTAAGCTTTCTGGAAGACATATTAGCTCTGGGTGGTTTTCAGGTTATTTCAGTTTTTCTTGTTTCAAGTCATCCAAAGTCAGGGCATAACATGGTGTGTAGTTTTGTGTACAAACTTAAATGTCACCCTCAAATGTGGTCCAAACCTGTGTATAGAGGGACAGTATGTTCTTTAGCTAAGTCATCAGTTCACAAAAAGTAATACTTCAATCTGTGCATTACTATAGCTGTAGTTCCTTTGAAATCGATGTACTTGTATCCACGTAGACAACAAGACAAAAGGAGAAATTGTGCAGCTGCTTGCAATGTGACAGGATGTTTTATGAAGCAATACGATATAGCAATATGTTACTCAAATAAAGCTATTTCTGTGGCTAATTCTGACAAAGCCAGAAGAAATGAGATTTGCAGATTTGTGCTTTAACAGCAGTGTAATTTTGTTTCAGAATCACAATCTTGAATTGCCAGTGAATCCTACTGTGCCAGTAGAATTTTCAGTTTTACTGAAATTGCACTTTAGGAAAAAAAATAGGAACCTTGAAAATTATCTTTGCATGTAGTCAACATTACTTATCTCTAGAAAAAACGGATCAGAATATTTGTGATACATTTTCTATATGGGTATTGAACTTAGAAATGAATGGTTTTTGTAAGGAATAGAAAATAAATTCTTGGCTTTCATGTCCTCTAGCTCATCCCTTTGTTCTTCTTTTGCATGAGATTGCATTGACATTGCAGTTCATGAGAAACAATGGAGAAGGGAATCTCTGCCTCATAACTTTGTTATGGTGACTGAGCACTAGTGGAGTATCTGGAAGTATCAATTATATAATAAGATTATGTGATAAAGGTGTTTAAAAGAAATGCAGTGTATTTTAAGGATAAGAATCATTTCAATGCCCTAACATTTCTTCCTGAGCACAGAAGATGATGTGTTGCCAATTAATTAAAAAAAAAAAAAAGAAAAAGAAAAGAGAGAGAGAGAGAGAGAGAGAAAGGCTTAATTATGTTTTTATGTTTTACTTCCTGTTTCTGACTGCATCAACAACTATCACCTACAAGCTGGATGTCACTTCTCTGTTACTTTCAATGCTTTCCAACCTCATACTTTGGCAAAGTAAGCTTTAAAAATGTGTAAAAAAAACCAGTCTCAAGTCAGGAAGTTTCTTCAAAATGGCATTTTCAAAGTCCTTAAGTTATACACAAAAAAAAATAATCACTTGTGGTTTGCAATGAATAAAATGAATGGGTAGAACAAGCAGATGCTAAGCAACTGTGAAAAATCAGTCTATCAATCTCAGTGTCCATTGTCTTCCAGAAAGGTAAAACAGGAATAACAGAAATGCCCTACAACTTGATAGACTTATGCATAATTCACTGAAATGTCTAAGATGCTCAGATACTATGGTGATGAATACTTACAGCTACAATGGTAAATAACAGGAGTAAGCAGAATTAATTATTAATTTATGTGATGTTATTTCTCTTTTCACGTGTCTTTGCTGAAAAGGACTAAAAACTATATGAGTTTAGACAGCAAAATAACTGGTATTATTCTTCTTGAAAAATGCAGTATACGGAATTTAAAAGCTGAATCTAAAATGTTCGTTACTATGTCAAAAACGAATTTTGTATTCTTTAATGTGTAGACAACTTCAGTTAATAGTACTGATAGCTGTGAATTTCTGTTATGAGATATACATTAACAAAATAAATGTACACATCATTAATTTTTAATTTAGTCTCCTGCTTTATGTTGCATAAAAGGCAGAAGCTGAAGAGATTTACTTCTGGTTTGCTCTCTGCTTAGATTTTATGTGCAGTATCAAATCAAAATCTTCTTGTCCAGGAGAAAGCCACATTATTTGGAAGATATTCTCTCAGTGGTTTCACTGTTTATGCCATTTTTCATATTTGCTTCTTCAGTGAAAATGGCTTTAGAAGAATTGTAGCATGAAAGAGTAGAGTTTCCATCCCCAACAATAAAAGGCTTTGAAGTTCTATGCCATCATTGAATAGCACCAGGGTAAACTTGGAAATAAGACATGGCACTTGAATGAGAGATGTGGACCAGATACACACAGAGTAAGATTATGTCCTTTTTTACCTCTTCCATTTCAAATGCCACTTTTGCATTTTGCACTAGTCACAAAAACAGGGTCCTGACTTCCAGCACTTCTCTTTCTTACTGTCTTGAGTGTCCATCATCTTCCCTCTCAAACACTATGCAGACATTCTGTCTCACAGCTTCGGACAAATGAACTCATGTTACCTGTAACAACATAGATAATTTGCACGAGTTGAAATGCAATTAATCAAATTGCTAGGGTAGTACTAGTTGACTTTCACACCTTTCAGTTCCTTCTCTCCTCTGATGCCTTAAGTTTCAGCTTTCATATTTTCCAGATTCTGTACTGCATTGGCGTGTAGCTCTGAACTTCATATGGAGTGTTAGCAAGTTCTCTTCACAACTTGACTAGACAAAACAATCCTTTTCCAGCCTGAGAACCAAGGTCACTGTTGCAGTTTCAGGCCCCCAAAATTATAAAGCAAAGCGAATTGGGGGGAGCAGAACTGGGAGAATGTGAATTCATTACCTGAAGCTCTGATTGGAACTCAATATGCAAATTAACCGCAATATGCAAATGCACCAAACTCATTACAGTGTGAAAACATGTGACCCGTCGTCCATCCCACCCAGGCTTCTGTACTGCCCAAGGTGTATCCTTTGAAGCCCTTTTTAATAAATATCTACTTTATTTCTTTACTCTGGCTAACCTCTGTTCTACGTAAGCTCTCAAGGCATCACTCTCATGGTATGACTGTCCATTAATCACCTTTCCTCTGGGCTAATAAGTTGATCTTAAATGAAAAGTGCAGAATTTTCTGGCTGAATAGTCTGGCAACAGCTTCAGTGCTTTAGTGCAAAAGGTCAAATACTCTTGATTTTGGAGTGTGGTGTATTTCTGTTTATCTTTGGCTTCAGCTATAGCTGGCTTCCTTTTTTAGTTGTGGCAGATTTGTAGCACTAATTGTCAGCAAGCATATTATCACTAATCATGTAAATTATATGAAAATATTTTGTCTTTTCACAATGAAGGAACACAGATCTCAACAAATATGCTCTTTAGAATAGTTTCCATCATTCTGTAAGAGTTGTTTGCAAGCTTACAACATTTAGAGCAACCATAACAGGTTAAAAGACATTAGATCTTACTTGTGGGAAAACATGCAAGTATCTCTACTCATTCTGAACCCCTAGTCTTCAGTTTTGGCTGTTTCTATGTGAATAATATTTCCCTTGTGAGTTTGCTTCTATCCATATTTCAGTAACAGAGATGGGCCACTCAGCATTCGGTTTGGTGGGTTGACCTCATCTAATGGAACTGACTCCTTTCTGCTGCGTGTCAGAGAGAAAAAAAAGCAAGTGAAAAGATTCATGGATTGAGAAAAAAAAAAGTCTAATAGGTGGAACAAAAGGTACATGTGAAAGGAGAGAAAAAAAGGAATTATTTCCTTCCCATGAGCAGACAGAGGTCTAACCACTTCATGAACATCAGGACTTCAGAATGCACAACAGTTACTTGGAAAGAAAATGCTTTAACCATCAATATCCCTGCTTGGTTTTGGTTTTTTGGGGTTTTTTTTTCTTTCCTTAGGTGGTTTTGTGGGTTTTTTTGGTGTTTTTTTGTTTGGTTGGTTGGGGGGTTTTTTTGGTTTTTTTTGGTTTGTTTGTTTTTTGGTTTTTTTTTCTGAACACAACATCAAAGGGTACAGAATATTGTTTGATTACTTGTTTGCAGCTGTGTCCTCCCAGCCTCTTGCTCACCTCCAGCATACTCACTGGGGAAGCAGAGTTGGGAGAAAAAGAAAGCCTTAACTCTGTGCAAGTACTGTTGAACCATAGCCAAAACACTGCTGTGTTATCAACACTGTTTAGTCACAAGTCAAAGCACAGCACCATATTGGCTGCTGAGAGGAAAGTTACTTCCATCCCAGCCAGGCCTGAAATGGGTGGGGACCAGCAGAAGGCTCACTGGTTCTTTCTTTTTCCCTATGACAGTTCTGGATTGATGCTTGCTGCATTAAAAGGCATATAGGACATAAATTTTCAGAACAACTTTCTTTTTCAGTCCCTGCTCTTAAAATAATTTTATTTCACTGTGGAGACTGCAGTATTGGGAATGGCAGGGAGATGTTTGCAAGACAGTATCTTCAGTAAGTATTCGATGCTCTCTGGAATAGTTTCGAGAACTGTTACTCTAGCATAGTGCAATAGAATGTAAGCAACTACCATATATGTAGCATTTCATTTGACATTTTCAGTTTTCTGTGTATCATTAAATGTAGGTACAAACTAGTAACATTCATTAAAGAACACTGTCACTTCCCAGCACAGAGCCAGGGCTTCGTTTCAGAATCATATCAATGGTGGGTGAGGGAGATCACCAGCTGGGCAGGAGACTCTCAAACCACAGAGGAGTCAGATGGGGTATTTTATTACAGTAAGGTGTGTTCCACTTGTCTGTTATCTAGAGAGTGTGGATTGACTACAGCATGAAATAAAATACCAGAAATTTTAAATGCACAATGGCTGCTGCAAATTTAAATTATGGTAAAAATCAAACAGTGAAAGACCACATACCTAGGTGAAAACTAAAACTAAAAATGTTGTAAACCTTTTGGATGGATCTTCATTTGGTACTGTATCATGTTTGTGTGGTTGGTTTTTGTTAGTGGGGGAGCTACAGGGATGACATCAGTAAGACACGTCCAGAAGTTTCTGCCATGTCTGACAGAGACAGTGCCAGCTCTGGAACAGACCCACTCCTGGCCAAGGCCAAGCCAATCAGAGGTCATGATAGCACCTCTGGGGTTACATATATAAGAAGTAAAACAGAAAAGTTATTGAGCAATTTTAATTGTAGGGAAGTCTAGGGTAAGAACATGTAAGAGGAGCAACTGTCCACACACCAAAGTAAGTGCAGAAGGAGGGGTAGGAGGTGTTCCAGGCACTGGAGCACAGAGTCCCCTGCCATCCATGATGCAGGGAGCTGTGCCTCTGCAGCCCTTGGAGATCCATGGGGATGCAGAGATCCACCTGCAGCCTGTGGAGAAGACTCACACTGGAGCAGATAGATTTCTGAGAGGAAGCTGAGACCCTGTGGGGGACCTGCAGACCGATGGAGAGAGGATCTCATGCTAGAGATGTTTTCCTGGCAGGATTTGTGATTTTGTGGGGTACACACACAGGAGCTGGCTGTGCCTGAAGGACTGTATCCTGTGGACGAATGACCCATGATGCAGCAGTCTGGGAAGAATTGTTGTCTGTGGGATGGAGACGTGTTGCAGAAGTTAATGGAAAACAGTCTCCTTTATAAGGGACCCCACACCAAAGCAGGGGAAGGACTGCTGTCCCTGGGCAGTGGCAGAAACCATGTGTAGTGAACTGACCACAACTCCCCCTGTCTCCATGCACTACTGGTGGGGAGGAGGTAGTTCTGGGAAGGAGGGAGG
This sequence comes from Hylia prasina, assembly GCA_013397195.1. Taxonomy (NCBI): domain Eukaryota; kingdom Metazoa; phylum Chordata; class Aves; order Passeriformes; family Sylviidae; genus Hylia; species Hylia prasina. Next base: position 477,858 of record VYXD01008075.1, on the reverse strand, counting down.
AGTTAGGGTGAAGATTTTTAAGATGCATTTTCTTCTCTTTATCCTACTCTGATTCTCTTGGTAATAAATTCAATTAATACCCCTAAGTCTAGCCTGTTCTGTGACTGTAATCAACGAGTGATTTCTCCCTGTCCTTATTTCCACTCCTGACCCTTTAACTGTCATTTTCTGTCCCCTGCCCAGTTGCAGAAGGAGGTGATAGGACACCTTTCATGTGTAGCTGGCATCCAGCCAGGGTCAACACACCATAGTCTTTTTGGTGCTGAAAAATGGGAATAATACAGGGACCTTTAGGGACCTTGGAATTTTTAGTCTATCTAGATATTCTGATAACAAATAAAATATTTGTCCTTTATATGTTGTGTTAACCACAAGACAAATTTCATTGACACCATTTGCAAAGTTTAAAGTTAGATTAGTCTCTAAACATACCATTGTTAAGCATTTTCTTTTTGTGTCTGTCTTCCTCTGTTTGTCTGTCTCCCAAATCCATACCTTATTTTACTTCTTCCAAAAGAATTAACTGCTAACAAGACCTCTTACTGTTGTCAGCTAAATTTCACAGACAGTTTAACAAGCTACTACAAATCTTCTTAGAGCAAATCTTGTTTAAAATTACAGAGTTTGCATTTGAATGTATAATGCTGAAGTAATGTTAGTTTACAGGTCTATAGGAATAAGAATAACAAAAAATAAATGTAAGCTGTGCAATGAACATCCCTTCATTTTCATGAAGAAAAAGCTGCAGTTTAAAGATCAGCTGTTGACAGAAACATGGTTTCTGATCAAACAGCTGGAGGAAATCCTGAGTTAAAAGATGTCATTTTTTAAGCATCTTACAAGAAATAACCATACACTTGCACAGCTAATCCAAGTTACTGATCTTCAAAACGACATGACAACATAACACATGGACTGTAACTTGTTAAAATGCCCATAAATCATTATGACATGAATAATAAACTTAGCTAAATGCATGGTTGTCAGTTCTATAGGATTAAAAAGTGCATTTGAAGGGTTTAATTTAAAGGGTTCATATAAATATCCCTAAGGCCTCACATTAATGCACAAGTTATTTTACAAATTTGCTTTTTAAATTGTCAGCGACAGCAAAAAGAGAATTTATTTTTTTCCTTTGGAAAAAAACCTTTACACAAATGCCATAAAGCCTTCATGCCATGGTGACTAAGACCAGAGCTAATGAAGAAATTAAGCTCCTACAACTTAGCTCCTACAATGTTTTAATGGTTAGGCCCTCCTCATTAACTGAAGTCCAGAAAGAGGTACTGAGTTTTCTACAAATAAATAGGGCATTCAGATTCCACACCATTTGTTTGAAAATCTAGATGTTCATCAGGGAATTTTGGTTGGTTTTCACTCACTCTGAAACCACAGGATGATAAGATCATAGGAAGATTGCTCAAAGTTGTTCGGGGCTTTATCTTGAAAATCTTGAACCTTGAAAATCTTCAAGAATGGAGACAGCATAGCCTCTCTGGACTTCTTCTTCAACTTCTTGACTGTCTTCAGGGTTGTCTTAGGTTAAAAATGTAAGATGTGCCCAAAGTATGTATTCTATCACCATCTTCATGAGGTGTTGGAACCAGGTGGGGCAGTGTTTCCCTTATCTTCTGCTAATGGCCCATCAATGCCTTGCCCTATGACTCATAGATAACTCCCTCCGGAAGCCATTTCTGTTTAATGGGCCATCAAGAACCCATTACATGACTCATAGAATGATATCAGCCCATTGTTAGATGCTCCACCCAGGGGGAGGAGCCAAGCATTCCCACCTGCATATAACCCTGGGTTTGGAACAGCAGAGTCAGCTTTTTCCCCCAATGGATTCACGGAGGACAAGAGCTACCAGACCTTTCTACAAGACCACTGCTTTGACAAGACCATTTCATCTGGACTGCTACTACCACCCTAACTAACAGTGTCAGGTTGTATTCTGACTCTGTCAGTGGTATTTTATACTATTGAATTTATTTTATTTTGCTTTCTTTTACTTTATTTGAGTTTATTTTATTTTACTTCTTTTCTTTTGCTGTTATTAAATTGTACTTCTGACTTGGAGTCTCTCACTGGTTTTGCTTTCAAACCAGCACAAGGGTGAAAAAGAGTTTCCTTACAAAATACTGCTTTTCTCTGTGCTTGCTATCTCTCATCTCCCTACTGTGCACCACAGTGAAGGTGACTCCATCTTGTCAATAAACTTTACAGAGGCACCAGCAGGCTGCATTTATTTCTACCCAAGGCCATTTCTCCTCCAGGCTGAACAAGCCTGGTTCCTCAGACTCTCCTCACAGGAAAAGTGTCAGAGAGCTCAGCCAACCTGAGGGCCCTCTCCCCTTCGTGTGCTGGAGGGATCCCACAGCTTGGAGGATACAGATGGGAACTTAGGAATGCTGAGCAGAGGGCAATAGTCCTTCCCCTCAGTGTCCTGGCTATGTCCCTGTGAATAATTCCCCGGGTGCTGTTGGCCGTCTCTGCACCTGGGCACACTGCTGGTGTGTGTATCATGTTCAGCTGGTGTTTTTGAAGGCTACAGGTTCTTTCCATCTGCCTGTGCCCATGCTCCCTTGCCAAGGGAAGCACTAAGTTTGTTGTAAAGTTCAATACTATGAATTGACTGAAATACCTAGTATTACTTCTCAAAAGACTGAGAATGAAAATAAGATCATTAAATCCCCAGATGAACCAGCAATCCATCACTGCTAGATGTTCTAGCTAGCAGAGTATTGAACTGCAATCACATACTTTCTGAATTTTTGGTGTGGTGCCCTAATTCTGTCTAAATCCCATTTTAGATTAATATATGCTTTACTAAATGATTATTGACAGCTTCTAAACATATGGTCTTATAGAAGAACCATCGCTGGACCCTGTTACGTTCAAACCTATTCTGGCACTGCACTGTTCTTAGTTTAAATCAAGTCTTCCAGGATGTTTCCTTTGTTGTTGCTTTATGGTTGTCTTTGTCTAACAGTGTTGGTTTTCCTCAGACAGTTTCCTGGCAAGGCATATCACTCTGGTCCACCTCACCTATCAATAAATGAGGATGAAGCACTTTTGCATGCACTCTAAAAGCAAACTACACTGTTGGGATTTAGCCTTCCAGAGAAAATTTATTTCTGGAGTTACCCAGAAATGAACAGATAAATATACTGCCACTGTTCAAAGAAATGAAAAAAGCAGAAAATTTATTAATTTTCTTTACCAGTTTTAATGCAGATGAGGAGCAAGATAGCCTTTCAAAAGGAATCTAAAATTCTTCTCTGCTTAAATTAAAATCTTCTGTCATTGTGCTCAAATAGTGTACCATGTAAATTAAAATAAAACTCACTAAATCCATAGAAATCTGGCAGTAAAATTATGTATCGCTTTTCTAATGGCTAATAGAACATAGAACTGTGGCCTTAGTATGAATTTTACTAATGTTTGCTCTAGGTTGTCTTTAGAGTCTGAGCATTGTTTTTATTTACAAACTAATTTGGGAGCTGTAACAACATTTGAACAAGTTTGAGGGGTTTTATTGTTTTTGCTGGCTTGTTTTGTTGGGTTTTTTAAGGTGAAGGTAAATGTTCAAGGGTGTTCTCTGAGAGGACTTTACAAAGAAAAAAAGACGGAATAGAATGAAGTGCTGGGATCAGAAAATGCCATAACGAATGTCTTCTTTGTTCATTATTTTTAGCAATTTTTCCTTCTCTTCCTGCCATCTACAGAAAAATCCTGGAAGTTTTTAAGGTATTTGTTGTATCTTGTATTGAAAATGAAAAATGATAGACTGGTCCAGCAATTTTCAAGGAAAGCAGATATTTCAGTGCCTGCTTTTTTGTGTCAATTTTTTTGTTTGTTTGTTTTTAATTGATGGCATCTGACAATTCTCTTGAGCCTAGGATACTAAATGAAAGCAATTGAAACTTTATCAAAGTCATTGCAGGATTTGTTGAAGTGTTATAAAGAGTGGCCAGGGTGTTGTCAGTACTCTTTCCATAATGAGATTTTGGTTACAGATGTGGAATATTAAAAATCAATATAATGTGAAATACTCAAACTGGCTAGTGTCAAATGAAGAAAAAGTTACAAACAAAGAAAATGGGATTTAAATCTTCAAATAAAAAGAACCTAGTAAATCATCAAGTGAATGGCATATGCAGATTAAAAAGGAGATGAAGGAAATCCTTCGAAAAAGTAAAATCTCCAAATTTCAGTGGTCTAAAGATTTTCTAAATGTAGGCCAAGAGAGTATTTTTACGTAAGTATTTGATACCAATGTAAACCAATACAGAAACAATGAAAGATTTATTCAGTTTTTTTATGCCAAGTTCACCAAGAACACATATGATTATTGTACATGCTTTTTGAAATGTGTTTATTTAACCAAGATGTTTGGTGTCTCAGTGTTTTACTTTTTTTCAATAGATTCCTTGGCTGCTCAAGCACCATTTCTTGTTCGCCTATGCTTTGGATTTGACATAGGCTGTTGATGTGAAATTTGCCTTTTTTTTTTCCTTAGCCAGTATTTATACAGGAAAAAAATACTTACATGTTTTTCTTGCAGAAGTTTAAGTTTTTAATTTGTTACTCTTTTATTTGCTTATCTGGGTTCATTTAAGCAAAGCTGGCCCATGGGTTTGGAATTTTCTTTTCCCTTGTTCAAGCTCCTGTCAAATTATGATGTTGTAATCAAATCAAAATATGCTAACACAATATTCTTCTCCCTGCACTGCTACTTTCCTACCAAATCTAGCATTGAACTTTTATGCTTGAAAATGAAACTGGTTGTATTGGTTTGGCACGGGCTGTTTTTTGGTAGCAAGGGGCCAAGGAGATGGCTCCTGTGAGAAGCTGCTGGAAGCTTCCACCATGTCTGGTAGAGCCAATCCTTGATGTCTCTGAAGATGGACATGCTGCTGGCCAAGGCTGGGCCAATTAGAGATGGTGGTAACACCTCTGTGATAACAAATTTAAGAAGAAAATCAGAACAAAGTCACAGGGGTTTTGCTCCTAGACAGGGAAGAGGAGGAGGTGAGAACATGTGAGGGAAACCACATGGAGACACCCAGGTCAGTGCAGAAGGAGGGGCAGGAGGTGCTCCAGGCACCAGAGCCGAGATTCCTCTGCAGGCTGTGGTGAGGCTGAGGTGAGGCAGCTGTGCCCCTGCAGCCCTTGGGGATCCATGGGGGATGCAGAGATCCACCCACAGCCCCTGGGGGAGACGTCCACACCAGAGCAGGTGGATGCCTGGAGGGGGCTGTGATCCAGTGGGAGACCCAGTGGAGAGAGGGGGCCCAGTTTCCAGGCTGGAGCAGCCTGTCCTTGGAGGACTGCACCCCATGGAAAGAGAGACCCACACCACAGCAGTTTTGGGAGGACCGTCTGCCCGTGGGAGCGACTCACATTGCAGCAGGTGGGGTTTGGCTGCTGCTCATGAGAAGTTCACCAAGAACTGTCTAAGAAGAAATGCTGCCAAGAAAAAAATATTCCCGTTGAAGATATACTGTGATGTTTTTGATGTGTCATTCTGTCGTTTTTTTTTTTAACTTGGAAACACTGGTGTTGGATTGAATATATGATGGTTGAACAGACAGTCAACAGATGAACAACAGGACTGTGGCTGAGCAAGAGAATGAGAATGTAAGACAGTCTATTCAAATTAAGCACAATACATGCTACTCTTTTTATAGTCACATTGAAACTGGAAAAAGTTATTCTTTTCAGTGACTTCATTGGATTCACATATCACCAGCTGTTACTTTTCATTGACTCAACGATTCTGTGGATAGCTGTTGCTTCTACTTAATGTCATGAACTTGAAATTTTCTGCTATATATGAAATGAGTTGTATTCTTAAATTTTATAATCATGCTTGCTTTATCACGGGAACTGGTCATGACACCTTTAAAACGCATTTAATTCTTTCTTTCATCCAGTATAGTCTCTGAGATATCTGGTTATCTTCACTGGATTTTAACAAGTATTTAAACTTAGTTTCAAATTAATCCAAAGCCTGTATTTTGCAGAGATACTGCAAGCCCTTTGAATAATATTTTTCCAGTTTAAATGGCTCTTGATATTTTTTAGTGCAGAGTGATAATCAAAAAACATTATGGCATTTTTTGCTTGGTATTCTGAGGTATCATCTTCTTACCTTTTCAGTACAGTAAGGATGGTCAGACAATTGATAAATTCTTAATACAGGCAGTGTAATATTTAGATGTCCTGCCCTGTAAATAACCTCCACTGATATCACACAGAACAAAACCACACTGAATGAATCAGTCATTGTTGAGAGTCAACATTTTGCTCCTAGAAAGAAATTATTTTCTTCAAGAAGTATTCAAAATAGAAAATTTAATTAATTTGATAACTAAAGGGTGTTATAAAAACAAACAACTCCTGCACACACTCCCACTAAATTAGTTTGCATTGTGAGGTTTGCAAAAACCTGTGAGGTCAAACTTGGTAGATTAGACTTTGGCCTGAACACTTAAATCATGTCCCTGTGGGGTTCATGAGATTTAATGATTTTGCATCTAGCGGTTATTTACTGTTGTTTTTTCTCCTGTTGCTCTTTTGCTCGTTAGTAAACTGTTATTTTTTAACTTATGCGTTCCTTGTTGGTGGGAAGGGATTGGTTGAAACTAAGGGGAGATAACTCATTTTAGAGTGCCCACTTCCTAAATTGTCTTAAACCAAGACAAGCATATGTTTTTTCCTACTGAATCATTTGGTTTTTTCATGGGGAAGATGATTATAAGAATGAAGTTTATCTGGTTATAGCTTTTTTAGCTTCACTCATGTGTTAAGTCCTCTTAAAAAGTCTCATTTAAGTTTTCTTTCTGCAGTATCAGATACTTTGACAAGACTGCTATAAACTCTTGTCTCCATTCCCTTTTACACATTATGGGATTTCTAGACATGTCTCCTTGTATGACAAAGAAGGAACTAATTCTCCAGTGAGTTATACATGAGAGGTCTGACATCCCCTGTGAAGGAATCCATTTTTGTAATTCTATTTCCTGCTCTGAGCAGCTAATGAGGGAAGGCAAGACCTTATTTTAGATGAAACAGATCATCCAAGTTGACAGTATAATTTACTCTAACAAATAGGTCTTTTCCTGCAACCTACCTCAGAAGCACCAACTCTTTTTTTTTTTTTTTCAGATCACAAATTAAAAAAAAACAAACAGGTCACTATGTTTGTACATGACATTCAAGTAAAATGAGTATAAATATCATCTTAAAGAGCCATATAGACTGACAGCACTAGGATGAGTAGTGATCAGTACCTGTATTTTCTTACATGGCACACTTAGGGTTTCAAGGATTTCTTGTTAGTACGTTTTTTTTCTCTCATCAATCACCTTTCCTACTGCTATGTTCTCGGTCTTCCAAGCTATACTTGTTGTTCTCCTTACATCTGGCCTTTATATTTTCTTCATATAGTGCTTGGTTTTGTTTGTCTAATATTAAATTAAGACTTATGTATCTGTCATGCCCAATCAGCTTCATAATTTCTGAAAAGATTTTTCTGTATGAATGGCTGCTTGAAGTGAACATGAGAAACTGCGTAGAATTCTAGAAGATATGAAGACATGACATGTCTCCCACATTTGAAAAATGTGCTTATTTATTCTGGTATTTTATGCCATAGAGAGAAATACTAATTAATTTCTTTTTCCACATGCTGTGATCTGTGCAGGCTATCTATATTCAAAGCACTCATTTTATATGTTTTGTTGGCATTGCTGAGTCTGTAAAATATAAATTTACGGAGAAAGATGCTTTTTTTTGTATATAAATTGTTGGAATGCCTATTGTCACTGCTTCAGGGAATGTTTCAAAAATAATTATAAACAGAAACAAGCAAAAAAACCACAAAAAACCAACACAGACAAACAAAAGCAAACAAACAAAAAAACAAACTTGTATTTTTGCCACTCTCCTAATTTTTCCATTCATGGTATGGTGAACAGCTAGTTCCTGGTTCTCTTTGGTAACCTCAGAGGCTGAACCACAACTCAAACTTTGTGTGTATTGCAAAGAATACATGCATCTCAAACACCCTAAAATACATCACCCAGATATGGCTAAGTATCACATTAAGGAAATATCGTGGTAAGGTGGAGGTAATTGTTTGACAACTATCTCTACATCATACCTCCTTATTATTTTCCAACTAAATTAAAGTGTAATTTATGAAGTAGACCAAAAGATTTTTTTATACTTAGTAGGTTGCATAATGTTAATGGTGTCAGAAAACTGCTTATGTCTCTGGTATTTGAAATATCCATTTTTTCAGTACTGATAATGGCTTTCAGCTTACTGTTGTGACAGCCAGGTTTCTATTTTCCTGTCCCGCAATGCTGTGTCATTAGCAGTAGGGTTAGTGTCTTTTAGTCAGCTTAATCTGCAGAGTGGATTTGCAAATGTCCAAGTCACTTTAATTAGTTGTGTTACCTCTTTGGAGTGATATTGAATGGCAGAGAACTGAGAATCACCAATATTTTGCAGGCACATCTCCATGTCCATCTGGGATTACCAAGACTGTAATGGTAAAAAAGAATGTTTTAAAAAGTCTCACTTAAGAAATTATTTAAAATGCAATATCCAAGCTCATTCAATCCAACTTCTCTGCTTCACTCTGAGTACAGTGTTTTCAGGAAAAGCTGAGATTTGATAGACACTGTTCTGTCAAATGATGTGCACTGTAGAAGAGGAACAAGAAAGTTATCTGCAGCTGCAGGCTGACAGACTGCACAGACAGCCCTAGCTATCCTGGCATTTTAGTACAGTGCTGTATGCTGACGTGGTGGAAAAGAGAACAACTGATAAAACTCCCATAATATAAATGTATTTGCTATTTTTAATAGAGTAATTTAATTCTATATAATATAAACATATTTGCTATTTTAAGTCTAGCAATTTAAATCTGTATACTCTTCAGTACACTTGGTTTTCTAGGAAATTGCTGTGTAAACATTTATTATGTTCTGAGACCCCACAACAACAAAAGCACTGAGGTAGAACTTTATATTTTCCTTAAAGTGAAAACACTGAGAGATATCAGAAAGCTTTTCATAATTAATGATGTTATATTGCAGCATATTTTATACTGAAATTAATTCTGAATTTTAAAAAAGAGTCAGTTTTGCCTGTAGATACAGGTTCTGAAAGTCATTTCCTCCCTCTGCCTCAGTCTTACACATTGTAATTGGGAAAGTTATCACCTCAAACTTGCTCTCTTTTATCAAGTGTCAAGGGCATCTTAGGCTGGTAAAGGCTTCACACAGTCATCACTGAGTCTTTAGGGAAGTCTAGTTGTTTTGTTGGGTTTTTTTTCTTATCACACCAGAGTTTGTCTCACAGCTGCCCTCCTGCCACCTTAGGAAATTCCTGTCTCTCATGGGGTCTCCAAGAAAGATCCAGATTCATTCCACCTTCTTATAGTTGTGCCTTACTCAGCAGCAAGAACATGGTAAAGTCAGTCTTTCTACCTGCCTTTAGTCAAATATAACAGGAATTTAATATTAAGTCAACCACATTATTTTCTTGATCATAAGAAGCAAGCCCATTGATCCCCTTAGGTGTACAGTTATCACCTGCCAGCTAATGTAAGTGGAGCCAGCAAAAAAGAAAAAGGAAACTGGAAAGTTAATACCACTGTTTGAGCAACAATCACTCCTCAGCCATGTCTTAGCCATCTAATATTATTAGGCATTTAATATTACCAGGAAGCTTCTGAATTTAATTTGGGAATTTGACCTTAATGTTGCAATGAGGTAACACCCAGAGCAGTGACTCCTAACTGAAGTGCATTCCTAAAAGTTATAAATTTAAATAATTTTAAAGTCTCTGTTCATGCACCTTTGTGTATTTTCTTTACATACCCCACAACAAATCAGTCTTTATATAGAATATACTCAAAATATTTCTTTTTTTTCTTGGGTGTCAAGGAATTGCTTCCTTATTATTCCTGGCAATCTGAATCCATGTCAGAGTACATCTTTTGGAAGCTTTGGATTGTCCTCATCAAGACACAAAGGTCAGATGTTCAATTTTTGCAAACCACATTTCTTTCTGTTATTGGAGCTTACAATAACAAAATACTTAGATATAAGGAACTATTTTGAGCTTTCTGCAATGCTAATTCTCTGAAAAGACACACAATCGGTGGAATAGTTAATAAAGTTATATCCTTGCATACCAAAACTTTCTAGTGACAGTTCATTCAGTCCTATTCAAAAACTAGTTGTGAAATGAGGTGTGGCTTTCACCAGAGAATTCCCAGTGGAAACTAATCCCAAGGGTCTTAGGGAAGTAGTATGTATTAGCAGTGAATTCTTGTAAGTTACTCAGGTGTTCTAAGCTATACTTTAGGCTAGAATAAAAAAAACCAGAAAGTCTCTCCTGTATTCTTTTCCCTCCTTTCCTTAAGTTATCAAAGATTAAATGCAACACTTTCAAACAGGAAATGGCATGAATTTGCATTCATTCTCCACTCTGATTTTTGCCTTCAAAACTTTGTTCTCTTGTGCTGGGTCTAGGTGTGTGTCATCACATCCCTTTACTCTGGATGATTACTTCAGCTCTTTAGCTCCTGCAGATGATATCAGCCAGGCAGAATAATGTTGACGTTTACAATTTATATATGTTGGAAAACTCTCTTTTGTATTCCATAATTGAAACTATTACTGTGTCCTAAATATCCTGCAAATGTTTTGAACATGCAGCCACTGTTATCCATTTTCTGTAAAACATTATCCACAAAGGTTCAGAAAGTTTCATTAGGGTTGCTATAAAAGTCAATCTTCTCTCAAGCTGAAGTGTCTTGTACCTAATAGAAAGCACTTTGTAGACCTGTGCTAAGTGTGTGGCAGACAGTGTAGGTGATTTATTTTTATATGAACTAATAATATTAGAAGAGTTATAAGCTAATACATATTTAGCTAATGATTTTTCTTTTGTTTTCAGTGCATGAAGCAGTAGTTCATACCCATTTTTCTATTTCTGCGTCCTAGTTTTGGCTGACATAGGGTTCATTTTCTTCTTAGTAGCTGGTACAGTGCTGTCTGTTGGACTCATATGAGAATAATGTTGATAACACAAAATGTGAAACCACATTTTAGTGGTTGTTAAGTGCTTGCTTACTTTGAATCAAAGGATTTTCAATTTTCCATGCTCTGACAGTGAAGAGTTGTACAAACAGCTGGGAGGGAGCACAGCTGGGACATCTGATCCAAACTAGTCGAGGAGTTAATCCATACCACAGAATGTCATGTCCAGTACCTAAGATCATCCATGAGGGAAAGGTCACTCTGGGGATGGGCTGGGCATTGGTCAGTGGGTGGTGAGCAATTGTTTTGTGCATCTCTTGTTTTTCCTGGCTTCATACTCTTTCCCACCCCTTTCAATCCAATTAAAAGTAGTAGTTGTAATAATAGTAGCTGTAATAGTAGTATATTTTGCTTTATTTCAATTATTAAACTGTTGTTATCTCAATCCATAACTTCTACCCTTTCTCTATTGTCCTCCTCATTCCATGAGGTCAGGGTGGAGATGGTAGTGAGCAAACATATGTGTGGTACTTGCTGTTTGGGGTTAAACCACAGACATCTTTCGTGGTGCATAGCGTGGGGGTGATACAGCTACAGAAGTTTCTGAGAAAAGGAAGAACAGCCCAAATCTTTCTGAAAGCTGATTTTGCGTAAACCAAAGTAAGGTCAAGAGGCCTGCACAGGAGATCCAGTTTTTCAGGAATAAACTGGCAAAATGTATGTTGTCAGATACCAGTCGATGTGAAGAACAAGACAACAGCAATGTCTCCACCAAATAACGTGAAAGAAACACAAGCTTTTTTTAGGCATTATGGGCTTTTGTAGAATACACATTTCAAATTGCAGTCTGATTGTAAGCCCTCTCTATCAAATGACCTAGAAGAAAAATTATTTCAAATGGAGCCCTCAGCAATGACAAGCCTTTGAACAAATCAGACATTAATTAATTCACTCAGTAGTCCTTGGGCTAGTCAGGACTGGGCAAAATGCAAAAAAATGTTCCTTACACTGCACCTGGAAAGAATGGGCCTATCTGAAGCCTCTGGCAGAAAACACCAGGGAGGACCTGAGGTTTACCCCTAGGCTTTTGGAGTCCGGGATACAAAAGATCTGAAGCCACTGTACTCCAACTGAGGAGACACTGGCATCTTACAAAAGGGTTTGAGCTGCTTCAGAAGTGATTGGTACTGAAGCACAGCTCTTCCTGACACCTCAGCTGCCAGTGCTGTCCTGGTTGTTCAAAGAAAGGGTCTCCTGTACAGATCATGCAACTGATGCAGCACAAATTGAGTTGCACTGATCAAACAATAAGCTCAAATAATAATCCCCAGTCATCCAGAAAACCTAGAAGCGGACTGTCTGGCCAGGAGGCAAAAATTTGGGAACGCCACCAGAGGACAGTGACCTGTGCTGGGAGGCCCCAGTGTGTAATAAACTGCCAGAAAGTGAGAAGCAGTACACTTTGATGACTCCTGCTGTACTGTAGGAAAGCATCAGAGGTTGAAGGTGATTGTATGGAGTCCCCCACGACATGCCACAGAAACTGCTGAAGGAAAAGGTGACTCAAGTCAGTTTGCAGAGGTGAAAGCCATCCATCTAGCTTTAGACATTGCTGACCAAGAAAAGAATGGCTATTATTCTTTGTCCTGCTCATGGATGTTGGCAAATGCCCTGTGGGAGTAGTTACAGAAGTGGAAGCAGAGCAACTGGCAGGACTAAACCCCTTTGAGCTTGGCAAAATATTGCTGCTTGAGTGAGGAACCTGGTTGTGAAGGTACATAATGTGGATGCACATGCACACAAGAGTTGGGCCATTGAAGAACATCAAAGCAACCAGCAGGTAGATGAGGTTGCTAAGACTAAAGTGGCTTAGGTAGTTCTGGACTGGAAATACGAGTGACTTATTTCTAGTTCAGGGGGCCCATGACACTCCAGGCCATCAAGAGATACAACATATGCATGGCCTAGTGATCAAGGGGCAGATTTTCACAGAATCACAGAATATTCTGAGTTGGAAGGGATCCACAAGGATCATCAAGTCCAACTGTTAAGTGAATGGCTCATAGAGGGACCAAAGCTGTGACTTTGGTGTTAGCACTATGCTCTAACCAATTGAGCTAATTAGATTTAATCATGGACACCATGGTACAGGTTATCTGTGAATGTGAAATGCTATAAGGCCTCCCTAGTATGAAGGACAATGGCTGAAACATGAATATGGGGAGGCCTGGCAGATTGTCTCTATCATATTCCTCCAAACCTGTGACCTCAAGTCCCATGTGCTCGCCATGGTGGAAGCAACAACCAGCTGACTGGAAGAATATCCTGTGCCACATGCCACTGCCTGGAACCATCCTGGACTTTAAAAAGCAAGCCTTATAGTTACACATACCCAGAAAGAATTGAGTCCAAAAACATGGCTCACTTTTGAAACAACCTCGTAAACACTTGAGCCAAAGAGCACAGCATTGAGTGGGTGTATCCCATTTCCCATCATGCACCAGCCTCTGGAAAGATTGGGCAATACAGTGCACTATTAAAGACTACTCGGAGAATAATGGGTAATGGGACCTTCAAGCATTGGGATACACATTTAGCAAAAGCCACATGGTTAGTCAGCAATAGAGGATCTAATGGGCCCTGCCCAATTAAAATTTCTATTTACTGTAGAAGGGGATAAAGTTTCTGTAGTTCATATTAAAAATATGCTGAGGAAAACAGTTTGAGTTATTCCTGCTTCAGACAAAGAAAAACTATGCTTGGGATTGCTTTCACTCAAGGACGTGAGTGCACTTTGTGGGCAATGCAGGAGGATGGGGAGGTCCAGTGTGTACCTTGAGAGATTTGATTTTTGGGTGAGAATAGCCAATGAATTAAATTGTACACTGTTACTTGCTATATAACCCTGGATATCATCACCTCTACGCTGCGCCTGTGCCGATCACTGTGCAGGACATCTCACAGCACCTGTCTCTGCCACTCCAGATTTGAGAGTTTGAACCTGACTCCCTTTTAATCACCACATTATTGAAGAATGGACCTTGATTAAAACAGGCAAGTCCAGCAGTTATGGAATCAGAACTGGCTTCAACTTTCAAAAATCCAACACCATTTTTTCCTGTCCTGAAAGACTGTTACACTTGCATCTAATAGAAAACACTTTATGGACTATTTGGTAATGAGTGTAGCAGAGAAGCAGTATAGATAATTCATTTTTATATGGAATGATGAGAAGAGTTAGAAGCTAATATATTCTCAGCTAATGACTTTTGTTTTCAGCACATGAAACATTATTTCATGTATATATTTCTGTCTCTGCAAAGCATCTAAATCTGCATTTGGATCAAGCTTATTTTTATTACAGAAGTGAGATGTATTCCTCCATGTACAAGTTTTTGTGAGAAGCAGTGGAAATGGATTGAAAATTAAAAATTCAGACATAAGAAGTATTTAGTTTTCTTATTTTTCCCCATACATCATGCAAAGAGCCTTACAGATAGGCTATGGCTAGCAGAGTAGAAAACTAGTACTGGACAACTGAGATTGGTGCCTAGATGTACAATTCCATGAGGAATAAAGTGACACATTTTTCTTTTCTGGGGTAGATATTGTGAGTCAGAAGTAAGAGGAGTCTGGCTCACTAAATTGCAATACAAAGGACCTGTGAAGTCCCCATGAAGATTTTTCATCACAGGAAATGTGATTTTGATCCTGCTATAATTCCTGCTTTTGTGAGTGTTGAAACCACTTAAACTTTCTCATGCCCTGCTTCTAGTGATACTTCAGTATGTTAAACGAAGTACAGCTATTTTGGTGATAAATTATGAAGTCATAGATTTTTGAATAGCTCTTTTTTTTTAAACACTAATCAAAGATTTCATATGTGATAGAAAAGAGGAGAAAGAGGAAATAGCTTTCAAGAAAAAGAGTTGAAAATTGTAGGATTAAAAGTAGGACTAGACAGCTAGCTTGAAGTCACATATGTTCATACAGGGACATTGACTCCTGTGGAGCACATACCTCCCTTGGCCACTATCCTTTTCTATTGCTTTGACTGTCATGGTTTATCCCCAGCCAGCAGCCAAGCCCCATGCAAATGCTCACTCACTTGCCCACTGGCAAGATTGCAGAGTGAATAGCAAGGGTAAAAGGTAGAAAACTTGTGGGTTGAGATAAAGACAGTTGAAGAGGGAAAGCAGAAATTGTGCACAAAAGGAAAACAAAATAAGGACTTATTCTCAGCTTCTCATGGGCAGGCAGGTGTTCAGCCATCTCCAGGAGAGCAGGGCTCCATCACAGTGACTTGGGAAGACAAACACCAACACTCCAAATGTCCCCCCCCATTCCTCCTACTTCCCCCCCATTTTATACACTGAGCATGATATCATACATCCTAGAACATGGCTTTGGTCACTTTGGGTCACCTGTTCTGGCTGTGTCTCCTCCCACCTCCCAAGCACTCCAGTTTCCTTGCCAGGAGGGCAGTGCAAAAAGCAGAAAAGGCCTCGGCTCAGCAATAGCAAGCCCTGCTCAGCAATAGCAAAAACATCTCTGTGTTACCAACCCTGTGTTCAGCACAAATCGGAAACACAACCCCATACCAGACACTTTGAAGAATTTTAACTCTACTCCAGCCAAAACCAGGACATTTTTACTCCTTGTGCCCTGTCAGGCTAATCTCAGCCTCCAATCCAGTCAGTTGTTTGGATCTCCCTGTCACTACAGGCAAGTCACTGATCAGTACAGAACAGTACTGTATTGACTGATAATTGCTGAAAATCCTGTCCCATCAAGTAAAGTAAATTTTTATTTATTGGAGTTCAGGATCAATTGATAAATAAATACACTTCTTTTTTTAATTATTATTTTTTTTTTTTTTTAGGAATAGAATGCTGAAATTTGTGATTCCCATTAAATAATAACTTCCATTTCACTCACAAATACAAATGTGTCTTAGGATATGAAAGTATATGGAAAAGAAGAGTGAATGTCCTTCAGTAGAACTCTTTTGGCTCTTGAGGGAAAAGGAAATAATGTTTTAATAATAATCTGCCAGTTTTGGCCCAGGTAGAATTTTTAAACAAACCTTGTATCTATTTTCAAAACCAGCAATTCCAGGATCTGCATCTTTCTTTAAATAATATTGTTTTAGTTAAGAACTGCTCAACTCTGATCTTAATAGAGAAGTATTTTGCTAACACAAAGTTTTCCAGTGGATCAGTTTAATCCTGTAAATCCTCAAAATAGACAGGGCCTATTTCAGTACAAGTATACACTGCTGTGTTAGCACTGTTGCAGTGAAGGCTACTTTAGGTAGAGCAAATAACCTCCCTAGAGCAGCAAAGAAAACCTGAATTATAAAATGATTTTCCAAAAATTCATGAAGAGAGTTTTGGGAACCCCTTCAAAGCGCTTTTCATCCCTCACCTGACACTGTGTAAAAAACTTTAATCTTGCTTAGGAGTAATAGGTAATTTGGCACCAAATGACCTTATCAAATTTTATCAAAAGGAAAAGCAATACAACCAGATTCCCTCAAGTAATTTCTTGGAAGCACTTTTAATATAACATTCAACCAGGGATTTTTTTATCACCTTCTTTTAGCACAACTTTATCTGGGACCATGTTAAACATGCTAGAACACTTTCATCTACTATAACTCAAGCTTTCTAACTTTTCACTTAAACATGTCATGTTCTATTTTTAAAAATCTTTAGAAATACATATAGAGCATTTCTGATCTTTGTACACCTTCGATTTGTATATAGAAGTGGCTGAAATCTGATGAATACATGAGGGAAATTGTGCTTAACTAATCTGATTGCCTTCTATGATGGGACAATGGCTGGATAGATGAGGGAAGGACAGTGGATATTGTCCTGATTTCAATAAGGCTTTTGACACTCTCTCCCATGATATCCTCATAGACAAGCCCATGGTGGGCAGTGAAGTGGACTGAGAACCAGCTGCATGGCAGATCTCAGAGGGTTGTGATCAGTGGCACAGAGTCTGGTTGGAGGCCTGTCATTAGTGATGTTCCCCAGCCTTCAGTGCTGGGCCCAGTATTGTTTAATTTATTCACCTGTGAAGGGGAAGATGCCATAGAGAATATCAAACCTCAAATGTTTCAATAGCTTTAGAATATTTAGGGACATTTCCAGATTAAAAAAAAAGATTGGAATGGAAGGATGTGCCCAATGTGCTTGTGCAAGCTATGTTACTTGGTTTGTTCATTAAAAATCAGATTAATTTGTTTGGCTCATTTTTTGTAGTCCTTTGAACAGAGCTCTTGGTGATAAGACTGTAATGTTAAATTGTGCTTGAGTTAACCTTTTCATCATTTCAGTCAGCTGAACAGCATTCCTGTTGTTTGGGTTTCTTTTGTGTTTTTTGGTTTCTTTTCAGGTAGAGTGACGGTAGGGAAGCAGAGTGTATTTGAATAAATTTGAAGTTTTGTGGAAAAGAAACTAGACATGTAACAGTGGGGATAGGAGTATGTGCTTAACTAAAACTCTTAAAGGAATGACTGACATTTTTTTACAACACTATGAATTAGGTAAAGATAGAATTACTAAAATAAAAGTTTTGATTCCTCTGGACCAATTTTAATAACTTCTATTGAATATTCTTTTCTGTAATTCTTGTGGTAAGGATAGCTGAGGATCTTTTTTTCTGAATATGTTTATGTTACTTGGTTTTAAATGTTTAGTTCAAAAATGGAATGTTAAACATAAATATTTTCATAAAATCCTTAAAAAACTAGACACCAACATGAATTGTGCATTACTTAAAGAATGCAACCCACCTTTATTATTGTAAATGGACACTATTACATATTTTTATTCTGCTATCTTCTGTAAATTGTTTAAACTTCATGGATGTTTACTGAATTACAAAACAAAAAATTGATCAGTTTTGGATCAATGGAGCTGGTTGAAATAGTTATTACA
The DNA here is from genome assembly GCA_013397195.1 of Hylia prasina. NCBI lineage: Eukaryota > Metazoa > Chordata > Aves > Passeriformes > Sylviidae > Hylia > Hylia prasina. The sequence goes on along the minus strand of VYXD01008075.1, from coordinate 459,842 downwards.
TTAAATAGATTATCATATTTGGTATGATCAGATATAACATCCCATTCTGTATAGAGATCAGAAGCCAAGTATCAAAAAAAAAAAAATTACAGGAAAAGCCATTGCTGTTTAAAATGTCCCATCTTTAGGTAGTCGCACCATAAGAGTGAAACACAGTTTGCGCAAGTATTGGTCAAAATCCTTTGCACTAGACTGCAGAAATTAAACTGATTTTCTCATGAAGTCTTTGATAATAGGCCCTCTTTCATGAGACCAATGTACTCTTAAAGACCAACTCAAATAGACAGCTGAGAAGAAATTAAAATGCAAATAAAAACAAGCAGCTGGTGAGCACAACATTTTTGAGATATTTTGAGGAAAAAAATATATGTAACAACCTAGTTTGTACTCAGACTATTTTGGTCTTGACTTCTTGGAAATGAAGAAATAAGGAGAGTAGGAGAACTGAACAAACCTGAGTAGATGCTTGCATGATCAATTGTTGTTGATGAGTAGAACACTGACTTTAAAAGTAAAGTGTGTCTACTCTTGCACCTATAAATATAGGAATCCCAAGTAACAGCTGATGTCCCACTTTATCAGTTGCTGCATACAGAATTTCCGGGATATTTATTTGGAAGATGCTAAAAATCCTGGACTGTTTTCAGAGGCAAGCTGTCATAATTATCAGTTTCTGTACTGATTGAGGCAAATTAAACAAATTTAAAAGCTTTTAGTGATATTTCTTTTGACTTGTTGAATCTGTAAATTCTGATTTTATTTTGTAAATTTATTCACATATAAGTGGTTGTTAAATAGATTTATTCATGCTTAAAATGATCATAGATCCATTGGTTCTATGGCAAAATTCACTGGCAAAAAAATATTCATACTGTTATTGTAAAGAACGCACAAAAACACAGACTGTGACTCTGTTACTAGACTGTGCTTTCAGAAAACAGCTTTCATTAAGATTTATAAATCTACTCCATATAAAAACTAAGATTGTATTTATGAATTCAAGTTATGTGTATGTCAATATTTGGAGAAAAGCCACCTTGTTCAATCTAGAATAAATGAAAAAACCTGACAACAGATGGATGTCTTTTGCATACAGTTTATATACAAATAGATATACTTATATATTTATATACACAAATATATATATTTACATATATCCTTGTATTAACATATATCTGCATGCATAGATATGTAAATAGATATTGGTGTATAGGTATGTATAAGCCTACATAAGCAGAAATAATGACAGAAATAAAAATAAAGCAGAGAAAGAAGAAAATAAATCTGACATATATTGTAGTTTGTATCACTTGATAAGCTTGTATGGTTAAGTCCTAGCTTGACTAGAATTAAAGCAAAGCTCCCTCATTCCCTAAAAGAATAAAAATTCCACCCTTTATGCTTACATTCCTTGTATAATATCATTCAGACCAGTCATTACAAAATTAACCCTTTACATAATTCAATTGAAGAAAAGGAAATATGTATGGAATGCATTTTCTTCTGATCTTTGCTAGTTCCTTACAACATGAATATAACTCAAGATCACAGAGATGTCTTAAGATTGATCTGTTCATTTCATTTCTATTTCATTGAAATAGCTAATGAAAGAAAGCTAATACATTTTCACAGGTCTTCCTTCCTTAAATGACTAACTTGGTCATATGCCAGACTTACATGAGGAGGATTATTAAATCAAGAAAACATTAGCATTAATGTATTGTAACTTGCAAGGAAAAATACCTCACTTAATAGTTAATTAGACTGTAAACTGAATAGCCTTTGAGATCAATACCCACATGTAACTGATCATGTTGCTGAAAACAAGGATTGAGAGTAAGTGGGAGCTGAAGTGTGACATATAAGAGAAAGGAGTAAAACTGACTTTTAATGAGAAGGAAGTTATTAGCTCATTATAGAAACAATGCAGGAGGGACTGGGTTACCATATAACTGTTGTATGAGTCAAATGGGGTGAATAAATCTGAGCTGTCAGTAGGTGACTGTAACAGAACTGCAGATAATACTAAGTAAAATATAGATTTAAATCCATGTAGGAATTGTCCACCATAGAAAAACATTATAGAAGGCAGTATTCATACTCTTCAAAAGTAATACTATTATGACCAATAAAAACTTTACATTTTGCCATTTTGAGCATCTGGTCATTATAAGGAGAGATTCCTAAGCAAAAGGATTCCATTTGTTACTGTGCTTCATATGCTGTTGTGGAAACTAATATTCTGAAAATATAACTTTGGTATTCTAATAAGGAGCTTAACCCCATCGCACATTCAACTTTAACTTAGAAAACCTGACTGATTTTTTAGAACTCTCCCTCTTTTTTTTTCTTTTTTTTTCTTTTTTTTTCTTTTTTTTTTCTTTTTTTTTT
>VYXD01008075.1:402702-453214 GCA_013397195.1 Hylia prasina | reverse complement strand
TGACAGTTTTACCCTACCAAATGTCATTATAGGATTTGTCTGCCGATCTGTTATCTGATATTCATCATCCATGCATTCAAATATTTCTCTTTCACTGATTAAAAAAAAACTCAAAACATTTCATGGTATATTTGGTGGCCAACAATTTGAATATGAAGGCAAATTGGTTATATAAGATTTTTTTATTGCTTAAGGAGAGGCATAAATAGATTAAGTAGCAAAATACCTCATTAATTTATATAAAAAAGATGTTAAATACATTATGTAAGCACACTAAAATGTACTTCTTAGTTTTGTTAATTGTGAAATGAAGCTTTAAATGAAAGAGAATGTGTTTCTCCCAACTTAATAGCCATCATGGATGGGATAAAACATGAGAAAGGAAAAACACGTAGAAAAGAAATGTTTGTGTTATTTGAAAACTTCATTGCAGTTTTCTGGATTGCTTGCAAATTTTATGTTTAATGATCATATTGTAAAGTATGAGTGACTTTGATTAGAAATCTGATCATAATAGGCATTTCTTTTATTATTGCCTAAACATAAATCCAGGGATTATCTTCCTGGCAGAGATGTCTGTTTTGGCTTTGAAATTTGTTGTACAAAAATATTTCATGATATTTCTGTCAGTAAGCTTCCTTCACTAGAATCATTCCAGAAAGTAATCAAAATGAGGATCACACAGAGTTAAAATTAGATTATTTTAAAGATATTGGTATTTATCTAGCTGCAAGTATCCTCTGTTTCTTCATCCTTTTATCCATACACAGCTACAAATGAATAAACATATCCCAGAATCAAAACCTGGACTCCTCATTACAGTGCTGTACCAGCAGACCTCAACACCAGCAAGACCTATTTCTGAGTTGTAAAATGCAAATTAAGAGACAGTTAATGACAAATTAATATCTAAAGTTAATTATAGCTTCTGGATATAAGAATACACAGGAGTTTTGAGTTATAGTCTCATGCATACATATTTATGCTATTATTTTTATTGAAATTGCATACACAGGATGTAAACAAATATATTAATTTCTTTCTTATCTTTATCTGTTGATAACATGTTTGTCTGACCTTCATGCTTTGCAAGAAGGGATCATAAATTACAGAAATCACAGAAACAATCAGATTGGAAGGGATCACAGTGGGTCTTCTGGTCCAACCTCCTTCCTCAAGTGGGGTCATCCTAGAGCACGTGGCACAGGATTGAGTCCAGATGGTTCTTGAATATCTCCAGCAAGGAAGACTCCACAACCTCTCTGGGCAACCTTTTCCTGTGCTTCGTCCCCTGCACAATAAATAAGTTCTTCCTCATATTCAGGTGTAATTTCCTGTGTATGAGTTCCTGTCCACTGCCTCCTGTCCTAGAGGCTGGCACCACCAAGAGCCTGGGTCCATCCTGTTGGCACCTCCAGCTTTAGCTATTAGTACACATTCATGTGGTCCCTTCTCAGTCCTTTTCTCAAGGCTGAACAGGCACAACTCCCTCAGGTTTTCCTTTTAAGAGAAATTCTCTAATTCCCTCATCATCCTTGTTGCCTTCTACTGGACCTGCTCCAGGAGCTCCATGTCTCTCTCATTGATACTGAGGAGCTCAAAACTAGGCACAGGACTCTAGATGTGGGCTCACTAGGGCTGAGTAGAGGGGATTTCTTAATTTATTGTATATTGGGGTTTTCTTCATTCTTATTTTCTTATTTTTCACAGTTTCACATTTGAATTACTGCTGTACCAATTCTCAAAACCACAGAATTTTGTTGATCCATAATGACATCCTATCAGAGTCTGCATATGTGCTCAAAAGAAGCATTTTCCTTTATTGACTACTTTTTTAGGTACAGAGTTTCTTTGTGCACCTGTATTAAAGATAAAGCTAAAATAAACACAGAAAAACCTTTGGGATATGGTACCTAACACCATTTGCAGGAAAAACAGAAAAGAAGAAAGGATAAAGAGTTGCTTAAAGGATAATGGTAATAATTTTGGTTTTGACAAATTTCTCTTGATGCATTTGATTTGGCTAAGGAACAGATTGCTTAAACTGTCCTTTCAGTACTCAGTCTCTGTTCTTTATAAATGACGTGAACATTATGTGAACTTAAGAATGAAGCAGATACGATATTGCTAAATTGGGCCAGTGAGTGAGAGGTGAGGACAAAGTTGAAAAAATAGAAGAGGCCTCCCAGTGTTCAATCTGCCACCACTGATGGATCATGTTATCTGTTTTGGTAAGAGTACACAGTTATTTTAAAACTGCTTCGTGTATTTGGTTCTGTTTTTAAATAAATATGTGTAACAGAAACTGGAAATTAACATAAATCTGTAAAACATATAACTGGGTTTTGAGTGATGATGCAGTCACATTAATACAGGTGCATAATGAAAATACAGTGGAACAAATTGGTTTTGGTCACAGACCAACTTTTTATAATGCCATTATTGTTTCTTTCACGTGTGTAGACAAACACTAAAAAACAGCCTTTGGTTGTCCTCTGTTCTTGTCAGTATAATTCGGATGAACATCACCCACTCCTTTCTCTCTAAACACAGCAAAAACAATACTGCTTGTTCTGGCTTACATTGTTTTGGTAGCAATAATGACTGATTTGCTTGGGGGAAACTGTCAAGTCTCTGTGTAAATTATTAACAAGTATATTTCTGTATTATTTATAAGACATTGAAAATATGGCCTAATGATCATTTTAAATGATGGCTTTAGAAAACACTTGTTTCTTTACAGTTCTTATTGACAGAGTTTTCTATTTTATATAGGGAATATGTCACAGAATAGCAGAGAAAAGCTCAATTTTAATAGCATGATTTTTGCATCTACCTCAGTATTTTCTATCCCCTTATAAAGTAAACTTTTATTGTAACAGACAAGACACAAAAAGTCTGAGGAGAGAGTAGAACTTCACTTAGTTTAAAATTTGCTTTACATTGAATATAACTATTACTTTTCTTTTAATATTTGCAATTTAGCCATGTTAAATTGCTCCTTGATGAAAATCATGAAGAAGACACACATATGTGCTAAGTATTTCTCAAGTTCAAAAAAGCCTTGGGGAATACTACACTAATATTCAGGTGTTGAGCAACACACTCCGCTCTTCTGCTGGACATCAGAGAGAGTGGATGGTCTCATAGTCAGGAACACTCTCTTCCACAGATACCTACCCTGAGCTTGGATGAATAAATAACCCCCTGTGTGCCTTTATGTTTCTGATTTTAGATAATTGTGTTGGTAACTTCTCTGCACACATAAGATGATGTCAGTGTGTATTTACACACTGTATGTCACTGTTCCTGTATTAATGGGATCACTGATGCAATATTTTCACTGGAGCACAGCCTGACTCTCATGTGGGACAAGGATGTTTGCATGAGCTTTTCAGAGAAAACCTGCTGTAAAACTTTGGTAAAGAGAATCAAAAACTACATCACTTACCTTAAAAACTTGTCAAATCAAACTTCTTAGTTTTATTCTGAGTTTGTTCTTTAATAACTTCTTCCTGTGTGTGTGCCACATGCTTTCATGGATGCTTCCTCAATTTGAGAACTACAATTAAACTCCTAGCTCTGATTCTTCACAGCAATAAGGTGAGATTTCAATTCTAAAGATTAAAAACTAGGTCTATTGTTGTTTAATGGTTTGTTGGACATTGTTAAGGTTGTGATTATTTAGAGGAAACATTTTATGTTAATTATTTCTCTAGATATAATTTTGCTTATGAATTATGTAATAATTTGAGAGTATATATATAGTGAAAAACAATATTCAGTATAATCTATTCTTCAAAGTTTTTCTCTCTTGCATTTTTTTCTTCATTAATGCACATTAGAAGGTGAAGAGAAAATTTTTTTCACAAACAATAAAAATACGAAGTTATGTTTTGTTAATCATCAAACTGTTTTGAAATATGGGGAGGTTATTTTTTTTTCAAGCAAAATTTGGATTTTGGAAAGAAATCTTTCTGATCACATGGAGCAATATCAGCTCTTTCCTCCAAATTATTTGGTCTTAATTAACATTCATGTAACTGCTGTGAAGCCAACATAGAAAATTCTTCTTTATTCAATCCAGCTTCATCAAGAAAAAGTGTCCAGACTCCTTCTATTACTTTCCTTCTTTTATTACTATCGCTGCACAATTTCTAATGGGATTATGTCAAATAATGGGCTAGCACAGACTGCACTGACAGTAATATAAGCAGGCAACATCTTTTCACCAGATTGTGACTACTGATGATCTAGGTTGTATAGACAAAGGGTTTATAGTACCCTTATTTCCATCCATCTGTACATGTTTTTTCAGGGCTGACTTTGTGCACAAAAGGATATGGCCAGGATCCAGAATTTTGCAGCAATTTTCTGGCAGGCAATTTTGAGTAGCAGAGCATGTTATGATATTCTTTGGGCTGTACGTCTTGCATTTGGAGCAGAGGTGTGGAAATACTCTGAATATAAGCAGCAATTTAACAGCATGCTATTTCATTGCCTTGTGTCATACATCATTCTTCTTTTAAATGCAACAACACAATGCATGAAAGCCAGACTGATGGGTAGAATCATTAATGAAATGTTTGTAAGCATTCCTGCTGGATTTCCCCTTTCCTCCATTAGAAAAAATATTCAAAAGAGAGTTTGAGAAGAAAAACTCAACTTGTTCACTAAAATAAAATTTCATCCATTTTCACCTAGGACTGAATCTGAAGGTTGACAGGCTACTGAAAAAGATATACACAAATGATGATACTGACTTTTTTAATGCTAATGAGGTGAATGGAGCTATGAGAAAAGCTAATAAAAATATTTTTAATCCATTCAATTGAAAGGCAATAAAAATTCTTGTTCCTTGGTGGAACAAAAGTCTAATACAGCAATTAAAGAAATTGCAGGGAGACAGAAATCTAAATAAATCTGAGACATCACATTTAGTATAAGGCTTAATGGCGTATAGGAGTCTCAAAACATTATAAGATCGAGATAAAGTATATATTGGCATAAGTTTTATTCAAATGTTAGATGAAATACAGTGTCATCAAAACTGAGATAAAGAAAAGGTCTACAATGCTAGGATAAGTAGAGGAGATAATTACATAAAAAATGTGTTACTTTGTGAAATTTAAACTGTGATGATATGTAATAGAAGGCTTTGTTCCAATACATCTGTGGTGCCTTTTGATGCATTAGGACGGGATAAGCATAGGGATGCTTTGAGTGGCCGAAGAAGACACCCTGCTAAGAAGCAGATATATCCCTATGTCAAAAATAGCTGCTACATTTAATTCATTAAAACTCACCACTTTGGAGAGGAGTGGTATATGGAGCATTTCACTTACAGGCATCTTTGATTCTGGCTTTATGACAGTAAGAAGATGAACATAAATGTTTTCCTTTAAAGATGATCCTTCCAGTAAGTAGAGACATCCCTCAGCAGAGAAATGCTGGAAAACACTCCTACTCACCTTGCTCTTGTCTGAAAGACATAGTGCTTTTATTTCTTCCACTCTGAGTGCATTTGCATTAGCATTCTGGTTTGGATCAGGAGACATCTTTTGCTGTGGCTCTCCTGATTCACTCTCATATGATTTTGATTTTGAATTTGAGTGATCTTGGGATTCATGAGATGTATTTATCTTCAATGATGATAAACCGCAGATATGCATCAGGAACACACCTGGTACACTCCATCCACAAATGAACATTCAGGTCATGGGGACTCACCAGGGTCAATTTTACACACCCTCTACCCTCATTACAGTGTGGATATTGGTCCTCGGTGTCAACTATTTTTCTTTATAAATTTGAGCTTATTTGCACACGTTAGTTGCTGAGGTAGATGTTGCCTTGCTGTTGAGTACTCCTCATGATCAGAGGATGTGACTAAAAAGTAAAAGGTTTTAAAAAACTGGCCTTTAGTAAGCATTAAGGCATAGCTAATGAAAAAGGCTGCACAATATTTTTTGTTGTTTTATGCAAATAATCTCATTCAAAGTTTTTCTTAGTCTGCAGGAAAAGGGTTGATGTTGATTATGTCCTTGAAACTTTAGACAAAAGAAGTCTTGTTTCGTTGGTAAACCCCATTTTTTTTCTCCCTCTGGTTTTAACAAATGAGCAAGTCTGGCAGAAGGAAGGCCTGTGCAATTTATCCTAGGGTTTTAGTAGTGGTTTTATTTGCTAAACCTGTTCAATCATTTGTTCTAAGTCTATTTAGAACATGCCATATTGAACTAATACTGAATGGATGTCATTTCCATTAGTTTAGCACATTGAACTAAACAGGAGATGAAGACCCCAGTGAAATCACTTGGTTTCTATATCATAACTGATTAATCTGTAGTAGATGGTATGAGCTTATTTTGGCTCAGAAGAAAGTTGCAAAAGACAACTGAAGTTCAAAAGTGATATTTGAATACCTTTATATGTATTTCATCTTGTTTGAGGAAAAAATGGAGAGATGAGCAAAGACATCTTCTCAAAAAACCACAAGAAAATTCTTATAATCACTTAATTTACTATTTTTTTCTGAAGTAAATGTTTTCTGTTTATCCAGTAGAGGAAAATTAAAGGGCTATGAAATTTTAAGTTAGGTTAAATCCTATGAGCCATATGGGAAGCAAAAACCTCTCTGCTTAAAGGAAAGGAAACAGTCTTAGAAAAAAGTAATTAAACTGCGACTAAAGTACTTTCAGGAAACACAGATTAGTGAATGCCTCTAAGCAGAAAATATGCAATTTTACATTGTGACTAGGTCTGATGATAGAAAGATGATGTGAACTCCTAATACAATCTTATAATTCATTATAAAAAAACCCCAAACATTTTTCAGACAAGAGTATTCAGACATTCTCAAACTTCTAGATTTATGGATGCCTCTTTAAAATTCTAACTGTGATGCTTAAAAGCAAAAGATGAGCAAATAATTTAGGACATGCATTTATGTAGTATTCATACTAACTGTGATGCTTAATTAAATTAGTTTTTATATTGTGGCACCCAAAACTGCCTCCAGTACTCGAGATGAGGCCACCCCAGTGCAGACCAGAATGAAACAATCCCCTTCCTTACCCAGCTGGCCATGCTGTGCCTGATGCCCCCCAGGACAGGGTTGCCTGGCTGCCAGGGCACTGCTGACTCATATTTAACTTTCCTTAGACCAAGAACCCCCAGTCCCTTGCTGCAGCACTGTTTTTAGCATTTCTTTTCCCTGGGATTCTGGATTCTGGATTCTGGATTCTGGATTCTGGATTTCCCTGGGAGTCTGTCTGGGATTCTGACATCCCAGGTGCAGAATCCAGCACTTTCTCCTGTTGAATTTCACATGGTTGGTGATTGCCCAGCGCTCTGATTTGTTGAGGTCTCTTCAGGGCCTCCTTATTTTGGAGAATCAACAGCCCCTTCCAGTTTTGTATCATCTTCAAGCTTCCTTAGTATCCCTTCCAGACTTGTTTCCAAGTCATTTATGAGGATGTTGAAGAATACAGGGCTGAGGCTGAAGCCCTGCAGAACCCCACTAGTGACAGGTCACCAGTCTGATGTCGCCTCATTCACTATTACCCTTNTTTTTATATTGTGGCACCCAAAACTGCCTCCAGTACTCGAGATGAGGCCACCCCAGTGCAGACCAGAATGAAACAATCCCCTTCCTTACCCAGCTGGCCATGCTGTGCCTGATGCCCCCCAGGACAGGGTTGCCTGGCTGCCAGGGCACTGCTGACTCATATTTAACTTTCCTTAGACCAGGAACACCCAGTCCCTTTCTGCAGCACTGTTTTTAGCATTTCTTTTCCCAGTCTGTCTGGGATTCTGACATCCCAGGTGCAGAATCCAGCACTTTCTCCTGTTGAATTTCACATGGTTGGTGATTGCCCAGCGCTCTGATTTGTTGAGGTCTCTGCAGGGCCTCCTTATTTTGGAGAATCAACAGCTCCTTCCAGTTTTGTATCATCAAGCTTCCTTAGTATCCCTTCCAGACTTGTTTCCAAGTCATTTATGAGGATGTTGAAGAATACAGGGCTGAGGCTGAAGCCCAGAACCCCCCCACTAGTGACAGGTCACCAGTCTGATGTCGCCTCATTCACTATTACCCTTTGCACTCGGCACAGTCTGAGCGCAGGTCTGTGTTGGGAAGTCACCAAGCTGTGAGCATGTGCTGTGCACTGGTATTAAATGGCAAAATCGTAAAAGTACTATTAAACTCATAGATATTGACCATAGAAAATTGGTGTATGAATATTCATGTAGGTGAATGCTTGCACAGCAAGATTTCCACCTTAATGTAAAGTTCTGTCTTGGAGATGACCCAATTAGTATATCCATTTCCATTCACATATGCCAATATTAATTTTTTTTTCCATGTAAGTCACCATTACTAGGCATCAAAATATCAGAACAAGTCTAGCTGTAATTTTTTAGTATCAGTTTTTACTATGTATATAGAGTTCTTGGCTCTTTATGGGTGTGTTGGAAGAAAACTTTTTTGCCAGTTGCCACTAAAGAAGCTATAGTTGACCTAACCTTCTGATGAAAACTTTTACAAGATATTGTTGAATCTTATTTGCTACTAAAGCAGCTATATAAACATTTTTTCTAAGAGCTAAATGCACAGTGTTCCTATTTGAGAAGCTCAAACTTTCATTATGTCTATGCTTTTAGGTTGTCTTTCTCACCACCCTTATATCATTTTAAGAAATCAGATTTAGAAGGCTATTACAACCCCTAGGTATTGTGGTTTACTTCTTCTCTCATTTTGCCTTTTGTATTTCATTATGCAAGTATTTCTTTTTTGCTGCCCTGAAGGATTTCTTTTTCATTATCTTGACCAGAATTTGCTTATGTGTCTGCATGTTGTTCATATTAAAAATTTATGTAAAAGTATTTTTAAATAAGAGCAAACCATATAGTTCATCTCCAAATCAGCACAGTGATGGCTCTGCACATACACTGAAACATAAGAGACATAAAAAGGAGAACTGAATGTAGTCACTGATACATAGGAAAGCATGGAATTAATTGGCAAAACATCTGGGAAATGATTTAATAATGTGATTTTTAATATAGGAATGAAAAAACCCTAAGATCACAGCTTTTCCCAGACAACCTGCAGGATACAACAGTAATGGAGTATGCTAAATGCCAAGGCAAATGGTCAGCCCATCCCAATCCACACATGACTTTTAAAAACCTTTTAAGGTGGTTACAAAAGTACCTTCAGAAGATATCCACACACAAAATAGATACAACATTGATGCTGTTGCTCATGCTCATGCTCTTTTTTTATAAATTAAATTGTTTGTCCAACATTTTACATCTCAGTTAAATTCACTGCCTGGAGATTAGACAATGAAATATTATATTGTGTTCTTTCTCTTATATATTCTCCATATTTATCATTCCATCTTTTCTTGTCTTACTGTCCATACTGACAGTATTTTATTTTGTTTTTTTTCTAGAGCATGCCAGTCCTTCTTCTCAACTCTATTTTTCCATAGGTTTCTATATCAATTTCTTCAAATATACAATGTTTAACATTCCATGAGTTTTTGGAAACTGCTGTTCAGGAACCAGAGGATGTCAGGCAAAAGTTCTCATTTGGTCTTTGATTACAAGGCATATTGCACAGAGTGGCAGCAGGCTGGTGATCCCACAGCTGACCCCCAAATCCTGATTACAAGGCAGTCATTTAGCTTAAAGAGATCCATGATAGTCAATAAGGGTGGCATCCTTGACTCATTTCAAAGCCACTTCTGTTGGAGCCCCACTTAAAAAGTTTCCCCTGGAATGTAATGCTACTGGTTACTGCACCAGTTGCATCAGACCCAGATCCATTACTGGGCCCTACTTTAAAAGAGCTGCCTTCTTCCCAGCAGATGTTATTTCCAAGCAGGTCACTCTGAGTGGCCAAAGGGATGGGGTGAGACCTTGTGGGCAGAAAGTGTACTCACAGAGAGGCAAGGGCCAGGCTGTTCATGGAGATCAAGCATCAGGTTGCCTATGGTGACAGGAGGACAGGCTGCCTTGGAAAAGGAGGGGGCTTGAGCAACAGCAAATGCTTTTCTGCCACTAAGCCTGGGGGAAAAAAATGTCTGCATCCCTTTTGCTTCTTGTTGCCCTTCTGTGACCTGGATCCTACTGACAGTACCTCTGATAATTTATTTACTTTGACTTCAGGTTAAAAGTAAAAAAGAAGCTCCACATGGATTTGAGTAAAACTGTCCTAAATCCCAACCCAAATGTTTACAATGCCAGCAGGTGCCTAAGACTCTTTGTTACTGGCCACTGGAAACTCATTTGTGTCAGCTCAGTGCTGTGCAAGGAAGCAATGAGCTTCCTGATGTGTGGATACTCCTACATAATTTGGACTGTAAAAAATTCCTTTCTCAGTTTATTCACCATTTTAGTTTGAGGTCCAGGGAAGCCAGTGTCATGCCACTTACTATGAAGCCTTTTCCTGTGCTAAATTTCTCTAAGTCTATGCTCATTTTGTCAATTTTATCCCATGCTACTTTTCATACTGTCATTTAATGTTAACTATTTTAGAGGATGGCAACAGGTTCACTGTGGTAATGTACCAAAAGTAAAAAACACCCCTGAAGGTTCTTACTCGATGACTTCTCTTTGCTTATTATGTATTTGAAATTACTGTGTCTGGGACTCACAGAAAAAAAAAAACGGAAAAAAGGTGAAAGGGGAGGGGGGAAGTGTACAGATGGCAACTTGAATACTTTTTCTGACAAAGCCATAAGAATGCCAGAGATTGTTTCCAGACTGTTTATTATACTGGGTCTATCCTACTGTTCGGTAATTATATCACTGAGAGCTTGAGACTCTTGTGCAATATGGAATCAAATTACAAACAAGTTGCACTGATCTCAAGTCCTGCTCCTTGTCACTGTGAGTTTCCCTTTCTTACCTTTTAGGAAAGAATGATAACTGAAGACAGGGGAAGCCTTTCAATGGAGGCTTATAGCATATACTGGATAGAGAAACAAAGGTCATGCACGCAAAATCATGTCTGTGTACACAGCTGCCTGACTTGACACAGGATTACTCCTGTTTCCAGCTGGACTCCAAAGTTCATAATCTGAAAGCAGCTTTTGGACTTCAGCAGCTGTGTTTCTATATCAGCAGGACAGCTGAGTGACATGATCATTATCATAATCCATGGTCATCCAAAGCCTATGAAGTGACCTAAGAAGTTGCCATAGAGGGAGCTAAAGTGTGGCATATGTGATTATGTAATTGTTAACAGAGGCTTTGAGTTTATACAGACAATGAGGTTGCCTTGGGAGAACAGTGTGTCCCTGGCTGGGGAAAATTCCTGTGATTGATAGCCAGCTCTCTCTCTCTCTGTTCCCCACCCTGGACACAAACACTTAATTATGAGTTGGTGCCCAGGTTCTTTATAAGGAGTAGCTCACTTACCCTCTTACCTGGTATCATCGTAATGTACTGAGAGAGTGGGCATTTCCTGCAGAACGAATGACACATGGCAGCCAGCAACTCGTGAGGAAAGCAGGGCTCCCTCACACATAATGGTGGCTTGGGAATGCAAACATCCCAGCTCCCAATGCCCCCTGCTTCCTCCTCCTTCATATGCTGAGCATGATGCCACATGGTATGGAAGTTTGGTCAGTTGGGATCAGCTTTCATGGATGTATCCCCTCCCAACATCCTGTTTGCTACTANGTATCCCCTCCCAGATTCTTGTGTACCAACAGTCTGTTTGCTACTGGGATTGTGTGAAAAGCAGAAAAAGCTTTGATGCTGTGCAAGCACTTCTCAGCAATAATAAAAACATCCCTATGTTATCAACACATTTTCAGCACAAATCTAAAACATACTTTCATGCTGGCTACTATGATGAAAATTAACTATCCCAGCCAGACCAGGTACAGGAGTGCACATGCATACAGCCCAAGATACTAGCAGTTCACACAGATTGCAATATTTCTGGGCAATACCTGGCCTGTGGTACAAATCTGCTATATAAGTACCAGGTTTAAAAACACCACATTTCTGGTAGATAAAAAGCAAATTATCAAATAGTAGGTAATTTAAAAAAAAAAAAAAAACAAACAAAAAACAAACCTCCATCTAATTTAGTTGTGCACCAAAAAACTTTACTGTGCAAAATTAGAATGATTTCTGAGACATCATCCTTAAAAAGCATGAACATTTGAAAAATATCTGAATTTTGGCAATATCNTGTTCAGCAACACTTGCACTCTCTTTTCAAACCGTCCTTCATTACAATGCTACATGACTCAGAATATGTACAAGATTGAGGCCAACCTTGCTATTAAAATCATGCTTCACACCCAACATAAACTTCTGAATGGATCTTTTCTGCAACAAAAACCCCCAAAAAAACAGTGAAGAGGAAAAGGTAACAGCTAACTGCTGGCTTTGGTAGATATGAAGTAGCAAAGAAGAGGAGTATGTGTATTTCAAGATCACAGAAAATTACATACCTTCAGAAAGCAGGGTTAAAATATATGAAATATGCAATTATACTGCAGCTACTGTAATATAACATAAGCAGAAAGCATAATGACTGTCACCTTCTACATTTTACAGTTTTATAGACTTTTCTCATTTGGGCAAAGAGAATTTCCTGTGTGGTTTGAGAAATGAGTAGTAGCATGAATATATATGAATTTAACATGTATAATGTTTGAAACGTTATTGAGTACAGATCACGAATCTTCACTGCCTAATTTCACAAATTCCTATTAGAGTGCTATAATAGTACTGAAAAAGGTACACCTTGCAAATGCAAGCTTTTGATGGTGCCCTATTTGTCTTGCAACAATTGCATTTGACCAAGCTTTAATGAAACATTAGAAATTGCTAAAGGTCTCACAGCCTTCACACTTGCCAATGTCCTTTCCATTTTGTGTGAGTAAGACCAAAAGATGAATGAGCTGTAAGTCGCTTAAGTCCACACAAAAAGTAAAGTGAAACTACCACTTTGAAAAACTCACCTACAGATAACTTTCACACTAACTAAATTGTACCACATGGCAATGTCAGATTTTCTGTCTTATAAAATCCAATTAAAAAAACCCACACAGAAGACAACGTACATTTGACAACAATTCACAGTGAGTCAAGACAACTGTCTCAGGCCTTATCTCAAAATCAGTAATTCCAAAAACTTATTTCAATTTTACACTAGCATCTGAATTCAAGAATCAGCAGGGATTCTATTTAACTTCCATATTATAAATGAGCGTCTGCAAATATACACAATGCATGGTAAATGGTCACTTAGGTAAATATCAGCTATAAAACACTGACACCATAAAGGCACTCTTGCAGTGAGTATGGTGTGAATGTGTCAGCTTGGCAGTGAAAGGTGGGCCTTTAAAGGTGGGGAGTAGCAGGATGCTTTATTCTCTCATTTCCCATCTGCTTTCTCCAAATATGCAACAGGTGGCTTTATTACTTTGGGTGCAAAAAAACCCTGTGCAGCCTTGAGTGGGTGCCTTTGCAAACAGAAGTGTATTCAGACGTGCCTTTGGAAATATGGAGGTTCAAATCTTCAAAGCCCAACATCAAAGAGGTTATGAAAAAATGGCAAAGACTAGGTTTCAGAAATTAAAACCAAATACCTATTCCCTGCTCTACATATCAAAATGTGAATGCTTAAGTAGTGAGGAAGGATCTGTAGTCCATTTACAAGACACATCTGTTCTAGAAAGGCTGTGGGAAGGCCCAGCCCTAGGCAAGTATGGCTGGGGAGAGCGTGGATGAAGTCTTGGAAGAAGAGGCTGGTTCCATGCACAGAGCATCTCTTGAACAAGGCTGGCACTAAAGGAAAAAAAATAGTGGGAGAATTAGCATCACCATCAACATTCCTGCCCTTTTTGTATTCTTCTTTGTGGTAAGCTCTAACAGAGATTGGTCTAATGATTTTATCATGTGGCTTGGAAGTGACCCCAAACTTAGTACGGTAAATCTGTAGTGAATCCTACACTGATCTATGAAACAGATTATCATTTCTGTCATCTGAATAAATACAGTTCACTCTCATTTGTTCTCATAAAAAAAATTGGATCAGTTAAAAAAAGGACACAACAACCTAAAATCAATAACTCAAAAATGCCTCAAATATACAAACATTATAACCAGGTAAGCTTTAAAGGAATTGTTCTGAGACAGGCCCTTTGTATCATAAAAATTCTTGTATGTGTGAATTGATGCCTTCTATTCACTTTCTACACTGTAGGCTAGCTCATGAGTTCAGTTATGCACAATTGAAACAATTTCCTGTTGTAAAGCTGCTAATCTCTTTGATGCAAAAGGCAATTCATTACACATTAAAATAACAGTAACAAATAAATATTGCTTCACTGTAGTACTAATAGTTGTTTGTTGCCAGCTCACAATAAATTCCTAGTGAGAGTGAAATTTGTACTAAAAGATTACTTCCTCTGATGCTTATCGACTCTGTTGCATCTGACAGTGTTTATCACAGGTCTTTTGCTTGTGTGAGTTAAGTTTAAAACAGGAACAAAAAAGAATGTGAGGGAAAGAGTGAGTGACCTAATCTGTTTGGGAAAGTTTTGTAATTCTTTGTTCCATAAACTAGTAAGAAAAAAGAGTATGTGTTCTCAGTGTGCTATTTCCTATTACAACTGAATGGACAGCTTATTTCCATCAAAAGATCTCATCCCCAAATTCTAGGTTGCAGACTTTTTTTTTTTCCTAGTCTATGTCTTAAACCAACTCTGAGGCTTATGTGAATATAAAGTAGTTAATTAAATTTTCTAAATTGGCAAAGGAACTAGCATGTACTCCTTAAAACAGAAAAACCCTTTTTCCTGGGTTTGTTTTCTGCCATTTTACTGACTTAATCAGGTAAGCTTCAAGTCAGGATAAAATCAGCAAAAGAATGGAGTAAGAGGACAAATGACTACTGTCTTTCAGAAGCAAGCTGTTAATTTGTTTCCAGTCATAAGAAGGAATGTCCATTCCTTTTCAAAACTTCAGATATCAATATGTGATCTGGTTAATGACTATGCAGTATATACCTCCAAGATGCTATTTTCAGTACCAATTTCTTAAATTTTCCTAATATTTTGCTTTTACATTTAGTGAAAGATTTTTTTCTGAGAGATTTCTTTTTCTTAACAGGAATTTGAACTCTCAAATTTCAGAAATATTTCTTTAATGAATCAAGTAAAACTGTGGGAATTGATTTTTTATTTTTTCTAACTTGATTTCTAAGAAGTTAAATTAAAGAAATAAGAAGTTTTCTTTTGAAGAACTGTTTAATTTGACTTTTGTTATCTATGAGCTAGTTGTGGAAAGTTATTAAGCACTGATGCCTAAATGATTTCTTTAATTAGTAGTGGTAATTTTCCATGGTGAAATGTGTCCTATTACTATTCATCATATTTAAACTCACTACATTAAATAGAAACTATTTCATTTTCTAAAACCTTATTAAACGAGGCAATTATTGTTATAAATAATAATCATACACTTTAAAAGGAGTTTGTCATCTTCTTTGACCAAAAATCTTGTATATGACAGGACATCTTCCAAAATTTCTCCAGTTGCAAAGGTTTTGATTAAAATTTGAAAGGTTTTTGTAAGAGTTTGTAGAAAAACAAACAAATGCTTCATATTAGAAAAACCTTGACCCTATTTCACTGCTTTCCTTGCAAGGGAGGAAAAAAAAAAAGTGGGAGGGAAAAAGGCCCTTTTAGGGATAATGGCTTATGACTTGTAAAATGCATATGTCCTGAACAAAAAATTATCCATTCAGGATGCTTCTAGTCTCTTCTAAAGCACTCTTTAAAAACTCCATTTGTCTAAAAATTACTGAATTTTAGAGATAAAGATTACATCTGTGCTAAAGTGTGTTGTTTCATTTATTTTATTCTTCTACGAAGAAAACATGTTTATAAAGGAGATGCAGATACTGACTGCTACTGTGTTGACAAAATAACTTCTATCTTTGAAATCTTTTGGGTTTTATACATTCATATAGTAGATGGGTCATTTAAAAAAAATGTTCGATGTTTTACCCAAAGAATAACTGAAAAACATTAAAAAAATTAAACTATGACAGTAGATGTTAAAGCTTCACTGTAGAGTGCATATAACATATTTGCTGTTTTATAGTCATGACAGTTTTGTTAATAGCTGTGACGTTGCAGAAAAGAAAATTCTCACAGAATTCCTCTGAATAACTGTAACACATATCTTGATCAGATGACCAGTCAAAACATTAATACATGGTTTTCTTCAAACATTTTGAGTACAAAGATAACTTTAAGTGTCCCAAAATGAATGAAAGATGTAACATAAATGTAAACAAAAATTTACATTTATGTTTAACATTACTATGGTATAATAGCTTTATCTATTACTCTGTTTTCATTAGAAGCAAAGTTTTGCCTGGCAGCAGATTAATTTTCAATCTTCTGTCTCTTACCCAAAGTCTGACTTTCAGAGATGCTGAGCATGAAAAAATCTTGTTTTTGTAGGACCAGAAATGCTCAACTGTTCCTCCAACACAGTAATCCAAAATTCACCAGTACTGAGACATCCAGAAAGAATGATCCTGTGGAAATGAGGTATTGAATTTCTTTTTGTCCTCTTTTATAATGAGCAGCACAAGTATTTTCTAGGGACTTTACAAGGTTCTATTAATTAATGCCTATTAATTTACTTAAAATCCCTGAAGAAAAGACATTTTGTAATTGCAAAATATTATTATTCCTCCTTCAAAGTATGACCTTTATTCCTCATTTTACAAGTAAAGCATTCTGTCTGCTTTTCTACTGGCTAAGTTCCAAAGTGGGAAGACTTTTAATTACCTGCTAGAGTGACAAGGGCCATTAGGCAGCTTTGGGTGCAGCTTCTCATTGAGAAACCACTGCTTCCAGCCTGAAGAGGATTGTATGTGGCATCTATTGCGCAGGAGTCAATTTGAAATCTGAAACATAAACTAATGAAGAGGAGGACAAGCTGTGGTGACATTATGTTAATTGATTCCCAGAGTTGTAGTGAACTGAGTCATAGAACAATATTATAAAATTAGTGACTCGGATTGGAATCTTGGAATTATTCAGGTTGGAAAAGACCTTTAAGATCACTGACTCCAACCATTAACCCATACTGCCACTCCACCACTAAACCACTTCCCTAAGAGCCACATCTACAAGTTTTTTCATAATATTAGGTGAGTATCATTTCCAGTAAAGCTCATTTTGTTTATCTAACCTTTGATTAATGTTCTTTGATGTGTTACCATTTCCTGCTAGGTATTGATTACTTTAATTGAACAGTGTTCTAGTATCTCAGCAAGATCACAAAAATCAGACATTCATCTGAGCATGTCTCTTGTACAAACAGAAACATTATTCATTATGACACTCATATTGACAATTATTTCTGTTAATATGCTAGAACGCATGCTTTCTGTCTTACCATTTCCTACTATACCAAAATACTCTGTGTGCATATGAATTGATTTTACTTGGTATTCATCAATACTCAAGAAAGAACAGAAATATAGGAGAAAACATTTTCTTGCCTTGATTTTTGGATACTTTCTCTGTATTATTTTTTTTCCCCAGAGTGATTCATGTTTAAACATACAGTATTAGTAAACAAAAAATCTGAAAATATGATCTTGTAAAGGAAGAAGAGTATTTACTGCCTGGCCTGCATGATATTGTGTAGTAAGAAGTGGATGTATTACTGTACCTCTTCTTGTACCTATTTTACAGACTGGAGAGAATTTCTGGTCAAACAGCAACCCCATTGACTCCATGCAACATTCCAGTCAGATGAAAATAATCATTATGAATTAACTAAAATTGGGCATGTTTAGACAATAATATGAGTCATTTAAATCACATTGATTTATATGTATCTTTCCAAATATTACTCACAGCTATGAAGGAGGGTGAATGGGATGCAAATAGAATAATCAATCAATTCTTCTTGAGTAAACAGTCAAATATAGAAAGGATAACATTAGACAGAGGTTACCACAAGTCTATTTATCAAATACAGATGCTGAGAATGGATGAAGATGGGAACTCCACAAACAACAAAGCTAGCCTTTCTAAGAAAACCATCAAATCTTTCAGGCTTATCATATACTTCAGCATAATCATGCCAGAAAATACTTAGATATGGCTATTTACTAGACAGTTAAAATTTATAGGATATTTCTTAAATGGAATATTGGTATGTGAGTTGTATTTTGACAATAGGAGAAGCACTGGATGTTCTTTAGAAATTTGAGAATGATACTAAACCACAGAACAGAACTGCATCATTCAGAGATAAATTCAGTGAGAATGTAAACTACAGAACAGGGTGAGCTCATGACTGCCAGCAACCACTGTCCTTAATAAATTCTTCCCAGCTATTTTACTGTGGCACTCTTCTTCTGGAGCCTGCAACAAAAGGCGGGAGCTTCCACTACCAGAGGTTCTGCAAGGTGAGCGTTGCTCCTTTCTCCTTTGCCCCAGTACAGCCCTCTTCATCCACTGTTCCTGCCTCTCATGGCCTCTTTTTGTGTGTGTGTTCTTTTCCTTTAAACTGATTTTTCATATTCCCACTTTCTTTCAACCTTCTCTCTTGGCTGAATCTCCACAAAGAGAGCTTTCTGTTAGGAGAAAGGAGCTTTTCATAGTGGTACAAGGTGGAGGCCAGGGAAAAGAAAACTCTGACCTATTTTCTCTGACCTAGCTATTTGAGAATGAGTTCTGCTGGTCAACCCAGCATGATGTTAGTCATTGATTGGAGCTTGTACTTATTAATAAGACACAACACAAAGTTTGTCACAGCTCAAGGTCTATGATGCAGTCATTCTCTTATAGGAGGTAGAAATAAAGCAAAGGATGCTTTTCTTTAATTCTTTTTGTTTGGTTGGTTTGGTTTGTTGTGGATATTTTTCTTAGTTTTGTTACACTGTTCCTTGGACCACTATAAGGTATTCTGATATTTTATTTCTGGTGTAGCTGGAGGTGTCTATTTATATTTGAAGGGCAGAACACTACAGCTATATATTGACATAATACAGACCTGTTGCACATTCATCTCAACGGGACCTGGTAGGATATTCAGCAGGAATGTCCTTGTGGGTTTTGGAAAATAGCTGGTCATCCTGGTTGTACAAAGTATATACAGATAAGAATTATTAAGAGGATTGTATGCTGAGTGATTGTTATTTCTTAAAATCTGGGCATAAATTCTTATCTCCTGTTGAGAGACTGAAGAACTATTTGTTTAACATTCCAGATAACACCTGGAAATGCTTATGTCACAGCTCAGCTGATGGGGTTAGATTATGTTCCCTGACCAGATCACAGGTTGTAGCCATTTTCACCTCAAAAAACCCCATGTAAGCAGACTAAAAACTTTCCTCCTACAGACAAAACGAATATTCATTGCCAGCGTAAGAAACTGACAATCCTTGCCAGTGCTGTCTGCATGCTGTTAATCTGCATTCTAAGATTAAAATTGTAGAATAAACTCAGACTTCATTAAATAACACTTCTCTCTGGTTTAAATTATATGTCCTGATTATTGACTTAAGGGTGGGTTATAAATTAAATGGGAACAAGCTTATCTGGTTCAGGTATGTTCAGTCTGTCACTGGGGATCTTTCTTTTCTGGACATACCATCATCTGTATTTTCTAAATGTAAAGCAGAGTGTTAGCATCCCATTGATCACTACACATGTCCTTAATTTAGCCAATAGCAGGTAAAGGACAAAAGAAGGAGGAAGCTCCACAGGAAAGCTTTGTCTAATTTGTATTGAGTTGATTTCACCTCATGTGTGTGGGGGGAAAACTTCTATTTGGTTTTGTGATTGGGAGTTTTTGTTGTTGTTCCTAACCTCAGACAGCTGTTTGCCTTTGAAAGCACACTTGCAGGTATTTTGTCTACCTAGATTCTCTGTCACCAATCTCCACAGTTAATGAGTCCCATCTAGATCTTGGTAGGACATCTAAATGTTTCATTTTATATTGTGTTTAATATATATTGTTTCATATTTGTTTTATTTTATATTGTTTTCTTGAATCACAAATGGTCTTACTTCTGGGGTGACTCAACATTTGTATCACTGCCCTTTCCTGCCTCCCATGTCCTTTATGAAATGTCTTAAATTCAGCTTTGCCTTTTACTATTCTCACAATTTTGCTGCTCATGTAGAATAGTGAGAAATTCTGCCCGAAGTTGGCAAAGGGTATCTAAATTAAGGTAGGAATGAGATTTCAGTGGGTAGATAGATAGATTTCTGTGATAAAGGAGAAATAAGAATGAGGGAACTTTTTTTCTGTCCATTCCCATCTGTTTTGAAATAAAAGCCACGCAGCCTTTGTAAGTATACAAAAGAAGTGACTGTAAAGGACACACAGTATTTTTGATAAAAAAAAAAAATCAATTTATTTCCCCGCACAGGAGCTGTTAATGGCAATTTTTAGCACCTACATGGAATTCTATTTTTCTTCTTTCCGGGCATACTGAGCTGCATTTCGACAGGAAATAAATAGCTTATTACTTTCTGGGTTAGGAAATAGCTGCTATAGAGATTGTTGACTGGGTAGATGAGACTTCTCTCTATATGAAAAGAAATTACTTGTGTGTCATTATTCATTTCATTCTATCTGTATTAAATTATTTTAGATGTGTTTAATTAAGAGAGAGGCTTTTCTACAGCTATTTTTATATGATGGACAGCCTTTCTTTTCTAATGGAAATAACTCTGTGGTCTTCTAAAGGAATCTTACTTCTCGAAAGTTAGCTAGTACAAAATCTACCTCTTGCTCCTAAGTTGATTGTATATTAGTTAGGCAAGGAAAGTTGAACACAATCCTTTTTGTAAAAAGAGCAAATAGATGAAACAAGTGATCCTGCACTGGTATTTTCTAACATTATTTACATACGCGTCATAGCAAAAGCAGGGGAAAAAGGGAAAAAAAATATTTAAAAATATTTTTGCAGAGTCAATAAACAGCATAGTTGTTTTTGTAGCCAGATATGGAAATGCGTGAAACAATCTTCCCTGAAAAGGAATATCATCTTTGCTGTAGACAAAGACTACTCACTGCATTATAAAACACAATTCTTGATAGTTTTCTGTCTATAATTTGCATGGAATTTATATTCTTTAGGATTCTTTTGACATGATGCTGTTGTCATGTTTGAGATTGGTGTAACTGGAATATCCAAGACCTAATTTGAAACTGGCATATTGGCACTCCAGTTCATCATGACAGCAAACACAGGAGTGCTCAATAATGACATCATGCAGCAATACTTTTCAGTTTAGAAATACTGTGTCTTGTTAGCCATGGGTCTTTTGCTGCCATTAGTATGTTTGAATGTTTTGCTAATCCACCTGGCCCACACTCACTCATGCATGTAAAAGACATAAAAGATTTTCTTGCCCCATATCGTTTTCTGCCCTTGGCAAACACCTGTTTATCCATATGGCAAAATAGACTCTATCAGGACTAGTATTTCTTAGCAATCATTACTTGACTCATTTACTGCCCCCCTTCCCAAACAAACAAACAAATAAAAATCATTTTTTAAAAAAAAAAAAAACAACCAACCAACCAAAAAAAAAAAACCCCACCAAAAAACCCCCACAACAAAACACCACAACCAAAACCCCTACAGACTTAGTTAAATGGCTTCGTTTGGAATTAAAATAATTTGGAGGCTTTTTTATCTGATCTTTTTATTTTTTTCTATGATCTCTTCTAATATTCCATTTCTTTGCAGCAATTGATAAATCCATTAGCCTTTACAAGAAGGGAGGTTTCAGAACTCTATCCTGAAAGACTTGCTTTTTTTACAGTGCTCAAGTGTAACTCATAATATTCTCTTAGCTATATGTCTCATCAATTGTTTATTTCACCCCAAAGGTTATCTGTTTCTTAATTTTTAACTTCTTTAATGTTGAAGAGCATTTACATGGCAAACAAACACTTAAATGAGGTTGGAAAAGACCTTGCTTGGCTGGCACTGATTGTTCTTAGCTTTGCAGATCTTAGCTTATCTATAGCATGGCACTACTCTCACCACAGCTGTCTCCTGTGACGTGCTGGGACGTACAACTAATCACTTACTGCCACAAGTGCAGTGAGCCGATTGCTTGCTGGCATTTCTGGATTTACACAGCAAGGTTTGTCTTCAGGCTGCAGGATGGCTCAGTCTGTGAAATCCTTGGGAAAGACAGCAGCTCAATGGGAGCTACTGCTGCCTGAGCACTTCAAACAGTCTGCTGTAGCCAGACTGAAATGAGCAGTTCAGCCAGATGCTCAGGTCATGGCAGTTTCACCTTGAGGCTTACATGAACTTCCCTCTGTATCTAGAAGTTGTGTTTGGAGCATCTGGGAAATGGAAGAAAGCTTGAAATAAACGGATATTTTGTGTAAACATTTTTAGGTTAAATTAACTATCTCTGGTAATGATAAAACTTCAACTGTATAGGCTATTTCCACCACAGAGTATGAAGAGGAGGAAATAGCTTGTGTGCACATGTAAACAGCACTTGAGAGAGTGATAAAGCTTAGAAGGTAAGGTGATGCCAGCCCTATATTTCAACTGAAGACAAAAATGCCAGTCAGATCCCATGAGATTTTTTGGGGGTGGTTTTTTTGTGTTTTTTTTTTTAAGCAAAAAAGGGCCCTAAATTACTGTTGCTCATTATCTAAAGCTTCCTTATGCTTAATCTTAATAACAGTCTCCTGCTCCCTCCAGTACAGGAAGTCTGCTGGGGTTTAATCTGACATGGTGCTCAAGGGAGAAGGGGGAAGTAAGGTTGAGAGAACTTCACCAGAGGCCTTTGCCTATCAAGCCATTCCCAGGAGACCAGGTAAACTGGGACAGATTTGGTCAGTCCTAAGGGTGATGCAGAGCTAAAAAGGAGTATGTAAGAGCATCATACTCTGTTCCATTATGACTACTACACTTTATTGAGAAGGGACAGAAAAAGAGCTAGCAAGTTATAAATAACTTGTGTGAGACTGCTTTTAGGTGATACTGTATTGACTGCACAAAAAAAACCCAGGTTCTAGTTGTAAAGCAGCAGACTTTAATGAAGGCTCCATCTTAAATCACTTAAATCACTTAAATAGTATACTATGAAATAACTTCATATATGTTGTTAAGAAAATTTCTATGAGAAGTTCCCCAGTTCATAGCTATGGGATATATCACTTGGTAGGTCATAAATTATCTAGAGCCAAATGCATAAAGAGGTAATGCTGAAATTATATCTTTGAACTACTGAAGGCATTATTAACAGTAACCAGAGTAATAGGAACACTGTCTGTGACCCTGATTAACAACATAGGTTAACAGAGTCCCAGGCATTTATGGAGAAGCTCATCTGTCACATGGGTCAGAACGACAGTGGTCCTGTTGCTGCAGAAAACTAAAACACTGCCAGTGCACAGCAGTGCCCTGACTGTGTCATTTATGAGCCTGACAGTGTTTAGGACATTTATTTACAGTTATGGTGATGTACCAGGGTCTCAGATGGCTGCTGTCTTTGGAAGACTGACTACAAGAGCTGTTCAGTGAAGAAGGCATGGCGGATCTGGTCCCCCAGTTCTGAGAAAGCAGAGGTACAAATAGGAAGGTTAAAGAATGAATTGTCTTAATCTGTGGAGCTGCCATACACTAGCAGTCTTCCCTTTATCCTTTCAACCTTGAAGAAGAAATTAAAAGGAAAATGAGACAGTTTTTCACTGATAAATCTCCTTACCACACAGGATCAGAGGTCTGGTGACTGAGGGACCAGCTTGGTCCTGCTGGCCCTTATCACCCTGAGTGCCTGGGGATGAGTGGCTCTCACTTACCTGGGGCTGCGTGATACCATCTGCCCCAAAGGCAGGAGCAGCCAAGGAGTGACAAACACCAGCTCTGGGTGTCCTTAGGGTGGGGCTCAGCCAGTTCCTGCTGGCCACACTGCCCTGGCTGCCTGGGGAAGGCAGAGGCATCTACTGAAGGAACATATTGAAAACGAATACAAGCATATCCCAGAATTAAAAAGGAAGAAACTTCTACTGTGAACACCGCATTCTGCTTGAAAAAGACATCAGGATGCTGATGGTTGTTGCAAAAAGCCAGTGACAGTAAATGCTCACAACTAAGAAGCTGCACAGAAATGCAGGCATAAGAGTATGGATATATGTGTGAATAAAAATTTCCTCTCTGCTCTTAATTTCCTTAAGTTGCTGAAAACTAAGGATTGTAATTTTAGTGAACTCTGTATTTGGTCTCTGCTATCAGCACACACCAAACTCATTTCTTTTGTTCTATTGATTAATTATAACTAGCTCCCATATAAACAGTACTCCCCATCAAAGCACTTTGAAAAAGAGGTCGGTGTCATTAACTGCACTTTGTTGTCACTGAAACTGAAGCATAGAAGCTGGTGGTTATGACTGTAGTCTCCCAGGTCACAACTAATCCATACTGCTTAATCTTTTGGATACATATTGTATCTGAAATATGAAAAAATAAAAATCTTGCTGCAAAAAGAAAAAGCTTTTTTTTAGATGAAAATAATTGACAAGTTTGTTAAGAATTATGTCCTGTTTGCTTCCTAAATGGTTAGTAAATCAACTCTGAAACTAGAAAGACATAATAAAATCCAGAAGCAATAAGTTCGAGTGGTGTCGCCCTTAAAACTTGCATTTGGCAAGCAATAAATCTTTGGGTTAAAAGTAACGATTTGATAGTTTGCTGTCAACCCTCCTATGACTGCCAGCTAGTTACATAAACCAAAATATTCAAAGTTGACTCAGCCTACAAAAAAACAAAATGCAAGTAATTTTGAATTAGAATTGCATACACAAGAGCAGCTTTCTTCCTAATGTTATAGGATATAAAACTGCATAACTTTGCTTATTGCTAAAGCCAACCTTGCGCATCACATTTTCTTTAAAAAGAATTTGATTGTAGTATAGAAACCTTCATATTATAGACTTAATGAGGGATTTTGCTTTTTTTCTAATTGTGTATTCCAAACTTGAGTTGGGGAAAAATGGGAGAGAGTGACTGACTGGATCTTACCGAAAATCTGTAATCTTCAGATTTTTTGAGGTAATTCCTTTATATAAAAGAAAAAAAAAAAAAATCCATCTCCACAGAAGTTTCCCTGAGAAGATGTTTGGTTTGGTTTGGTTTGGTT
Source organism: Hylia prasina (assembly GCA_013397195.1). Classification (NCBI taxonomy): domain Eukaryota; kingdom Metazoa; phylum Chordata; class Aves; order Passeriformes; family Sylviidae; genus Hylia; species Hylia prasina. The sequence continues at coordinate 428,015 of VYXD01008075.1, read as the reverse complement.
TGGTTTGGTTTGGTTTGGTTTCAGTGAAATTGTTGGGTCTTTGTCAACTGGAAACATTTTATTCCATTCCTTAATGGCAGAGACAGCTGATGAACTAAAGTTATCTAAATAGAACTAGGAAACAAAACCATGAAAAAGTGACTGATTTGTTTAGTTGTATCTGGAGGTAAACAAAGAGGAAAGGATTCAGTGATTAGGACTTTAGTTTGAGCCTTTGCATTCTCCACTTTGGATGACTTACTGTCTCTCCTTGAGCATAGCATTTAATCACTTCTCCTTCAATTTGTTTTTAAAGTAGAGATACTAACATTCAGATACTCCTAGAGAAATAAATAATATAGCCATTTATATACTACTATTTAACCATGTTTATACCACTATTTAATTACATTTATATATCACTATTGGGCCTCATAGAAGCATCAAAAGACATATAGGCATGTTGACACATGTGGAAAAAACGCCCCTCATTAAGTATCTTCATTCTTGTCAAAAAGTCAAAAAGTAGTATTTATATATTTGTAGAATTAATGGAAAGAATGTTGATATAAAAATTTCTGTGCTTTTCATTCCTTTTTCCTTTTCACATCCTTTTTTTGCTTCCCTTCCTTCCACAGACACAAAGCTGATATACAAAGGCAATCACACCAGTGTTTTGCATATAAGCTAAGTGTATGCAGAAAAATTCTTTAAATGGTATTCTGAACAAAATCTCTAGGCATTATCACAGAAAAAAAAATTGAATTTATTAGTTTATCATAGAATCATGGAAAAAGAGAGTGCTAAGCACAGAAATGGACCTTAAAGATCATCTAGTCACATCTCCCTGCCATGTGCAGGGGCACCTCCCTCTAGATCAGGCTGCTATGGCCTTATCCAACCTGGCTTTGAACACTACCAGGGCTGGCACAATACATAAATATGTATTTTTCCACACATAGTTTAAGTTAAGAAAAATGAAAGAATTTTATGTTCAAATGCAGTTTAAATCGTATGCTCAAATTATTTGTCTCTGACATGGCCCTGCAAATCCATGGGAAGGGTCTTTGAACTCGGTGCAAAACTCTTCGTATGTGTAACTAAATACTGGTTACAAAATTGTGTTTCTCTTATTTTCTTTTTATTCTGTTCTCTTTTCATAACTTTAAGTGTAATTCAGAATAATAGCACTTTTATTTTGCTTTTTTATTTGCTTTTTGCTTTTTTTTGGTTGTGTTGGGGTTTTTCTTTTTTCAGACTAGGGTCAGAGCAAAAGGGCAGTGTATGAACTGACATCGATTTTTCACAGCATGACCAGTAAGTACTATGGCAGACACTCTTAACAAGTGGTGTCCTGCACTGAGATGCCTTTCTGAAACATCAAGGTAATCTGTATCTTTTCAGAGTAACCTGCAGGGAGTAACATCATAAACCAGTGAAGAACATGACAGTTATTTGTGCTGTAGAGCAACAGATTAACCCCAGATAACAGGCTCTAGATGCATGTCATATTACTAAGCCACCTGCAGGAAACAACCAGACAAGGTCAAAGAGATTTCAATACAGTGGAAATAGTGAAAAAGTTAACAAGAGTAAAATATTAAGTTAACCCCTGGCACCTGTTTTTTCCCTCGTACTACAGCAACATTTCTGTCTCTGTTTATCTGGTGTTGGAAAAAAGAGTTTGAAACACCACCATGTTAATCCTAGCCTAAACTAGAGTCATGCAGACATGGTGTCAAGAGCAAATTGGTTGCATCTTTGCACTTTAGTTGGTATATTTTAAAACATCTATGAAATAGAAGGTAAATGGAATCTTTCTTGCCAGTTTCTCTGCGGCATTGCTTTAATGGCAGAGATATGTCTGGAGAAGTAGTCCATGCCCAAAATTATGTAAACAAAATTTAAACACTAATGAGCTCCCATATTTTAATTTAACTTCAAGTCATTAGACTAAAATTTGAACCACAGTTACTAGGTTTACCCTTGTGACTGAGATCCCAAACAAATATTTTGATATTTGCAGAGTTTAAGCAATATCATGAGATTGAGTAAAAAAAGGAAGTTAGAAAAAGGGTGTAAAAGAAGTTCAAGTCGTAAAAGCTGCTTCTGGCAGCAAGTCAAATCTTGGTTAATCAGGACTTTGGCACAGGAAGGATCAGGAGTGAACAAGTATTTCTGCCTCGGGGATTTCTCCCCAGCAGCTAGGGTTCCTGGATTCAGCTTCTCTCGAGCCATCCTCAGCTTCCCAGATTGTATCTTTGACAGTCTGGGGCAAAGCAGGTTTCTTCCCAGCTAGCAGATTCTTCAGGTGACACGGAAAATAAGTACGAAAATCTGTGATCTTCCAGAGGGGATTTTTATTAGCTCCAAAAGACCCCTAACAGTCTCAGCACCTTTCCTTTTATCCCCTAACTCAAGGGTGAACTTTACAGAATGCTGGCAGCCTGCCAGAATGGACCAATACAAAGCCTTGCTTTTTTCAAACTCACAGGGGCTTTTTTTCCATTGGAAAACAGCTTCTCCCTTCCTGGTTCCCCACAAACAAGCACATGGCAGGTTTGTTTTGCCTGATAGGAAATCACAGCTTGATATATGCAAGTGCTTATTTTTCCTAAGGCAAGTGATCGCTTTGTCAAGTCTTGATTCATGCATGCTCTTCATATGAAACATAATAATATAAAGAACATTTATTTTAAAGTTTTGTTATCATTTTAAAATATATTTGCTGAGCTGATAGAGTTTCCTAAGTAATGTAACTGCTTTCCTCATATTTCTCGTTCTTTTCTTTTTGATGGAAAACTGGTAAAACTATACCCAAAACATTTATGCATTTCCTGAAATGCATTTTGATTTCTTAAAGGTGGCATTTATGTGGGGTTTTTTTCCCTAAACAGTTTAATTTATTTTCATTGAATTAATAAATACAAGAAATGTTGAAAAATACCTAAATATAATTTCCATATTTGAATAATAAGGAAAAAACTGGATAAATACGTTTGTTTTATCTTTAGGTCATTTCTTTATATTGAAAATCTCTAAGCATAAATATCAGGGAAAAACTAATATTGTGGAGGTTTTTCTATTTTCCCCTTTACCTGCAGTGTTCATCCTTTTTATTTGTGTTTTGCTAACAAAATTCTTTTAAATTACTTTCATCATTCAAGTCCACTTAGCTGAACCTCACACTGAAAACTTCAATCCACCTTGAAGGAAGTTGCAATTTCCTACTAGATAATCTGATCTCAACACTTACTAAGAAATCTCCCAGAGCTGTATAAGGCTTTCTACAGACATTCTGTGGGATCTTCCCAGAAACACTCTTCTGTGACTTGATTAATTTCCATCCAGCCTGATGAAGAAATAAAGATGATCATAAATTTGAAGAAAGGAAAGAAATATGATAGTGCAAAAATGGCTGGCAGCCATCTATGATCTCATGACATGAATGAATTTAAGTGTGATCAGGGACTTCTAAGGAAAGCCTCATTCAATAATCCTTATTCTGTACTGCAAATCTATTTATCTGCTTTAAATACATGACTTTCAAGAATTGACCTAAAAGGGAGTGTGACAGAAGCAGTTAAATGCCTTTCTCCATCCCATTCACTGTATTAGTTTACATGCTCCAGCTGTCATACCTACTGCTTAAGAATGGGTTCAAAACTTATTCTGAAAAGAAGAAAAAATGGAAGTTGCAAAGTAATTTTTCCTGTACTCAGCTTTTTATGTGCTTGTTCAAATGTCAGTCACTGTTTCTTCAATCTGACATCATGTTTTAATTCTTCTTGTTACTTCAAAATCTAGATAAAATAGGTGGAAACAGTATTTTAAGCACACCTGATATCATCTGATTTGGTTTTGCTACCTGCTAGTCTGCTGCTTGATTAGGGACATGATGCTGTAAGGTGCTTTTTTCATGATTAGTGATAGGAATCAGTCTTTTGCAAAGTGATTATGAAAGTATGCAAGGCCAGGTTGGGGCCCTGGGAACCCTGGTCTAGTGGAAGGTGTCCCTGCCCATGGCAGGAGGGATGATCCTTTAGGTCCCCTCCAACACAAACCATTCTGTGATTACCTTGTTGCTATAGCTCAAGTAGTATGTTTTACAAGAGGCTGGGCCAATAAGTTAAAAGCAAGCATGGAAGGAAGACAGAGGAAAGGGTTTTCCCATCAAAAAGCTCATCATGATTTGTTTTATCAATTCGAAAAGTCAAAAAGAGGAAACAGTTACTGCTTGGAAAGGTCCAAATCAAGGAGCAGGAGACTTGATTCATAGACAAGCCTGGAATCAGGACTCAAAACTCATTGACTGGTTTTAATTAGCATCAGTAAGGTAGTCTTTAGCAGAAAATTTCAGTGCAGAATTAAAAAGTGCAAGATATTATGTTGCATCCATGCATGCTCTGGTTTTTTTATAACTTCTTGATAATCAGCTACCATTAGTCAGTGTCAGAGCCAGTTTACTCTAGGCTGACTCATTTTTGTATTTGTATATATATATATATGCTTTCATTTTTCCTTAAAGAAAATTTCTAAATAACAGCAACAAATAGACCCAGTTTTGTCTTCTGCATTAGACAATATAGGGGTCAAGGGTGCTAATGGGACATCAGTACATGTACAAAATAATTTGCATGTTGCAAAGGACCAGGATTTTACAATAAAAATGTTTTTTGAAGGGAAATCTATGGTAGAAGTCAATATTCCATGTAAAAGAATGATTATAGACAATTTTATTTTTGACTTTCATAGACAGTGAACTTGTCAGACAGTAAAGGGAGAGGATAAGGCATATAATTAGGCAGGCTAGTGGTGTGCCAGAGAGTCACCCAGCAGAAGCTCTTTTAGGGGGCAGCTGTGCAGTCATTTATAAGAAGATTTCCTGTCTGAAGTCAATAGGAGGTCTGAGTCCATCAGGGATTCAGAACAAGCTCATATAAGAAAGAGAAGACACAGGAAGTCAAGAGTCTGTTGTTTGCTCACCAAGAAAGACCTAAGGGCAAGGAAGATCAATACAACTGAAGAACTACAGTTAAGAGTAAGATTTATGAATTATTTCTCAGACTCTTCATCTTTGAAAGAAGAGATAGAAAGAAAGTGTCCAATTTTCTTGTGTGAAGGGTTGTTTCTTTTTTCCAAACATGTAGGTAGCATTTTATTGATGCTAAAGTTAAGAACTGGAGGAATTTTCAGAAGTATAGTTTTTACTAAACTCTTTAATCTCTCATCTTTTTATCTCTCTCTTTTTGTTTTTTACCCCCAAACTAGCTCAAGGTCAAAAACTTAATCACATCTTCTCTTACACAGTCAAACTTAAAACTAAGGAATCTTTCAAGGATCATTAAACATAAAAATCCTGCAATGCCATTTTAAGCATATATACAATTATACAGACTTTCTCAGTATATTATAAATAAACTTTGGTGCACTTCTCTAAACACATCTTTAATATGCAAGGCATAATGTGACAGCATCTTGAATGCATGTATACATTTATCTGTCCTGTGTGTGTGTGTGGACACCCTTGTGTGTTTAAAGTCACAAACATTTCTGATATCCTTTGGTTATTTGTGCTCCCCTAGGGGTTTAAGGTATTTGTAAATTTAGCATATTTTAGAAATGTCAAGAACTTTAATTGAAAAAAAAAAAAAAGTCTGTTTTCAGTGAGTTTTACACTTTCAAGTGAATTTTTTTTTTTACTCTGCTTTGGCATCTTAGTAATCAGTGGAAATAGGAAGATACATACTCAGTAAATGCCTGGATTTGTTTATAGGAGGAGCTTGGATGAACAGCCTAGAAAAAACATTTTAATTTTATAGCTGATATTAGTACTTTTGCAATTGCATTCATCTTGAAAATGGAACTACACATTTTTAAAATGACATATTTATTTATAACATTAGTAGTGATATAGGAAATAAAACATGCTCTATTATGAGTTACAAAATAATAGATTTCCTTCATACATTGTTTTTGTTAATGCATTATCTCTACAATTGTAAACTCACATCTTATGTTATGCACCAATTCTAACTTGAGAACACTTGCCACTTATCATTTAAGGAAAAGAGAAGAGAATGAAAAAGAAATCTTAGACAAAAGGAAAAATGCCAAGGAAAAGAGTGATAAAAAAGTCCTTTAAAAATATATTCATTTGGTAAATATTGGAGCCTGACAACAAGTTAAAGAAAAGAGTATTTAGCCATAATGATTTTAATACTTCGCTATACTTCAGCAGTAAAAGAAAGAACTATAGAAATTAACCACAAACAAACCTTTGTTAATTTCTAATAAGTGGTAATGGAATTAAAAAAAAATAATAATTTTTTTACTTTGTTAAGAGCAAGTAACTCCCTCCACCCATTAATAGAGGGGTTCCTTACAGGTATTTATATGCAGTTCAATGAAACGGTTGTTGTTTTAACAGTCATGGGCTTCCTTGGTTTAAAGAAAAATAATTAATTTAATTAATTCATTCTTGAATTACACTGGTTTTAAGTAAAACAGTATTTTCCACTGTTCAAATGTTCATTCTATTCTACTTGAGTTTTTTTTTAATTCAAATATTATTCTAATACTATTTATGTGTTGTAAACTTGCATTCTTTAGCTTGTGCTTTTATTTCCTTTATGAAAGTCCAGAACATTAGAAAAATCTCTGATAGCTATATCCAAAGCTAAATGTGAATCCAAGTTCAGCTCCCCTTGAAAGCCAAGATTTCAACCATTTTCTTTTCATGACTAGATTTACAATTTTGTCCACATTCTAAAGGATTATCTGAAGCATAGATAATGCTCTCTTGGGAAGTACCTGTTGAAGCTGGTATGTCTCAGATGACCTCAGATGAATTCCTGTCCCTTCAATCTGGTTTCTTCAGTTAATGGTGCTGATTTGATGTTGCCTTATAAATGCATCTTACCCATTCTCCTGAAGTTGTTATGCCTCAGCTCACAAACAGGATGCAGCAGGAAGAGTAAGGTGACAAAACAATTCAGTTGATATAAACTATCTTGGAAACAGGATCTAAGATATTTGGAAACTGCATTTGGTTGTTGCCTCTGATTTTGTTTGTTGGTAGAGAGTGGGATTACTGTAGGAGTGTTGTGGCACCAGCTAGTAAAAGAGAAAAGGAATAAAAAGTGTACATGTTTTCAGAAGAGCCAGTGAAATGGCAGGAAAGCAAGGTGCATCAGCAGTTTTGTCCAGCTGAAGTAGAAGAAGTAGCAGTACAAGTCCAAAAATGTAGGAATTGAACCTCCTAGAGTAGTCTCCTAATTCCCTGCCTTGTTTATGTTAATGTCCTTTAGTAAAAATTGTTTGTGAGTAGGGAGAATTAGGTCTATATGTGCATGAAGTCCAGATTAAGCTCACCATGATGTGGCAGATCTAACCTATGTTTTATTAGTGACTCCTCTAATGGTCATGACCCATATTGCTGCAAAACAATTCTTGCTAGAAGCTTAGATATATATAAAAATGTATATGATAGTATAGACTCCTTCCAAATTTTATTGCAGAAAAATATGGTAGCTGGTCATAAAGTATAGCAAAGGAAAATAACTTTCCAGTTTTGCGTGATATTGAACACAGCAAAGCTATTCTTTCATCTCCAAATTATCTGTTACATTCTGGATGCAAATGCATGCATGTAGCTCTTTTCAATTTCACTGGAGCCTGACTCATTTAAGAAATGAATATTATCCTGTGTACCAAATTTAGAGGCATTGGTGCAATGAACTGAATACTAAACAAGCATTGAGTCCTGGCAATTTCTACATGCAAAGTGCTTGTAAAAATACTTTTCCTATGTCTGAATAACATAGGTAAAATTTTAAAAGAAACTTATCTCCTGTCTAAAAGTCTTATTCTAATAAAAGGATTTGTAGAATATCTCAAATAATACAGTAAATCAGATATTAATCTTTATATGCATACCCAGGAAACCATTCTTGTGTTATTTAACCTGGATAGTTTGACTGCTTCCATTTCCCTGTTGTCCTGCACTGTCACTAATTCACTCTCTCAAAGTCAAGACTTCTGGCCCACATCCATTATCCTATTCATATTCCCCTTTGTAATGCACTACTTTCAGAGGCATTGTGCCAGCATTGCTCACATTCAGTCTGAAAAACACTTTGGCTCACCATCAGCTGCAGAACAGATCCTGTGTGGCTGCTCATCATTCTAGCAAAATATAGTTACTTACCACTCACTTACTGATAGCAAAAATCTGGCTTTACTGAAGATTTGTAAATTTTCCGTGTAGCTTTTGTGGGTTTGGCTCATTGTGTTTTGGGGAGGGGGAGGAATTTTCCTCAGAGGTTTTGCTCAAAGGCTACTGGAGTTCTGGGATATTTTTATGAGCTCACAAAAACCCAGTTTTGTTATTCTGAGTTAGCACTTGGATTTTCATAATTTCCCTCCAACCTGAATTGATGTAGCTCTAAAATTACCCAGTGAGGTGATTGTTCCTGGTGATGCAAATTATGACTATTTTTTATGTAAAGACAAGAGAAGATAGGTTTACAAGTTCAGTGGAATTATTTAACAACCAAATTTTATTAATTAATTAGTCTCTTTTTAATATTGTTTCGTCTATTTCTATGAGTCACCTGTGTATACATATCCCTGCTTACCCATGCACACATTCACAATTTTGTATTAGGATGTTTTTGGTGTTTCTTATTTATGTACTCTGGATGAATTCTAGTTTTGAGAGGTCACATCTGTACTTATAAATTAATAAATGCTAAAGGATGAAAACATTGGACAATTGAAATTAAAACACATGCCATTAAGAGAATGTGGGTTTGTGTGGGATTGTTTGGAAATTAATGTGATTTAAACATGGAGAAAATTCTGCATTTCCCTGTGTAGCTTTGCTAAAGTTATCAGTTCTGAACATAGGAAGGTTTCTAGAGATATTTTTGCAGAAATTACAAGTATTTACATCAGCGTTTTGGAGAATATCATTACCTGAAAGACAGTGAAGTTTCTTTGTGAAAGCAGATACTATTAATATGTTCAGCAATGACTCATCCCAATGTACCTGATATCAGATCTGACTGACCAACTTAAAGCAAGGGGAAGACATTTTCCTTTCCCTTTGAAAAAAAGGGAAGGAAATTAATTCTATTAATTGTTCCCTTCTAAAAGGTCTGAGATGTTAGCGCAAATATATAGCCACTGAAGAATCTAGAAGAGTCCATAGTCCAATAGTCCTCCAAATCTCTCTTCTGATGCAAAATTATAAAAAAGGTCCTAGCACTAACACTTGTTTAATTGTCAGTACCATATAAATATAGCTCATATAGATATAGATGAGCCATATATATGGTGATGCAACACTGCATTTTTAGCACCACATATGTCTATATTTATTTAGTTTTTGAACACAGCTGAAATTTTGATGCTTGTCTTCTACCCAGATTCTATGGAAGGCAGAACAATTGAAAGGTGTAAAATGACTGAAAAATTATGGATAAGTGCTACCTCTATGATACCCAATTTGATATCAAATTGATTGAATAACAGGCCAATTGGTGTACATTTCAAGTGCATAATCTCTTCTGTTCCTAGATTTGGGATTGAGTAGATGACTTGTTGCATTCTTTTGTCCAATCCTGTCATAGAATTACAATGAAATAAATAAGCAGTATTAACAAGAGCTAATCCTACAACTTGAGCTCTGCAATGCCAAGTTTTTGACTAGCAGCTTAGTAATCATACATTTTCAATCCTATTTTATAGCTACAGTAATTGAATCACAGCTAGAGACAATCAATCCATGGGTTCAGGAAGAAAATCTGTTAGGGAAACAAAACACAGTAGGGAAATGGAAGAGTAGGGTTTGCATAATGAAACAATACAATTTAATAGGTTTTAATCATTATATTGGTTGTATTCTGCAATGTAAATATAAAAGAGAATCTCTATGTGATTATCTTGAAACACACAGTGAAAAGTGATTCCTTTAAGTTCTATGTGCAAATACTAGAATATCAGAGGTCATGGCTTTTTCTGAAATATCTTGACTAGCTTGATGAACTGTAATTTTAGACTCCTCTATGTGAGAACAAGAGGTGTGATCTAGTAGTGCATAATATTTTTTTCCAAGTTGAATTAACTACACCACATGTGAAAACCTTCCTGTAGCTTTTTGCCACAGATTGTCAGATTTCAAAATACATAACAATACAATTTCAATACGCAACAATATTGATCCCATTACAAAATAATATGGATACCAAGGCTCTTTGCAATTTTTCAGCCCTCTTCTCACTGTCTCAATTAAAAAAAACAGAGGGAGTTTGGAACTAGGAAAAGTTTTCTTGTTTGATCTATTGTATTTATGAACATAGGAAAATGCATTTCTATCAATCATGCTTGTTTGAAAATCATGAAACATCTCAAAAACAGAACTTTACCTCATGGAAAAAAAAAAAAAAACAACCCCAAAACCCTCTGCAATGATTAATGTCTTAAAAGTCACTGAAGTAATCCTGATGCTAGAGCCAGCTTCACTAGTCTTGGTAAAATAGATGTATTTACACCAGTTTAAACTGCAACTGTTCATAAAACTTTCACTTTTATGAAGATAAAACTATCCTGTGCATAAATATATGAAACTGAAATGCATTTTCAAGTTGGGCTTAGCTTAAAATATATATCCATTTTATATCAAGATTTGATGGGTTTAAAATGGTACACAATACTAGGGAACGAAAGAAGGGCTGTGCTTCATTAAAGAAAAGCTTTTTTGGTAACTGCTGCAGTCTTTCTAGCAATGCTTGATAACATTAATATCCTCTAATGAAAATTGATTTTGTTTATGTACAGTCATAATGGATATGGCCACATAATTACTGTGTTGACTGCTACTTATTAATTAATTATTATATTTTCTTCTGTAATTTATTTACGGGGTGGGGGAAGATCAAGTATGAAGCAGCACCTGTTTTTCAGTGAAGTTCTGCTTTGACTTAATTTCACAGCTGAGCAGGAAGGCAAACATGGAGCTTGAGTAACTTGCCCAAGGTCACCAAGACTGCAATCTGCCTTGATTTGAGCCAAGCACAAATTATTTTTCATTCTTGTGTTCTAGACACTCAAGCTGATGTGATTTTAGTTCTCAACAGCTGTTCCTGAAGTTACCAAGAGAGTCTACAATATTAGATTATTACATCAACCATTTCTGTGTTTGGCAGCCAGGCAGGCAGAAATTCTTCATCTTAGTGTAAAAGAAGAGCAGTTTGAATGTAAAGAGAAAAAGAACACCATATTTTCACTGGCTTCAATCTTGCNCTGCCCCTGCCCCTGCCCCTGTGATAACAGTAATACCTATAGCAGAATTAAAGCAGTAGATTAAAATCCATCAGGTGGCTGCAGCCTTACAATTGGTACCACCCATTCTGTTTCTGTGATGCATGTCCTTGCTATTAAGGCAGGCATAGCCCTACTGCGTCAGTTCCTGCAGCAGCACAGTTTTCATCCAGATATAGTAAAAGAGAGAAAAATCATTTGTTTTGCCTTGATGTGTCAGGCTGCAGATCACAGAGGTTTAGCGACCCATCTGTGAGATAATCAAATGTCTCAGCACCATAATCTGGAAGAATATTTGTGCGTTTAGGTGGATCATGCAAGAAGCTGCCTCCTGACTCATCTTTTGATTCAGACATTTTCCAGACTCATCCTGGACAAAATACTCTCCAAGTGCCACTTGCACTTGCCTGTGGAAGTTGGAATACATAGGTTGTTCTGTTCTTCTACCCTGTATCTGTACAGGGGCAGTTTGTTGGCTGCACTGGCTCCAACAGGACAGGCTGTGTTGACATCTTTTATCATTTAAATCCAGCAGTTATGCTTTGATTGAGAATGCTGTTCTACATGACTTCCAGATTCTATTGCAGACTAGTTTTTTTGTTTGATCTTCTCATCCCTCCTTCTGAAGACTGTCATAACACAAATAAAAGAACAGAGGATTCTTGGGACCAGAGAATAATCATGAAATAATCTGACTCTCTAGTCCTGTGAGACACCAGTGTCTTTACAAAGGGAAAGGAAATGCCTTTAAAAAGGCTTCTGGAAATGCTATGCAACCTAAAATATGTGTACAATCCTCAACTAATTTATGAGACTACACAGTTGCATGATTGAGTGAATGACTGCACCTCTTCTCAGTGACTTAAGTTTTACATGTCTGCCTAAGCAGCAATTTCTATTGTGACTTAAAGGCACAGGATATTTATGTAATAAAGTATACCATGACATGATATGTGTATTATCTCTTCCCATTTGTCTGCTGAATAGAAATTTCTAGTTTTCTCTTACTGCTTTTGTGCTAAAGGAAAATGTATTTTAGCGCACATTTTCTGGCTGCAGAAAGAAGAGTCTGTCTCTCCTCTTCGTTTCTTTGGAAAGCTATAGCTGATGTCACTACCATTGTTTGTTTTTCTAGTCTTTTCATAGGCAATCACATACATAGGGATTTGGATTCAGATATGAAGGCTCTTATTTGCAGGGTACTTTATTAACGGCAGCTACAAAAATAAAAAAAGTGGCAGAGCAAATGGGTTCTTAAATAACTTCAAGACACCATAGTGTCTTGAATAACACCAAGACCCACTGAAAAAGCCTGTAACCAAAAATTGATTTTAGAAGATTTAGAATTACAGAAACATACTGGAGGTTTAAGGATAATATGCATACCTTGAAGAGATAACTGCAAAGATTTTTGTTTCAGAAAACTAAGTCTAATAAAGCATGCTTATAGCTGTATCCAGGTAATAGATTTTAGGAGTGTGTTTTAAAATGTAGTGAAAGAGACAAATAAAATTGGACAGTAGAGTAAACAGGAATTTTATGTAGGTTCATGAAATTCAAAATTCTCTAGAAACCAACTAGGAATAATTTAAAACCTGTTTTCACCTATAAGAGGAAGACGACCACAGAAACAGTGTCTACCATGCCAGCACCTGGGAGTGCAACTGCATAAACAAAACAAAGCATTCCTCTTTTGGGGACGATGACTCCAGATTTCAGCTAAAGCTGCCACAGGGTAAAAATTAAAGTGTTACTTGAAAAGTTCAGGTACTGCTGTGCCTAACACTGCTTTCATGAGAGGAGAACTAAAAGATGTTTCTAAGCAAGCAAAAGTACAAGTTAAGTTCAGTTTTACTTAACATATTTCTTAAGTGTTTTGATGACAAAATATATGGCACAAAAGTAAGTTTCATAATACCACAACAAGGGAGTCTCACAAAATGTCTATAGTGAAAAAATGATACAAAGACAGAAAATAGAAATTAGGAATTCATGGTATCACAGGGGCTAGAATGACAGGGCTTAGAACCAAAAGCTGAGGAATAGAAAGATGTTCTTACTGAGATGAAATTTGGCTGACTGTGGTATTACATGGAGAGGTAAAGATATTTGTCCTTCATTGTTTTTTCTTTCAAGTACCTCTTCAAAGTATTCACACCCCCCAATGCAGGAGGCCTGAAATATATTTAATACAAATAGCCCTTGGAAAATAATAGTCCTAGTAATAGTCCAAAAAGTCCCAGTTGGAAGAGTACATGTAAAAATCAAAATATGAATTTTTTGGTTGGTACAGAAAAAAAGAGGTAATCTAGTATTCATAGCTATCATATATTCCATAAAAGTTTTTAAATATCGATTGTCTTGATTCTATCACCTTTGTATATGCAATTCAATTTCTTTGTCTCTATTTGATCTTTCTGAAAGCAGCTGTGCATGAAAGAGCACCTAGGCTTTGTACAAGTTGGGACAGCTAAATGAGAAATAACACAACAGACAGCATGTTTGCCTAAATCTGTAGGAAGATTCAAGCCCGGAAGAAGAAAATAATTAAAATACTGTTAGAAAGATAGGTGACTAACTTGTGAGGGAACATTTTGGAAGAAGGTTACATGTGTATGTAATGGCTGAAAGAAAACATGACATACTATCTTAACGAAGTATTAACTCCAAGGATTAAGAAACAGTATTTAGTGTAAAACTTGAAGAAAGAGGTAGTCATGGTAAAATGAAATCAGGTAGTGATTGCTGTGAGAAAAATTGTCATAGCAGCAGGATTTTTGGAATAGTCTCGAAAGGCACGGATTGTGGATTTCAAAAAAAAATCTTAAAAACGCAAAACCCACTATACCTTCTGGAACCATACTTACTTTTGGATCAAGTAATAATCTAAAACATTTCCCAGTTTTAACAAATCATATGTTTTGGCACATACAGGCACAAGTCAGGAAAAACAGGAAAAGCATACTAGTAAATGCTTTGTGACAATTATAATATTCCATCATGTACATCTGCCACTTAAATAAATCCATGAGGGTCAGACTGTTCTCTGTTTTTGGTGAATGCTGAGGAAAAGATGCTGTGAAAAAGTAAATGGAGCTTTTATAGACAAAGATTTATGTGTCTCCTCCTCCGCAATCTGGTCCTTATATTACTGGCTTCCATTCTTAGCATGTAGCAGGATGAATTTAAAGGCCTCACTAAAATACTAAATTAAGTGCCCAAGTTTAAGAGTAGTTTTGAGGTCCATCATCTTTTGAGCTCCATGGAATTTATCCAGATGTTGAACTGTGGATTCCAGGCAACATTTTTTCCCCAAATTTTGTGTTTAAAGTTATTCTCCTAGATAGGTATTTAAGGATCAAGAATAAGTTGCCCTTTTTTCTCACCAAAACTTTAGGAAAAAATCGGATGTTTTGATCTAAAGGCAGATGCTATACTTCTGATATTCTTGCTGTTACTTATTTAGTAGCTTGATGTCAGGAATGTGCAGCCCCAACCACACCTGACACCTGTGGTGCAATGTTGCTGCAGTCACAAGAGCAGAACAGTTTATTCCAGCTGGGGAATATGTCCCCTACTACTAAAATTATCTCTTGGAGCCCTGCATTAGTATAAAATGGGAAGTTTATTTTTTTCCTACTTTTTTCTTTCTTTTTTGGGTAGTAGCAAAATTGTCACTGAATGAATGCTGAAGACAGCAAGATTCAGAGATAAAGCAATTTATTTTTCTTGTGTCTAACCTGTTTGGTTACAGAGTTAAGCGTCCAAGGGTCAGATCAGATCACGTAACCTCTCGGGTAGGTTTACACAAGAGACAGTGCAGTCCAATATCTGCATTGTTTTTAAGTTGTTGCTGCCAAGCAGATTTCCATTTAAATTCAGGCAGTCAGCTGCTGCTACTGACTACTGTCATTAATACCATGGCTTTGAGCACTATTTCACTGTTGTAAATGTTTCTTAAATCAGCTTTCCTCCCTTCTGCTGTGTTCCTTTAAAAACAGCACCAGTGGGTCTTATTGGGAGTTTTGAGAGCAGCCGGCCTCCACGGCATTTATTAGTGGCAGGAAGCAGCAGAGTTTTGTGGGCTCCAACAGAGAAGTTAAATAGCTTCAAACATTTTCTATCAGCTTAAAGCAGTGTGCTCAATGGTGCAAGCACACACTTTGCTTCCTTTGCCTTAGAATCACCCTGGGACATCCACTCTGAAAGCAGATTTGAATGAGGTTGAAAATTCAAGATAGGCTTCATTGCCAGTCTGTCAACAGACTCTAAAAAATAATAATAAAAAAATAAAATAAAATAAAGTGACAACTCAGAAAAGGAAGCTGCTTGGCACACTCCATGCCCTGCTTTGTCTCTTCTGACTGTCAACTATCAATATTTATATTCAGTGGGGTAAACCTGGCCAAATTAGAGACATAAGAGGGCACTGCTGAAATCAAAATTCTGTCACAACTCACAGTTGGTCTTGACTTTTGTTTCATTAAAAATTTAATTGGAACCAAACTGTGCAGTCACAAAGCTCATCAGTGCTTCCTGTTCACAACACTAAAGAATCAGATGCTCAAACATAGCAAATTAGTGAAGAGCATGTTTACACTCTGCTCCCTTATTACTGAAAATGATTATTTGATAAACAAAGAGGTGCAGCCAGGAAGGGGCCAGCATGTACTGACAGAAATAGCAGGCCTTGGTGACTGCACCTACTGCCTCTGTGTGGATCAAGAATGGTACTTCAATGAGTAGTCTTGAAGAACTGATAAATAAAAGAGAGCATCCAGCTGCCTCTGAGCTCCATATTAACCTCAGGGCAGAAATGGCACAAGGCTCTGACTCCATGCATTACTGGCAGTGCTGCTCTAAACCAGCAAGCTTTCTTACAAGCGTGAAAGGGAAGATTGTTTGCAATACACAGAAAGAGCTCACGGGACAACACACCGTTGCAGATAGGATCTTTACCATGCTCATGGTGTGCTCCTCACACTGAGAGAATCACTTGCAGGTAGAGCAGATGTTCCTGTGTAGGAAGATATATGATACCACCATAACCTTCCTATTTTAAAGCTTACCCGGTCTAGCCATTCTGTGTGGCTGTCCAGTGAAAATTAAACTGAGAACAATGGGTGGTTTTTTAAAAATTTCTGAGGCTTTAAAAGATTAGGCTTTGCCTTGGGAATAAAGGTATTGCTGTGAGTCAGACAAGCTTTTAAATCGTTTAATTTCAAACAGCTTGCAGCTGGAAGACAGAATAATAAAAATCTCTTAGGAAGGTAACAAATACCAAGAGTTCAAGAACAACAGAGAAAATCTACATTTTTGTAAATGGCTTCTTAGCTGAGATCAGGACCTATATGAGAAATTGAAACTCAAGCAGGCAAAACTTAAACATACATGGCTAAATAAAATAAGAGAAGAATAACAGTAATTTTATAGTCATCTGTGGAATTACTAATGGGGAGTTCATTAGATGATGGATTTTTAATAAGAAAATGTTAATTTATAGGGATTAAAATTAATTACAACCCTGCTAGTTTTATTGCCAGTGGAATTGCCATGAAATTGTTGTACACTAAAAAATATACTTAAGGTACTCGGAAAGTCTTTTGTATTTGATTGAGAAGCCCTTAAATCTCCTTAATTGGGTCTGCTAAATCACACAGGGAATATAGATTTAAACCCAGAGATAGTGGGAAACAATTGTAATTTATGTGGTTTCTATTTCCTCTTAAATAGGATTCAAATTATTTCAGTAATCCCTGCCTGCAGTTTGCACTTCAACCAACTCTGCATCAGAGCACCCACAGATTGTCTGCTGGGAAGCCCAGTCAGAGTCACAAGTGTCTCGTCCTGGCCATTTGATGTAGATGTCTCCATATTGATGTGTTCCCAGGCTCCAGCTCTATCCCCTTGCCCTTATTAGCTTGGTCTGAGCAGCTGCTACTCTTGTACTCACCTTTATCACTCTGTAAGTCTTTGGGAAAACCTGTGGGTTAATTTTATTTTTAAAAAATAATTAATTCACATTAATTCTATGAAAACGGTTTCATTGTCACCTCACACCCACACATGCACCCACCCACCCAGCTTTTAACAATTTTATAGCTTTTATGTTTTTCTGGTTTAGGAATCAGTGGTTTTGTTGTCATTTAATTATTGATGACTTCAATAACACCTGCGTTGGCAAGAATGTTCTGTTACTCAATGCACTGGCTACGACACTTACTTTTACTTTTCTTTAGGGATTCCAGAGCTGTTAAGAGAGAAGTGATATGAGAGTGGCCATATAGGATACTTCTCTAATAAAATAAATCAGTGGGACTGGAAATGCTTTTATCCTGATGAAAACAAGAGGTAACTATGCTGGAGAAGTATCATGTCTGTTTTCCTATCATGAAGGAGCTCCAGCTTTACCCTCTTTTTTCACAGCCCATCATGGGGTGGTGTGTGTGTGGGTGTGTGTGTGAAATATATTCTAAAAGATGGTTTAGAAACATATCTACATTTCATTGCACAATGTAATAATTTAGATTTAGCCTTGGAATGCACAAAAAATTCTTGCACTTGCATAAAAAAACAGAAGGTCTGTTTTCCAGTTGTACTGTACAACTAAAGCCTTATGCAGCCAGGTTATTTCCCAAAGGGCTAATTACCTGTTTCACACTCAGCTCATCTGTATGTATCTGTGATGTTATTGCTGCTCGAGGTAAAGCGAACAAGACTACATTACTGTGTACGTAGTTGAAAAGCAAATATGGTGGTGTAACATCTTTATATTTTCCTGCTTCATAAACAGATGAAAGTTGTGTGCATCGGGCCGAGGTGTCCCGGCGGCAGTGGCTGTGCCGGGGCTGTGCCAGGGCTGCCTGGGCTGCCCCCAGTCGGGGCAGCTTTGGACACTGTCTTAGAAGGTCTGTTTCTGGACACAATGCCCAGCACACAGCTGGATAAACACATCATGTGATGAGTGAGCAACTGGCTCACAGGTCAGGCACAAAGGATTATAAAGAATGGGGTGACATCAGTTGGCAACCTGACAATAATGGGTTTCCACTAGTGGAACCTCACTCGGTCCTGTGTTCTTCAGCTTATTCATAAATTATTTGGATTCAGAACTCAAGGGATTATGAGCAAGTTTGCAGATCATACAAAATTGGGAGGAGCTGTTGACTCCCTGCAGAGATAGCTTGATGAATCAGAGGCTGGGCAATCACCAGCTATATGAACTTTAACAAAGTCAAGGGCCAGATTCTGCACCTGACATGAGACAACCCTGGATGTACAGACAGGAATGAGAGGCTGGAAAGCAGTGCCATGGAAAGGGACCTGAGGGTCCTTGTCAAATGCAAGTTGAACATGAGTCTGAAGTGCCCTGGCAGCCAGGAGGGACAACCCTGTCCTGGAGGGCATCAGGCACAGCATGGCCAGCCGGGCAAGGGAGGGGATTGTCCTGCTCTGCTCTGCACTGGGGCAGCCTCACCTTGGGTGCCGGGGGCAGTGTTTTGGGTGCCCCAGTATAAGAAAGACATTAAGCTCTTAGAGAGCATCCAAAGGAGGGCAATGAGGATGTTTTAACATCCTCATTGAAGAGAAGCTTGAAGAGAAGCTGGGTGAAGAGTGTTTGAAGTCACTTGATCTGTTCAGCCTGGATAGGAGGAATCTGCAACTTCCTTGTGAGGGGAAGTGGAGGGGCAGACACTGATCTCTTCTCTGTGTTGACCAATGACAAAATCCAATGGCCTGAGTTTGTGTCAGGGGAGGTTTACCTGGATTTTAGGAGAAGATTCTTCACCCAGAGGGTGTTTGGGCACTGGAACAGGCTCCCCAGGGAAGTGGTCACAGCAGCAAGACTGACAGAGTTCAAGAAGCATTTGGACAATGCTCTCAGGCACTTGGTGTGACTCTTGGGGATGGTGCTGTGCAGAGCCAGGATTTGGACTCAATAATCCTTGTAGGTCCCTTCCAACTCAGCATATTCTATGATTCTGTGATTTTTTTGGTCTATGAGTTTTTCCTTGTTATTTTTTCCCCATATCCTGTTGAGGACAATGAGTAAGGGCAGCTGTGTGGGTGTGTGGCTGCCAGTGAAGGTCTATCCATGACTTTAACTTAAGAAAATTAAATCTCAACATTTCTTTTAAATGCTTCACTTAACAAAAAGCAAATAAAAACAAGCAAACAAACAAAAAACAAACCAACAAAAAACAAACCAACAAAAACATTGACAACAAACCATTATTGAGAACTATGCAGCGTGCCAAATCTTGAGGTAGCATCAGCTAAATTCAGATTTTGCAAAAATTATTAGTTTTTAATTTTTTTCATCTTAAGTGGCATATTATTTTGTTTGAAATCATTCTTCTTTGAAGAACTGATTCCTTCCCTGTCTTTTCAAGTCTCTTTAAACAGAAGTAGGATGGAGTTAATCTGCCGTACTCCACTGTGGGAATATCCAGTGTTATAAATTAATGGAGTCCAAAGCTTAGCATATCTAGAATTTGGACGCCTTAAAGGACAGCTTA
The DNA here is from genome assembly GCA_013397195.1 of Hylia prasina. NCBI lineage: Eukaryota > Metazoa > Chordata > Aves > Passeriformes > Sylviidae > Hylia > Hylia prasina. The sequence goes on along the minus strand of VYXD01008075.1, from coordinate 408,192 downwards.
ATCACTATTAATATATGAATGAAAGCTCTAAATTATCTCCTCACAGACTTTATCCAGTTAGGTGAGCTATCATCATATGAGGAAAACATTTTTTGAAGCTACTATGGTGCTAAACTCATAAAGTTATAATTTTACAGTTTTTTAAACTTCCCACTCAGAAAACTGCATTAAGTCCAAGTTTGCACTTATTTCCACACAGTTTTGTAATGATCATACTCCTTGAATAACGGATGTTTTATTGCCATTTCAAATGAAAGGAGAATTATTCCCTGTTTTCATTAATTGCGCTGCTGTAGCAGAAACCTGGTTTACTATTCTTTTATGCCCATCAGCTTAATAGAATATTAAATAGTTATTGACTTTAGAAGAGGTGAACCATCATGATTTATTGAGCTGAGAGGTAAATATTCATCAAGCAACTACAATTAAGCTTCTGCTTGTGCTCTTCATTTACAGAAAATGTAGGTGGTAAAAAGAGGCTTGAAAATGTGAAAATAACTACATCATTAAAGCCCAATTACCAACTGATCTAAAGAAGATCCAAAGAATTGTAATTTGTAAGTCAACACAACAAAACTGGCTTTTAACAAAAATAATAATAAAAAACATAAAATATTTTCTTTCCATCTTTGCTATCTGTGATCACATATTTGTAATTCCTGACAAGCCTAAGGATTATAAGGAAAATGGTGAAAATCCTCTTACAACATGAGGATACTGTTTAATGTTTTTAAGCTGAAGCAATGAATTATTGCAAAGTTGACATCCTAAACTTTGCAGTTTTGTTGGTTGGAATTTTTCTATCATCCCTGATTCATTAAATGAGAAACTGCCAAGATTTGTTTCTGTTTTACAACTCCATGAAATACAGAAATTATATATCACACTGTATTTTTCCTCCTCCCTATGTATGTGTTCTGAAATGAACAGTGCTGTTGGAGAGTTTGGATGCAAGAGATGTAATTGTCTACTAATTTAGATTTAAACTAAAACTGGAACATTATTGCAACCATCACCATTTCTGATTACAGCAAATGATCTGTCAACACATCTACAGAGCTAATGTTAAGTGTGATTTGAACTGAAAGAGGCTGATTCAAGACTTGCCATAAATCCTTTACATAATTATAAGCTTAATGAAAGGATGCATGTAAGGGAAACAATATTAGTCATTTACAAGAAATTTGTGATTCATTTTACTGCTTGTCATTTTGTTAGAGAAATGTAGAAAGTAATTTAACCTATACAAAAGAAAACCCCAAAACAAACAAACAAAAACTAAGAAAGGGGGCTGGTAGGAGACTTCCATTGATTATACCAGAGGTCAGGTATGCCCCAATCTATGTCCTATTCCTGCAAATGTGTGACATGCAGTGGGATAGCTGTTATGCCCCAGTCCCCTTTTACAGGAAGGTCATTTGATTCACTCTGGGTGGTGCATGGGAGAAACAACAAAATTCTCAGAAATTCTCAATAACAAAAAATTTCTTTTAAACTTTGGAATATTAAGGTAGAATAAATTACTTGGCAAATTTTAAAACAACATCCAGACAAAGTAAGGGACTTCATAAGCTTTAACTAAGCAAGCTTAAACTTAGCCAACTTTAATTTATCCAGACACAGCAAAGCATTTACTAAGGCATTGACTGGAATTTTTTAGTCTGGCTTACAATATGCTTTGAGAAGTTAGGAAAAGAAAGAGAGAAAGAAAGAAAAGAGTAGAAAGACAGCACCACTGGTGGATCCAAGCACAAGACTTAATTGCTGCAATTTTGATATACATTGGTGGAAGTGATGGCTGCAGTCTTGATCTGTTGTGGGTGGGGGAAGCCCACAAAACACAAAGTTGAGTGTGTTAATGTGTGTTTAGGTTAACATGGGAGCATCCGGGGGATGTGGACTGCACTGTGGATCACATGCAGTCCTCTGAGGTAGAAGGCCTCAGAAAGGAGTCTGGGGGGCTTATGATCCCTTCTAAGACATGACAGACACTCTCTCACATCAGCTCAGTGGAGCTGAGCCAATTATGCCCCATCAGAAGGGATGAACACCTTCAGGCCTGTGTGTGAAAGTCCTAATATCTCCTCCAGGGTGGGGGAGTTTTACAACTGAGCCAGGGAGGATGATGGCACGATGAAAAGTACTATCCCACCTCCACAGTGTCTGCTTCTTATCGTTGGCCTCCCTTGCCTTGCTCAAACCCCAGTTTGTTGCTAAATAAAGGTTGCTCTGTCATGGTCATCCTCTGGTGATCACCTCCTCCGCACTGGGCTGTTCCCTTGCACACTGTCAGCAAAGCACCTGCTGTTTTTGCAAATGACCAGTTGAGTTATTAACCATTAACATTTCAGCCTCACATCCACTCAGTAGCTTACTCCCTGCCTGTGCACAATTTTTCCTCCAAAAGTTGTGAGCTGCACTTAGCACAGTTCCTAAATAAAGTTGAAACCAGTCCAGGTGCTCAGAGGTACTCCTGAGTCCTTTACTGAAGCAGGCAATGTTTTCTCAGGTCAGGATATTTTTGTACCTCATAAAGAAGTGGCAGCTACTGTTTCTTCTATCATGAGAATTATCATGTCCATGGACACACTTTGCCACTGAGCAAAGTGGCACAGGTTGTGATCTTCAAATAGGTAAATCACCTACTGTTTTTTGCTGCTGAAATTTTGTTGACTCACATCTTTGATTATATTAAACAGAAGAAAACACAAGCAGGAATTTGTTATTATAGTTCCTCTGAAACTCCATTTTAATTATCTGATTCTGCATGTTTCATTAAATGTGTAGAAATGTTGTTGATATTCCTGTGGCAGTAATGACTTTATGGGACATTAATGCTAGAATCTAACGCAATTCCTGGTACAGAAAATGCATACATCAAGCACTTATATAATAAAATTGTTTCATTTTTGACAACACAATCATACATTTTAAATGCACTTAGAATGTACAGATTCATAATATAACATTTTTATAGTGTTTGTGCAAATGGTCTTTATCATGCTTAGAGGTTCATGCATACTAAGTGAAAAATCTTACTTTAATGAGAAAAAAACATTTGTGGAAGATTTTTGAGCTAGATAATTACAGAGGTGTACACCCTGTCCAAAGACTAGGTTGTTTGCTTTCCACAAAAGATCAAAACAAGAAATCAGATTTTTAGAGTATTTTATTTGAAGATGTAATTAAGTGACTAACCCGTTCCTAATTATGTCCTTTTATACTGCAAGGAATGCTTTCCACTCCCAGTTGCCTACAAAGTTCTAGGCCAGTGCATAATTTTTTGTCTCTGACTTAGAGAGGAAAAATAACCCCAAAAACAGGGAAAAAGAAGAAAGAAAAACCCAACAATGACAAAGAAAAACCAACCAAACCTCGCCCAGTGGGGAATCCTGATATTTTGTTCTACCCTGACCACTGTACCTACATGAGCATTCTGTTAGTGCTCATGGGGGTTACCCACACAGGGAATACTTCCTGGGAAAGACACTGCTCAGACATTATTAACTACACCTGCTCAAATACTCCACAGGACTAATTAAACTTTATTACCAGCCAGTTCTACCTTCCCTGAGCCTGTCATTCTCAGCAACTGCAGAGGAAATTAATTTATTTATATAAATAAGGGGGATAATAGCTAGCTAAATACAAGAACAAATAACTCCTCTTGTATTTCTTTGCTGCAGTGTTAATGCTGCTGCAAAATATTAAGATAAGTTATCTGTCCCCTGGTGACATTCATATTCTCAGGCTTTATTGAAAGAAATCTGTGAATGTGTGATTCTTCTGCTGATCCATTGCTGCAGTTTTATGAAATGACAGTCACCTCTCCACTGCTAGGTGGTACCATGGACTGTGAAAGGACATCCAGGCATTTAATACTTGCGATTTCCACATGATTAAATAAATAGCACCTCTAGGTGAAGTACAAAGCACCATTAAATAGTGGAACTGAGCAGAAGCCTTTCAATGGAATTCTGCTAAATTTAATACAGTGTAAAAGAAATTGTCCTTACTCCCCCTCAAGTCACAGAGAATAGACTATTTGCATACAAATTTCACTGCTGCAGCTTTTGCATAATGACAAAAATGTACCTATTCAAGACTAGTTCAAAATATACAGTGTGGATGCCTAAAGAAGCTGGGTTTATATGTAATTATATTGGATATGGTATTTTATCTTGGGTAGCATGAAACAGAAAATTGTGTATTTCTAAATTTACTATGACTTTTGTGACCCATAACTCAGAGATTTTTGGGTTTTTTTCTCAAATTCCTGTTTGTTTTTTTTTAATAATCAAAATAGTGCCAGTTGTAGCATTCTTAGTTTGGCAGCCTCTTTTGCATCTCCTCAAAGATAATTGCTTTACTACCCCCCACATATTTAAGGATCAAAGTTCTTTTTTGATGTGTCTTATTTTAATATGATTTAAAATATGATACTAAAATAATTATAAGATAAAAAATTAAAAACATAAAGCAGTGCTAGCTGCTTCAATAAAGGCATTGTAGACTTTGAGATAGTTGCAAGAATAGGGACTGAACAGGACAAATGTTGGAGATTACATGACACAGGAAAAAAGCCTACCTTTATTTAATCTATTTACCTTGGATCTGATTGTTTTCAATTTTTTTTTCTGAAAATAATTATGAATTTTAAATTGCTGTATTCATATTCTACTAGATACATTTCCTTTTCCTTGTAGTTGTTACAAATAACATATGGAAGACTTACTTGCATCTGTATATTTTTATTAATATTATGGAGACTAACACAAAATCAACCTTATTATTATCAAATTTAATAGGCATTAGGATATATAATAATTAAATACGTGCATGCTAAATAGTAAAATTTAATAGTAAATTTAATTAGATTTTTAATTTCATCCCCCACTTCAAAATTTAGTGGGCACACCTTTTTGAAGATGATATCACTATCCTTTCATAGACAAATTGGATATTTTAAGGATAAGTCCTTAAGAAGTTTATAAGAATTGGTAGGTCTCAAGGTTTCCAGAGAGAACTATTGAGACTCATGTTGCTCTTTTCATCATATCTGTACATATTCCTACATACAGAAAAAATATTGGGTTTTTTTTGTTTATCCTTTCCTCTTGCTGATGAAAGCTGTGAATAAGTTGGAAAAAGAAAAAAAAGAAAGAAAAAAAAAAAGAAAGTAGTCTTTCTCAAAATTTGTCATGGTGCTACATGTTCTCTTTAATCAGCTCTGGCTTCGTTGGCATACTTCTCTGCTTTCAGTCTTTTAGTATCTAATTTTTTTTATTATAGCTGCAGTGTCAGGATACTTTTTGCTCTATAAACACAGGTATAAAATATCAGAAATTCTGATCACATTGTCTTTCAGATTTTTTTTAAGATTCTGGATTGGTTCTTTAGTTTTACATTTGCCAAAAATATTCTTTTTTGGTTGTTGGTTGGTTGGTTGTTTTTTGGCTTTTTTGCCTTTTTTTTTTTTTTTTTTTTTTG
>VYXD01008075.1:360433-401531 GCA_013397195.1 Hylia prasina | reverse complement strand
TTTTCTTTTTTTTTTTTTTTTTTTCTTTTAATTACCCAGCCCAGAGAATACTCTGGTTCTAAGAGGTTAACGGCTGTTGTGGAAAGATGAGTGGCTGCATCTCCTTCATGCAGATTGTGCTTCTTATAGAATGTTTTGTATTGAAGAGTTTATTAAGTGAATAGCTCTTAAATAGTCAGAAAAATCCTGAGGCAGGGTTTGGTGAGAAAACCTGCTGCTTTTTAGAAGAGGTTGAAAACCTGAGGGATATAGCAACCCTAATTGAAGCTCAGGAGAATTTTGAAGCCAGGAAGACACAGACAGAGCAGCAATAAAAAGCTACTGAAGTTTGTGGTCATAAAGTCTAACATTAACTATTTCAATCTGAAGTGAAGCATAAAATGAGAAATGTCAATGCCTGATTTTAACAATGCGCGATTCTCAGGAGAGAACTGAAACAGAAGACATGGAGACATCTAAAAAAATCTCTCTTACATGGCAGTGGCTGTTCATTTTTTCAGATCTACTAATAAATTACAAAGCTCAAGTTTTGTAACTCTTCAGAGAACTTCAGTTTAACTGCTGAAAAGAGATGCTAAATCAATTTGTGAAATAGTTTTTTAAGTAACATAGTGTCAAGTATAAGTACATAAATCAACTGTTCCAAAGTCATATTCAGATACCCCAAGGGTTGAGTGAGAGAGCCCAAAATGAGGCATTATTGATGGATCAGATGTGCAGAATAGTTTATTATACCACAGGCAAATTCGAATTTCTGGCACACTGCTTTTTACTAATATAGCTCATGGGGAGTTCAAGAATGGCTTTTAGGGTGCCATGTGTATAGCAGCTAACAAATACTTGCTCTACAAAAGCGTACGATCAGCTAATAGGAGGTAAAAACCATCATATTCATCTCAAAATACCCTTTAAGGAAAGAGCTCCAAACCAGAATTCTCATTACAGAAGGAAATTAAGTAGGGATATCTGAAGTAAGATGGCAGGGACTAGATAATCTCTATTTTTTCTGTGATTATTTAGTGAGATAGTAGTGACTTGTTAACTGTCCATCGGTGGTAGGTAGACATTGAATCACCTGTGGGGTTTTTTTACATTACTGTACCTATGTAGGTTCTTTTCTTTGTGATTTATATATAAATCACATGAGATTTTTTCATCTGAATGAAAATAGATGCTAACCCTCATGCTATTTAATATTTCTTTTATACAATCTTTTGTTAAATTATAAGCATATTTCTTAAAATCACCTCTTTCCAGTTGATTGTAACATGTTAATGAGACTGCCATTCACTCAAAGTCAGTTTTTTAGATTAAATAGCAAGAGTCATACTGAGATGTTAAAATGAATATATTACAATAATTGAGCTTTCAATTTACTGAGAGCAAACAGCATGAGTGACGGGCAACAACTAGATCATCAGAAACGTTCTGTTGCTACTTTATGCATTTGATTAATTTTCACATCTTTGACACAATTTTCTTCACCCTGAACTGACTGACTTATTGACTTCTGTGATCTCCTTTCTCTGTGATCAATATTTTCACTATAACGTCATGCCTTCATTTTTCATACTCTTTTTTTTTCCTTTTTTTTACCTCCTTCCTCCCATTGAATTGTTTTAGCTCATGACAGGGTCTATGAAAACAATGTCATGAAGTCACAAGAAAATAGCTGCTTAAATGTACATCCTATCTGGTACCATGTCTCTGACAAACTTTTTCAAAAGATGCCAAAATATTTTGGAAGCTGGAATTGTGAACTCACTGATAGTTCGGTGTTGTAGACTCATATTTGTGACTCTTTTTCCATCTTGTCTTCTTTTGAATCTCTTGCATTGAGATGTCAGGTCATTAAGAGAAAGTAGTAATAAAAAAGATGAAGATAAATTTGACGTTAAAGGTTTCCCAGAGTGAAACTTCAACAACAAAAAAATAGGCACCTGTGCATGAAAACATTATGTGTAATGATCAATATCTAATTATAATGTAATTATGGCTTTCAAATGAATGAAAATATTTTCAGCCTAAAATACCATTAGAAAAGTAGATGTGGAGATGTTTTTAACATGTCCCAGTATGGTCATTATTTTAGTATTATTTTTCCCGTAAATGGGCCTGCCTTTGTGCCTCATTTACATGTGACAGACATATAGCTCTAATATTATAGTAGTAAATGTTAAATTGCAAACAGAGGTAGTATTTTAATCTATTTGCTTTTGCATTTTCAAACTATTGTCTCTACATCTGTGATCATTACATGTTTAACCCAATTTGTAGCATTATCTACACTTTACATCCTATTATTTTAAAAGGAGTGAACTCTGGCCCTGGTAACAATCTCTGTTAAAGATGGAAATGTGCAACATAGGCTGCTTTCTCTATTCCCTTAATTAGACTGGAAGTACTGTGTTATTGATAACCTGTGACTAGGGATGCCAGATGATTTTCTACATTGTTTGTGCTTCCCGATCCAGCAAATTAATTAGAAGTCCTTCGGGAATTTTGAACACCTTTTTCTTAGAGTTTTTATTTCCGTCTTCTAGATTAAGCTTTTAGCATGATTACAAGAGAAGATAGGCACTACAGGAACTGTAGCAACTAGATGTAGCTTCTCCTCTTTACTGCAATAAAAAGACACAGAAATAAAAGACACTGTTCACTGAAAAGTTCACTGAAAAGTAGATCAATAATTACACATGCAAACATACAGAATGGAATTTTTCTTTACCACATAAATGTTAACATGCTTGCATATTTTATCTCTTGCATTTTCTTTCTCCCTAAGTGTTTTTATTTGCTATTAAGAAACACAGGAAAAGGTCTCTGCATTGTCACCTACTTAAATACATTTTAATTCAGCTTACATTTGATACCAAGGGCTAATATGGAATTTTCCAATTTCAACACCTTACATCTCTCACCATATAACTAGCTGAAAAGAGGAAGGGTTTTTTTGGGTTTCTTTTGTTGGGGAACTTGTATAACATCATATGAACATGAAGACAATTATCCTGCAGTTGAATAAACCCACAGATGTCTGACTTCTGGATTAAGAGCAAAATGCTGCGTACTGCTTTTCAGGAGAAATAGAATTGTGTTGGTCCAATCACTCAGTCATAGTGGGAAAAATAATATCACATATATTAAAAGAAAATTATGTGGAAAAGCACGAGATGCTTCCTAAGCAGTGGGTTCATTACCGTGTAGTGAAGGGTTTTGCCCTGATATGATGGAGCTGTTCAAACCCAACAGGTACTCTGATCCGTTCAAGCGTTTTTTCTGTGCACTGGCTGATTTACTGCTTGCAGAAGCAAGAAGCCCAAGAGAAAATCCATTTAAAACAAACCACATGAATAAATGTTAAAAAATGGAGAAATTAACTCAGGCTTGTTTACTCAGGCTTCAAAACCCTCTCTGCTTCTCTACATTAATTAGTAATAGACAAAAATGATAATCTTACGACTCTACTTCCATGAATAAAGGTCCTATGCTACAGGTAGATGACAGTAAAAGCTCCACAGAAAAAGTGTTTATATAAACCAAAAATAATTTTCAAAGCTTTGGATAGAACTTGGCACTATTTTTGTAATACTTTGATAAACCTTGCTGTTTGGGTCAGCTTATTATTTTCCAAAAGCAAATATTCAGCTTTTCAGAAGTAGCTTCATAACTAAAGAAGAAAAATCACAGCTGGCATGGATGGCTCACAATGTCCAGAGAGGGTACTCTGCACTGCCAGAGGCAAAAAAGCTTCTCTTCCTTCATTGCTTATTTCAAATATTGCTTCTTAATATAGTTAATCACTCCTTTTCTACAGTAAAACTGCTGCATTCAGCAGGATATTTAGCTCTTGTCTGTTGGAAAGATTAACTTCTTTGTATTTATTTGACTATCCTTACAGAAGTTAGATGGCCACAGTTGTTTATTTTTCTAAATTACTGCTACTGGGTGTTTTTTGGGTTTTTCATGAGATCTGGTGAACTAAGACTTGTATAAAACTTCATTTATTCTGACAGAGCTGAAACAAGATCCCAAAATAAATTTTAGCTGTTGCTTGGCAATATTGTCAAAATAAACAGAATTTTTCTTAGCACACAAATATTCAGTATTGGAAGTATTTACTGCGTCTGCTTCTATTCCAGGTTTTAAGTAAAGACTGTGGCACTTGAATATGTATCTGTATAACAATCTGAAGTTTACTTTCCTCCACCTTTCTTAATATATGAATATCTATTCTTGAGACAGAGAGACCCCTGAGCCAAAGCAGATACTCTCAATGATGAGGGAGTATTGTTCTACAGCCTGTTAGAATTGTGAGTATTTCTATGGAGAAAGGCAAACTACACTGGGGAGATGATCTCTGCATGCATTCTGCATCCTTGCTCAATGATAAAGCAGCCTGCAAGACTCCTGCTGATTTTTGCTGTTTGATGGAGGTGTTAAAAACACCATGACATTATTTTTGCTTGTAGATGTTATGTTTATTTACTGGATTCCTGTGCCGGACAATATGCTATTTGAGAGTTCTGGGAATCTGAAAACTTACAGGACTTATTAGAGTTTGCTGTCAGAGTGTTTGTAGACTTCCAGAGTGTAGTGTATTTGTAAACTTCATATGAAAGTAGAGTAATTTGGAAACTCTGAGTACTTTCCTCTGTTTTAATAGATTTTGATAAGATTTAGGTACAGTACGTGAAAGTGACTGGAAATGTTCAGATTATTGGGGTTTTTTCATTTTTTTTTTCCCTGTCAAATTTCTTTTTGTACCATTAGTATATCAATAACCTAGTTTATTAGCATAGGCATAAAATTACTACAGTACTGCCCCAAAGGTAGTTTGTGTCAGGAGAAAAAAGAGTGAAACTCGAACAGCATTCATTTTAAGCTAAAAAGTTCAGACAAAGACAAAATGATTCCATGGAAATTTAGTCTATAAGCCCCTGCCCCATCCCACAACACAGAAACATGTAGTGGAAGGGAAAGACAATTAAGCTGGTTTTCAAAAACTGCACAAGATCATTTTAATTCATGCTATCAAAAGCCCTTGAAATACAGAGCATAGTGCAAATACAGCCAAATTAGGACAAGAAAGGGCAGTTAACACTCTGTCCAGATTTTTCCATTGTGCAGATTAGAAAGTTAGGCTGATACCAAACTTAAACAGCCTATTGGACTACATGAAAAATCTATGAAGTGATCTATTGCACTTCCATTTCTTTGACAGTAGCTCTGAGCTCTCTGTTATAGGCTGGTGACACACTTGGCCTGTAGCACGAAGGAATATAGTCTTGGAAAAAAGGGTTAGTCTGAGACTAGTTGTTAAGGTAGAGAACAAAAGGAGAAACAGCTACTCATATTCTAGTGATGGTTTGCTAGGTCATTTTTGCTCATAAGAAAGTCTTGATAGGAAAATAAGAAAGTTAAAATCTATATCTAAATGTGAAGCTTTAGGCATAGATAACTGGTCCAAGATCTTTCACAGCGTGTAGTTCATCATCAGTATAGGTTTATTTTACCCAGACCTTCAGTTTAACAGTGCCATTATTCTTAACACTCTGTATAACTTATTTGGCCAATTAAGCATGTTGTTTTGGTAAGTTACTGCCTTAATAAAATTGATTAAAAAGGCCTAATGAAATAAACCTGGAAATCTTTAATTTATCTGACAGTACTTATGAGTAATTAGGACTAAATCAACAGTTAGCTAAAAACGTCCAGTAAAAAAGAGCAGTCACTGGGATTTATCTTCCAGTTTGCAGAGATGAAGCAGGCAAAGTGACCACCAAAATGATGTTGATTTCATGAAATTACCAGGAGAGCAGATGATGAAAAATTGCAGGTACATAAAGCTGTTGCTATGGCATTCAATTCTCGCATCACTGTGTCTGGATTTAGTGCCTTAGACTGAAGCCTTAGACTGAATTACAAAATCATATATTCCAAATACTGCTTATCATTTCAACAGAGCCTAGTAATAAATGACAGGAAATGCATTACCCATCCAAGATACGTACCAGTGGATGAGCAAAGATTGAATTCAGGCATCCTAAAATGCTCACTCTTTTTTTTTTTTTTTCTTTTAACTGCCATTTGTCACTCCTAACATATCTTTGTAATTCCAAAGCATGAGGTGGTGTTTGAAGACCAGATTCAGAGGCTTTGAGCAGTTAGGAATAGTGACAACATGAGGGAAGCATATTCAATATATCTGTAGATCTAATCAAACTCCATAATTTACAGCAGAGGGGGAAAGAGAAAACACTTCGAAATGTAAACTTTAAGTAACTCTGCGATATTGCAGGTTTAGTACAGTACAGCCATATATGCAATGCACTACCCCAGAATTAGATATTGCTAACAAGAGATTGTCAAGTGGACTTCACTCTCACTCTTCGAAATAGGGACCGGCAGACCTTTCTGAAAGAGAACAAATGATGGCACCAACACCTTTTCTTGACTTTCTTTGACCTTTCGTCCCTCTTTCCAGCTTTATTTTTTAATTTCCTCAGTATTGACATGTTTTGCACTTGACATTCCCTACCTTTCCCCTTTCTTGGAATCTTACATCTTCTGGTTTCTTGACCTTCCTCATTATTACTTTTATCCCTTCCACTTTAGAATTCGGTTACGTCCTTTTCCTGCCCTCTGGTTCTTTTCCCTCAGTCTCCTCTGGCCTTTTTTTCATCATACAGTCTTTTCTTACTTGAAACAAAGGAAAATCCAGGGCAAGTTTCAATATATTATGTTTTAACAACTTCATCCTCCAGAGTGGCCTTCAAAAGCCATCTTGCCCCATCCATGTAACTTGAGAATACTTTTGCAGAGCTGATGTTTAAATGCTGTCATCTCATTTAGGTCACTATATCTCTTGATCCCTTCTCAGAGATTCCCCAGTTTTTGTTTCCTCCAGCCTACATGATATCTCTTTACATCAGCTGTCTCAGACAGTTTAATGCAATGACTCCCTGTTCCAAAACTCATAAGGATACAAAAGCTTTCTGTGTGCATATCTGTTGTGGGTTATGTAACAACAGCAACAAAATTTATTCTATTTTTCCGTCTGTTGAAACTGGTTGGGGAGGTTTTTTTCTTTATCTCCTGTATAACCTATTCCTCATAACTCTGGGGGGGAGGGGGCAGGTACCTTCTGATAATGGGCTAGCTGTTTAAACTAGGTGGAGCAATGTTCCTTATCTCTTCCGTGACCCATCCTCCCTCAGGGGATATGTTTTGTTAATGGGCCTGTAAGGCTCACTACAGGACTGAAAACATTACATCATCCCATTGTGAGATGCTCCATCCCATGGGGGGAGCCAACCGTTCCTACCTAGATAAAAACTGAGACTCAGGAACACCAGGTATCCCAGAGGAACACTGGATTCCCAGAGGAAGACCAGACTCATTTCACCATCACTGGACCCTTTTCTGTGGGATCATCTCTACCCCAACAGAACCACATCTGCCGCTCCAGGAGGACTTTCTCTGGACTGCTTCCAACATTCTGACCAGCAGGGTGTCGGGTCATATTTCTGACTCAGTCAGGGTTTCTAGGATTTTTGTTTGTGTGTTTGCTTGTTTTTTGGCTTTTTTTGTACTACTACGTTTATATTCTTAATATTCCTAGTAAAGAACTGTTATTCCTATTCCCAAATCTTTGCCTGAAAGCCCTTAATTGCAAAAGTAGTGCAAAATAGTTTGGAGGGTGGGGGTTTACATTCTCCATTCCAAGGGAAACTCCAGCTTTTCCTGGCAGATTCCTGTATTCCCAAATCAAGACAACATCAAATGTAAAAACCAAAGAGATAATCAGGAAAAGTGGGGTTTCTTCTGTCCATGGTTTTTTGTGGGTTTTTGGTTTTTTTTTTCTGTATACGTGGTTTTCCCATCAAAACACTTACAAAATGTTTGGATCTATGTAAAACGCAGGTTCATGACCCAAATCCAGTTTTGGACTGTGTGAAAATGTTACCTTAATCTTTGAGTAAAGCAAGAATAAATTAATTTCTTCTGTTATTCCCTTTTCATGGGATCGATCTCTCACTCTCTTGCTCTCTCACTCTCTTTTCTGCTTGGTGGTCATGAACAAGACAGAAAACTAAAAGAAAATTTCTCACTAGAAAGCATAAAAAAAGATTTTGCTTAAAGTTTTTTGACTAGAAAAAGCTTTAAAGGCTTATCCCAAATAACAAAAATCTCCTGAGATCTGAAAAGATTTAATATAATTTGAAGATAAACTGATTTAGCAGTGTCAATTGAACATATTAGACTTTATCTGGCAAGTTATGCTTACAGCTAGGGACTTATAAAGCAAAATAATCTAATATGATATCATACTTCAATCAAGTTTAATCCTATGATAGTCTTTGTAAATACTTGTGTGAAGCTTTTGTGGAACTATGATTTTTGTGTTTAATCGTATAAAATTGTGTTAAATTAACTATGCCCTGATTGTCTGTACAATTCAAAGAAACTCCCTATCCTTTCTTCAAAAATCTAAACTTGAGGCATGTATCAGTGCCTTTTCCTCAGTGATTGAAACTTATCTGTTTCGTTGTGCAGTAAGGAATTGTTAGTGTTATAAAGGAACAACAAGGAAATAAAAATAAGGAAATAAAAAGGAAAGATAATAAGAATTGTGGAAAAAGGTGAAATGTTCTCATATATCAGGGCACATTCGACATTTTACTAAGGTAAATTAGAAGTGCCATAGAATTTAGGCTAATTTTATGCAGAATTATGGATTAAGTGATAACTCTTCATAGAAATTTTGACAATATAGTAAAAACATGTAAAGGCACTTGCATTAGGCAGAATAGTGACAGACTTTCAGAAATACCTGAGATTTGTTTAATTTGAAGAGTATATTGAGGTTCTCATTTGCTAATAGCAACACTATTGGTTCCCAGTTTTACATCTTACCAGGGACTTTCCACCTTGTGCAATAACACATAGTATCTCAGCAAATGTGAATTAATTTTTTGCTACTTATGTTTGTAATCTCAGCAGTCTAGATGTGCTGACAGTGTCCCATGTTACATGGTGAGAAAGTGGGAGGAGTCCCTGGAGAGCAGCTCTTATGTGCAAGGCACTGACATTTCTACCTTCTTCTGCAGCTTCAGGTTTCATGAGAGAAGCATTTAGCACAGGGTTGATCCATGTGATTGTAGTGATATGAGATGTTCAGCACTGACAATACACTATGGATTTGGGGAAGATCTTTACAGCAGTGGACGTGAAGCATCAGGAAACTCTCATCAGGAAAGGGACTCCAATAATTCAGAAATTGGTTGCAATTTTGATGTGGGAGGCTCCAGCTTCACAGTCCTACAGGCACTTGTCTAAAAAATTAAATGTTTTCTAGTCAGTGAAAAGAGATTTAGGAATCAATTTTGAGGCAAATTTTGTTGTTGTTTATTCAAATTACATACTGCTGTTGTGTATGAAGTTAGAAAATTATTGAAAATGATGCAGTGGCTCTATTTTTCACTCATTAGCTCATAAGCTCAACCCAAGAAGACAGTCAACTTGCAGCATTTTCTTGATTTTTCTTCAAGGCAAATGTTGGTGCAACAGCAGTGCATCTTCACCCTATGAGTGGCACCATGCAACTGAAGTGATCTGAAGTTTAACAATGGAATGAGATATGTTTATATTATTTCTGTTATTTTACAATCTACTATTCAGCGTTCTGACTTTAACAAACAAAATGTGAAATTAAAGCATTTCACAGAACAAAATTTAGTTGCAAAGATTTCACTGGCAGGGTAAGAGCTTTTGGTACAGTAAGATCAAAGCTACCTACATAACTTCTTAGATGTTATTGAAGATTAACACCATTCATATTATCATTGCAGATTTCCCTGTGAAATTATTGTAGGTGAGGATTTTCTTCAGTATAAGTAAAAAAAAAGGTCATCTGTCTTTTGCTTCTGTCAGAATGCCAGGTGGGTTGTCGCCCTCCCTATCCCCGTCCTAGTGGTATTGGGATGCCTGGGCTCAGGGTGTATTTCAGTTGTCTGCCCTTGAGACATCCCAGCAGGGACCTCTTCCTGGGCTCAGGAGACCTTTCAGAGCCCTGGCCATTAACCCTTTCCCTGCCCCAGCCACAGACATCACTGCTTTGTTCCACTGCTCCAAGCACCTGGCCTGCTATGGTAAGGAACTTTGTGGTGGGATGTTAAGAAAATTTAAAGTGTTTCAGAACTCAGTGTTGTGCTGAGTTTGTCAACCCCAAAACTAAGTGGGAAGAGATTGCTTACTGGAGGCATAATTATCTGTAGCTCAGAAAATTCATTGATTTTTTAAAAGCTGTGAGAATATATTGAGAAGAAAATTTACAGTGTTTGACCTGGTTTTATACCTTTCTCTAAACATTCTTTTTTTAAACCGTTACATATAAAGTGGGATGGATCTTTCTGTTTGACCAGTATTGGCTTTTCTCTGTACAATAGTACAAGTGGGAATCTCAGTACACTGCTGCTGATTTGTGGAAGTGCAGAGACTACCTAAGAGAATGAAGATGAGTTCTTAAATTCAGATCTCCAAACATTCCATGCTTCTTTGCCTTACTCTGATGATACCTGAAGTGTGACCATTCCCTGCTTCTCCTGTGGTTATCTAGTATCATCTCTGAATGACCATCTCAGACATTCCTTGTTTTCATGATGATTTGCCCTAAGAATGTCACTGTTACATGATAAAGTTCTTTTCTCCCTTATGCTTGTCTCATTTCACAAATAGCAAAGGTGGGAAAGAAACCTCACAAAAGTAGATTGCGATTTCAGGCTTAGAACTGCACCAACAAAACTTAGTGTTTACAAAATTTTTTTTTTTGTTGACATCAGATGACATCAGACGTAACTATACTTCTGATGAGATTTTATTCATAAGAATGTTAGAGACATCATTCATAGAGGTAGCTATTCTGCATCAGTGTGATTGTCTATTTTTTTGGCAAAGTTGGCAACATGTGAAAGGACATATAGATTTATAAGAGAATTTCATATTGTCAACTGGCTGACCTCAATCAGTCCTCTGATTCTTTGTTCAGCAATTTGGTCCTGTCCTTACACACCTTTATCTCAATGTTCTCCTTGTCTCTCCCTCACATCCTTTAACTTTAGCTCTGAAAGCTGAAATACCAATCTTTTTTTATTTAGAAGTTCCTGAACATTTTGTTATAATGTAGTGGGACGTCTGTGCTAGCCAAATATTGGTCTATTAACAGAGAGTTTGTTTCTCCCTGAGCCATCATACATGAGACCATAACCAGAATCAGAGGTCATCCTTCATTCATTATTAACTCACACTGAAATGGCATATTTTAGAGCCCTTTGACTAAAGAGCCAAAATTTGGTATCATAGAAACAGGCTGCTGAAGAAAGTGTTAAATGGAAGATAGTTGCATATTAAATGAAAGCTTCTCCTATGTGAAACAAGTATTCAGAAAAGCTAGCTGAAGCAAGAAGATTATCAAAATTTTTGATCTACACAAATAAGCTTTTAAAATACCCTCACTACAAAGTAATCTACCTTTAAAGAACAAAAACTATCAAACAAGAACAAAACACCAGAATTCTCTTAGTGTGAACAAGCGCGTGTTGTTTCAACGCATGGAAATATAAGACTTAATATTTCTTTTTCAAATAATATGTAAAGCTGAGCTAAGAGTCAGGTTAAAACTGAAGGTAAATTTGTGGTGGTGACATGCTTAAAGTGACACATGGCCCTACATCTTATTTTTAGGACCAATTTCAGCATATTCTCTCTAATGTGGTTATGTCAAATTACAGTGAATGAAATTTAGATTTCTTCCTCATTAAAACCCATGGAAGACTGCCAGGAACTCCTTAACCAATCTGCTTGGTTAGCACTCTAGCCATGTCTGTGTGTAGTACAGTTTATTTCAACTTGTTAGTTCCTGCTGTCAGTGGTTGTACATCTCAAGCATTCTGTGAACAGATAAAGATGACAGGTCAGTGTGACCACTAAATAAAAATAAAAGGCTAAGATTTGTGCAAAATATAAAGCATCATCCTTGCAAATACTCAAAAGAGATGAGAATTCTAGAGATAATTCCAAATGCTTTTCATTCATCTTGGGAGATGCATCTGCCTTCATCAGTGGTCTTGAAGCAAAGCCAAGCTATTTATCTTGAGGTGACTTAGGATCTGAACTTTTCTTCAACATATAAACATATTAATTATACCATTTGTTTATGGCAAACCAGCATTAAAATGCATAAACTTTGGTGGTGAGTTACATGTTAGCCCTGAGAAGTTCTTCTTAGTAAGAACTCGTGTCTCTATTCATGTTTCAGTGGCAGTACTCTGGAGGGGACATGGGACTGTACAAAGCCAGAGGTTGGAGCAGATGGCCTGGAGCATTTTTTTTCTAACTTCAACCATGTTTTAATTCTATGAAGTTTTAACAAATGGTTTATGGACTCATATCTGCTTCTGTGTACTAATTGCCATTATAATTAATCCTTTTGTTCAAAGATTAGAAGTTATTAGATGTGTGGATGGGAAATCACATGTGTTCTTGTGATTTTACAGGACAGACCTGACAGACCTTTCTGCTAATGTGCATTTACATTTGCTACTTAGGTTTTTTTTTTTATTTGGTCTATTGTCTAAGATGAGAGATTGTATCTGGCCAATCAGCTTTTATTAATATCTGGTAGTTTGTTTTTTAAGAGGTAAGTCAGACACTTCACTTTTTTTCCTATGGCTATGACTGGTGGTGATAAAATGAAAGTGTTCACTAGGAAGCTGGGAGAATTATAAGGAATATGGAATCTTCTGCAAATGTGGATGACATGATATTTTTAAGACCTTAGTGTCTGTTGGGCAAAATTTACTTTTGCAAATACCAGTTCCCATTACTTGAATTTTGTTTTGTAGAGAGCTTTAGCCATGTTAAAGCTCTCAAAATCTGGATTTCAGCCAGCTTACTACTAATTAGATCTTCAGAGGTGTCTGGAATCTAAACAGTATGGTGTGCAGAGATATTGTCAATCATTCAGCAGAGATTGCA
Organism: Hylia prasina; assembly: GCA_013397195.1. Classification (NCBI taxonomy): domain Eukaryota; kingdom Metazoa; phylum Chordata; class Aves; order Passeriformes; family Sylviidae; genus Hylia; species Hylia prasina. The sequence continues at coordinate 388,493 of VYXD01008075.1, read as the reverse complement.
TTCAGTTCTACTGTTGCAGATATTCGTACTCCAGCAGGCTTACTGTTTATGGATGCCTATGTATGTGACTCTTTCAGTAGGAGTCATAGAATCATAGAATATTCTGAGTTGGAAGGATCATGGAAGTCCAACTCCTGGCCCTGCACAGAACTGCCCCAAGAGTCACACCATGTGCCTGACACTATTGCGCAAAATCTTCTTGAACTCTGTCAGGCTTGCTGCTGTGACCACTTCCCTGGGGAGCCTGTTCCAGTGCCCAAACACCCTCTGGGTGAAAAATCCTTTCCTAACATTCAACCTAAATCTCCCCTGGAACAGCTTCAGGCCATTTTCTCAGGTCTTGTCACCAGTCAGCAAGAGATCAGCGCCTGCCACTTCTGTTCCACTCATGAGGTCTCCCCTCAGTCTCTGCTTCTCCAGGCTGAACAGACCAAGTGACCTCAGCCACTCCTCAATATGGCTTCTCCTTAAAGCCTTTCACCATCTGTGTAACCTACCTTTGGACACTCTCTAATAGCTTTATATCTTTCATACATTGTGGTGCCCAAACCTGCACACAGGACTGGAGGTGAGGCCACACCAGTGCTGCAGTGGGGCAGGACAATCACAAGGGAAGATCTACAAGGTCACTTCATCAAAGCTATTGTCTGTTCTCTTGCTCTAAGTAATGCAAACCTTTTTGTTATGCAGTGTTAACTTACATTCCTTTTTATCTATGCTATTGTGCATCTTTTCTAGTTTGTTTTTTAAATTCCGCTGCAGGCATCTCCTTTTGCCTCAAGGCAGTCCCTGGATAAGTCCATTTTACCACATTGGTGGCATATCTGGTCTTTCACATCCTCAAGCACTCGATGTTTGTGTTTGGAAGTGTCAATCATTTTGTACATTTTTATGGGTGAATTCAGCATCTGAGAGTCCTCGGCTTTACCACTTTTGCCTTCATACACACACACAAAAAGGTGTAGAAATTCGAGCCATTTGCACTCATTTGATAGTACACAGGGATCTTCAAGTTAAACACATGACTTTTGCAGTGGTCAGTGAGACTTTTTAGGGCAATTTTAAGTTACAAACACACCTTTCTTCTAAGATGATATAAGAGTCGTAGAAGTTGGGCACAAGGGAAGGCACAATGCTCACAGATTTTCATTAAAAGCAGTGAGTGACAATTTTTTTAAGTTTTGCTTTTTTGAGGACACATTTTTCTCATTTAAAGGCCAAAAATTATCCTTTCCTTCAAAACCAATAAAAAAAACCACTTTAGAGTAATAAAATCCCTCTCTTCATTCACTTTACTAATAGGAGCCATCCCATAATTCTTAGTTTAGCCTACTACAGCGAGTTGTTTGCTCTAAATATAGAGCAGAAATACTGGTCATTTGAATCAAGATCGTTAAGCAAAAATGTTATTGCAAGAAAATATTTGTACTAAAAAGGGTTCCTAGCAAAAAATTAAACAGACAATTTTCAGATATACTTTAAGTAATCCTATGCTCATGAACTCTAATAATGCATCAACATGTTCCTTAACATAAGCACAGTTCTACCATATGTAAAATTTATCTAAACTATTAAACTGTTTCAAGTGATGTCTATCAGCAGATTGTGAAAAGTACATCTGTGGTATTCTGTCCTAGCCTCCAGCAATTTGTTACTCAAAGTCAAGTTGAACCAGAGGCAGTATTTGAATTTAACAGTCTTTGTCAGATTATTTCATTAAGAGCTTTCCTAATCATTCTTATTTTGCAAAATAGTTGCCTGTTCTTCTATCTTTGTATATTCTTTTTCTGTTTAGATCCTTAAAAATTAATGATTAAAAAAAAAGCAACTCCTCTCAGATGTAATTTTAAGAACATAGAACTGTGGTGTCAATTTTTTTAAAATTTAACTGCTATATTCTTTGTACCTTTTCTCCCTGTTCTGTCTTCAATAAAATTATAAGTAGCAGAAAGGCTGTTATGTTTGCTGAGACTTAGCAACAAACTATTCAGGTAGACGAAACTTAACAGAAATCAAACTACATAGTTGCATATTTAATTACATGTGCTCAAATTATGTTTGTCCTGAAAAACAAAAGTCAAGTCAATCTACTTTAAAATGCAATACATGCACTCATTATGGATTCAGCTAATCCATCACACTCTCAGTTTCTGTCTCTATCCTTTTTTTTTGATGTTTGTTTTTGTTTTTGTTTTTGGTCTCAAGAGATTTGCATGCTTAGGTTTAGTTTTACTTCATATTGTAGTTCAGGTCAGCTTTTACTGCTGGTGAATCTGGTTTACTTTTCACGTAGACATTGTCAAACATATGTGCCTTTATGTATTAGGTGCCTATTACAGAGAGAACCAAGGCATGCAGCAGTTCACGCAGACAGGTGCACATGTTTTTCTGTGTTGCACTAATTGTATCAAACAGAGAATGATTTTGTGAGGTTAGGTTAAAAGATCACAACGAAAACTAGCTTCTCCATATCAATCTGAATGTGTTTATGTGTATATCTTTCTTTTAATATGCCGGGCAATTAATTTATACTTCATCTGACAGCACTGCAAGGACAAAGACCTATGTTGTAGGCCTGCCAAAATTCAGTTTCATCTATGCTTTTAAAAAGTGCTAAGCCAGCTCTGCACTTCCAGTGATGTTTTAAGACCATTACCTAAATGTGACAGATATGTGATTACATCGTTGTTTTTCTCATATTGACCTCCAGATAAGTCTACATCACTTAATTTTTTTTTTATTCTATATTTTTTTAGATATGGACAGCATTTTTCTTGATTCCCTCAACTTCCTATCACAACCTACACAGACTATGATCAGAAGTGCTGATTACAGAGAATGTGCATGACATATATAAATGGCATGCTACAGTGACACTGGGCTCTTAAGACCTTAATTAGCATGTCAGTTCCAAAATTGGAACTTTTTATGAAAAAATCTCCTAATATTTATGTTAACCTTTAAATAGGGTACTATTCTATGTTTTAATGACAGTTGCAGCTGTTTACTTGCATTTTATCCCCAAAGAAGTAATCCTTTCCACTGCAGGTCCATTTTAGAGTCTTTAGTTTTCCGCATTTTAATCACCTTTACTGAGTTTTAGTGGTGATGGTGAGGTGAATAATTTATCATACTCTAAACAGAGGCAAAGAAGCAGAGTAAATGATCCTTCACAATTAGATTTAGAAGGTGACTTTAAAATCTTAGGGGATTGCCCAATATATTAAAGGTAGTCAATTTAAAAATTTAATTAGAAAGGTAGAGCCTGGTTTTGTGTGTTATACGTGTACTTTAGGTTCACCCTGAAGAAGATTTCATTAACATTTGCTCATTTTTATGCATTTGTGTTTTTAAGATTCTCTTCTTTATAATGGGTCTGCTGCTTCCCTTTTTAGATAGACACAAGACTAAATACACTCAGGCAAAACAGATACAAAGCCATTAGTGAAAGGGCACATTTTTGAGCAGTCAATTAGGATAGTCTGGTCTATTTAAATGCTAGTCAATTTATTTTCCTTACACATTATATTCATTAGAACAAGTTAGAGAAGTTGAGGACTCTGTATAAATGATCTTCGGAGTCTTTTTCCTTACAGAGATAATCGTATAGAGATGACCTTAATTCTTGCACTGTGGTATACAAACATATTTCTATTGTAGTTGAAAGAAAAGACTATAAGGTTATTCTACTCAGGTCTTGGATGTTTTGTATTGTTTAAAAGGTATCATGCCTCACTTCAATACATATAAAAAAGTCTAATGGCAAGTATTCCCACACTGCATTTTTTTTTCCTTACAGGAGGTTGAACGCATGATGGTAGTTCAGTGCTGTTGATAAATATTAAGTGATTTAAGGAATTGTTTATATGGCAAATCTGTACCCATGTAGATAGAATCATAGAGTCTTGAAACTAAACCCATCTCCCTCAGATGCTCCTCAGACTTCTGCTGCAGACTCTTCACCAGCTCTGTTGCCCTTGTTTGAGCACACTCTAGCACCTCAATAAATATCTTTCTTGTAGTGAGGGGCCCAGAACTAAACACAAGATTTAAGATGTGAACTCACCAGTGCAGAGGGACAAAAACTGCCCTAGTCCAGCCAGTGCACTATTGCTTCTTGACTACCTGTGCACATGCTGGCCCATGCTTAGCTGGCTGTTTACCAGCACTCACAGGTCTTTTCCTTCTCCAAGCCTGTAACATGGGCTGCTCATGACGCTATTGGAAAATCTGGCACTTCACATTGAACCAAATACAATTGGCCTTGGTCCATGGATCCAGCCTATCCAGATGCCTCTGCAGAATCTTCCTATCCTCCAAAAGATCAACACTTCCACCCTATGTGGTGTTGTCGGCAAACTGACTGAGGGTGTGCTTGATCCCCTGGTCCAGGTCACTAATGAAGGTATTAAACTGGGCTGTCCACAATACTGAGCCATAGGGAACACCAGAGGTAACCAGCTGCTGGCTGGATGTAGCACCATTCACCACCACTCTTTGGGCTCAGTCATACGGACAGACAGTTGTCTACCCAGCCAAGAGTACTCTCATCCAGGACATGAGCAGTGTCTCCAGGACAATACTGTGGGAAATGGTGTCAAATGCTTTATTGCAGTCTAGGTAGACAACATCCGCAGCATTTTCCTCATCCACCAAGGATGACAACTTGTCATATAAGGAGATCTGGTCAGTCAAGCAGAACATACCTTTCATAAACCTGTGAATGGTCTTGTGTACTGTGCTGCATGATGGTGCTCAAGGAGATCTGTTCCATGGCCTTCCTGAGCACTGAGGTCAGACAGACAGGCTTGTAGTCCCCTGGATCCTCCTTCTGTCTCTTCTTGTAGATGGGTGTCACCCTTGCTTGTCTTCTCTCAACTGGGACCTCCCTTATCGGGATACTTGGCAAGCTCTTCCACCAGCTACTCCAGTACCCTTGGGTGGATGCTATGTGGTCCCACAGACTTGCGAGTGTCTAAGTGGTACAGCAGGTTGCTGACTTTTTTCCCATGGATTACTGGGGCTTCATTCTCTTTCCCATACTTCTGGGCTTCCATCTTTCAGCTCAGGGCCCAAGCATCCTGAACACTTGGGTTTACTTTTGAAGACTGAGGCAAAGAAGATACTACCATAGCCTTCTCGTGATCCTTTGTTATTATGTTTCTGCCAACATCCACTAAAGGACAGAGATTCTCCTTAGCCCTCCTTGTGTTGCAGTTGTGTTTACAGAAACCTTTTTTATCACCTTTTGCAGCAGTAACCATATCAAGTTCCAGCTAAATTTTGGCTCTTCTCATTTTTTTCCCTGAACAACTCCATGACCTCCATGTAGCCCTCCAGAGTTCCCTGCTCTTTCTTCCAGTTTAAGTTTCTGGTGTAATTCTGTGGAGAAATATTCTATGGCTCACCTGGAAGATTGCGATTATTCAATCTGTTTTCAAATTGAATTGAATTACTTTTGTCTTGAATAACAGAAAGGCTCGGTGGTTTTGGAGTCTTTTTCATCCATTGCTTTAAGTAAATAGCCTTTGAATTTCACCTTTTGAAGATGACATCAGACTTACCAACTATTTTTAACTATGTTTAGAACTAGGAGAAGATTGATTCCTTCAGTGTCAGGCATTATACTGAAGCTGACAGTTCTGTAGAGTTCCAATGTTAAGTAGCATTTCTCTAGCACTATTCTTAGAAACAATATACACACCTTCACAGGGTGTCTAAAATTATATTTTTGCTCATTTAATAAGTGAGACCACTTAAGCATTCCTCTCAGTATCACTGCCAGTAAAGGTGACCTTGGTTTGGAACAAAAACTTATTTTTAGAATCTAAACTCTATCAAATTTGTTTTGTAAGCCATCTTACCCTAGAATTCAATAAAAATTTTAATAAATAGAACAATAATAATTGCTTTTACCAGGAAAGTTTGTGATTTTATTTCAGAAAAAAAAGAAAAACACCTGTTCTGTGAAAGAAGTACTTGCAGCTCCATAGGATATTATTTTCATGCATTTTAGCTCAAGGCTGAACGTATCTCTTTGGGGAAGGGTAAGCTTCATTACCAATTATAAATCATGTTTTAAACAGCTTATTTGAATAAAACATATAGCACTAAGAATGAGATATTGGAGCCTTTTGAAAATTATCTAAAACTATTCCTTGACTTCTGCTAGATCTAAAATTTCAAACAAAGTCTTACCTAACATTTATCCCCAGTTGAGTAAGTTTTATTGAAGCTTGTGACAGAAACTTTTCTACAGGAATCCATGGGAAGATGTCCACATTCTGTGGCACCCTAATGAAATGACATAAGTGTCCACAGATGCATGTGTTTATCTATTTTAAGAGATCTTTGTGATCCAAGAAAATAATACTGATTCTTTTTTGCCATTAGATGATTTTGAGGCAAAAACCCCGTGTGGTACTAAATCACTTCTAAAAACTCAAAATAGTTTCTCACATGACAAAACTAGAGAAAATAAATGGAGTTAAACCAGTATATGTCAAGTGTTTTATATTCTATATTCATGTGATTTTAAGAGTATGAAAGGCTACGGAAACACAAAATCAACCATAGGCTCTGAGCAACTGGGATAAAAAAAGAAATAAATTTTTTAGAAGTTCATCTGGTAAAAACAATTCAAGGCATGTTATAGGACCTGAAAAGCATTACCTGCCATGTGAGTGTCTAATGATTACTTTGTCTTCTAAAACTGCAGCTAAACTAAAATCACTTAACGTGATAACTATGTGAGTCAGCTTGTTAAAGCATCCAAGAGCCTTCTCAAAATTCCTATTCTCCTTGTGGGGGAATAGTGGACATAGTGCAGTGGTTTATTTCCCTAACTTATGGTTTGGTATTTTGGGTTTGTGTTTTTGATGTTTCAGTGTGAAGGAGCAGGGATGCATGACAGAAAAAACGCAGGCCAAAAGAAAATATAGTGGCAACAGCTGGAATAAATTATCAGCAGTCAAGATGGCTTGGAGGGTGGGAACATAGGAAAATCTATTCCAGGGCTGTGATAGATTTTGAGGACAGAGCAGTTAGAGCCCTTTTCGTTGTCAAAACCATTTGAATTTTTTTTTAATTAAGGTTTGAATTTTCTCTATTTGGTGGAGTAAACAGATTATTAACATTTCTTATGTGTGAAATTAAAACTTTTATAAACCCAGAGGAAAACAGAGGCAGTATATGTATGTTACACAGGTCAAACAAGTAGTCCTGTCTTACCTAAGACACAGAATTATTGCAGCAGAAGAGACTGGTTTTAATATTCCAGCTGTACTCTTCAACTAAAACTAGTGGGCCAACTAGCAGCAACAAGTAACCAGTTATATTTCTCTGAGTGCATCAGAGCATACCCAGGTAACAACAAGCCTAATTAAGAGTGAAGTTAAGCTTAGTGAAAAGCTGAATTTGTTTATTTAGTTTGACTTGTTATCTTACTTTAGTTAGTCATTGGCTAGCCTTAGTATATCAAGTGCTAAAGCTTTAAGTGCATTTATTAACAATAATTAAAAATCTGAAATTTTGTTGCTTCAATAAACTGGACTATTTGTGAATCTGTGATTGTAAAAGTTTTTGTTGACTGCAACTGGACTTACATTGTGCTGAATTGGCTATAATCACAAACTAAGCCCAGCCTCACCCAGCCCTTTGAGGACCAGTTGGAATGCAAAGGAGTTTATTTTCTGCCAAATTTCTTTATTCTTAATACACCAATATTGGGGGAACTGTGTGTCTGGAAATTTCTGTAACTCATAAAAGCATGCTACCTTCATACACATGAAAGGATGCTTCAGGAATGGCACTGAAAATTTTAAATTTTAATTTTTGCAAAGCAGGGGCACTAAAAAACAGAAAAACTGTTTTCAGAGGCTGAAGTTATATTGGCATTTGCAGTTTAGGTAAATAATATTTTATCAGTTCACAAGCAAATACTGCATTTTTTATCTTTATTTCCAAGTAAAGTAAATACTGAATTTAATATGAAGCTACCATTGTGACAAGGTAAAGATGCTTACAGCAAAGTTAGATTGTAACACAGGCTGTGATTCGAACCCAGATCTGTGATTACTTTGGTGAAATTCAGTGACACTAGAAGTCTGTATGGGGTCTGAAGTTGTAAGCCCAGATATTGATATTGGTCTTGAGTATTTTATAATACAAACCATGCCTCTAGAACCATGTAAAGGTGCAAATGACTTCTACAGATATCCTCTATTTCTTTATACCTGCTTGCTTAGAATATAATCTTAGGGGACAAGTATTTTATTTACTACTTTGGAGTTTTTCCTTTTTTTTTTCCTTGTAAATAAAACATACTTCAAGGCATACAGGAAATTGAAGTGGCTAAGTAGTTACTTTTCATCTTTTTCTCATAATGATATTTGAACTATGACTTTCATCTATAGAGAAGCCTTAATATACTCTTTGTTGATAATTTTATGTCATACAATAAAGTCTTACTTTAAGAATAAAGCTTTGTTTTCTGGTAAATAATGGGAAAATATGGCTATTTCACATAGAAGGAAATCACGAGTACATTTTCTGCTAAACATGGCTAGAGCCAGTATAGGACTTCTAATCTGACTATGATTCTGTATCTCAATAAGAGTCTTGAGATTAACTGGGGAAAAGGATGCTAATTCTGAGAAAGAGAGTACATTTTTAGTAAAATAGGTATATAATGAGAATTTTTCTTGATTTCCTTGGTCATATTTTTGCAACTGATGATGTACTTGATGAAATAATGATGACTTAGTAATTTAATACCGCACACAAATGCCAGAACTTAACAGTGTGAATCTTGCTCCTTGGGGCAGTGAAACACTAATTGCATAACTGGGTGTGTTACACGAGGAGTTTACCTCAAACCACACTAAGCAAGGGAAACATGCTATTATAAATAAATCTAGGTTACTTAATCTGTTCACATATTTTTTAAAAGCCATGGATCTAGATTACTGCAACTATAGTAAGGGCACATACTGCCTTATGTCTGTATTAAGAAGACAGCAGACACTGAAAGGATTGAGTTGTGATCAATCTCAATGAACCCCTCTCAAAAGCACCACTTCCCAAGGCATGAACGACACCCAGCCTTTTCTTTTGTGCCTGTACATTTTTCCTGTCTGTGGAAATGGAGGTATATTTTCCTTGAATGGTCTTATGTGAAAATGTACACATACAACATAGAGTAAACCTTAGCAAAGATCAACGTACAAATTAACTTGTTTTGCTTTTTTACTTGACAGCATCTCATTTATTTATTACCTATTCTTTGCTCTCTCTCACTAATTATAAAAGTGCCCATGATAGGAACTTGAAATCCTTAATGTCAGGAAGCAGGCTCTAAACTGTCTACTTTTAAAGCAGCAGCATAATTGATCTGCTCAAATGACAGTTGCTTGAAGATGTGAAAACAGTTGCAAATTATCTTAAAGGCAAGTGATTCTCTACTTGATAATCATTGTATGTTCATATTTTTAAATGAGGTTTTGTTTCACACTGAGATGGCCAATTTCATAATCTCTTCACCCAAATATGCAGAGAGTGAGCAGAGATTTCTTCCAGCTGTCAGATAACAGAAAAATTGATTTGAGAGGGTGTTGAACACGGACTTTAGCAGAATATTCAATATTGCCCTTGTACCTTCTTAAGACAGTCCCAACTGCATAACACTGGGTAGAACCAAAACCAAGGGCAGAAGTTCTCTAGGCAGATTTTCTTTAGTAACTTGGTCATTCTGGCAAAGCTTTTTAGCCATCTTAATTTTAGTCTTCTTTCAGTAGCTGACATTCAGAAACGCCAGGGATGATGACTTCCTCCCGCAAAACTGCACACAAATATTTCCTTTCATCCAGTTCTTCACTTATCTCCTTACCCAGAGGTACTCAGTAAAGGGAGATATGGGGAGTCATGGGGCTCTTTCCCATCTCACAGACATTAAAAGTGAACCAAATCATGAGAACTATGCCTGCCTCTTCCTCCACTCAGAACTGGATCATTTCCATAGAAATGATTGTTTAAAATACAGATGCCTTGGATATACTGTTCCAGTGCTAATGGGCATAATATTAAAAAAAAAAAAAAGTTAACATAAATTGGTATACTTAGTTCTTTACAAATATAGAAGTGAAATCACAAAAAAAGAAATTAATCAATGGAAAAGAACTGATAATGAAGAGGAAGTCTAGAGTATTTGCTTGCATCAGACATATAAAATATGTGTACTTAAATCAGTTAAGATATTGTGACTGTATCAAGATTGTATGCACTTTTATATTATTTTATTTTTAAGAAATCCTCTAGCCCATATCAAGCAGTAGGAATTAGGAATAAAAATATGGGCTTCCTAGGTAAATAGTAGCTACAGCTATTCTGGTTTTAATGTTTCAAACTGAATTGGAATATATAATTTTATACTGAATCTCTGCTGGATGCCACAATCACTGTGTCGATGTCTATGACATAGCATTGTAGCATATCAGAAGTCAGATTAAGTTCTGTACCTTTTTTGCAAAATTTTTGAGTAACAAAGCAAAGTCCACAGTGAGTCAGGAATGCAGATCTTTAAGTCTTAAGTGACTAAAGACATATTAGACATTTGTTTGGTATCAGATTTGTGACAAGAGGTCACTGATGTAAAAATATTAGCTTATTAAATCTTGTAACTGATGGTCCTTTGTATTATGGTCACTGTCATAACCTTTCATCTTCCTGAATGTTTAACTTCTTTCCTTTCTTTTTGATGGTGATATCTCTAAAATATTTTTAGTTTAATTACTGTTTCTACTTCTTTGAGCCAGCCAAAATTTCTCTTTGATTTCTATTCCATGATTCAGCTACCAATCTAGACTTAAATGAAATTTGATTATTTTTTAAGGTGTGATCTGAAATCTTGAATTTAGAAGACAGAAGAGTAAAAAATCCTAGAAGTAACACAGTATCTTATCTACCATAACTAGTTTTCAGATGAGGATTTATAGGACAAAGCATTATGACAACAACACGGTTTTCATGGTGCTGGCAGATTGGGTACAAGAGCCAGACTTGCTTGAAATTTAAATGTGCCAACTGAGAAATACTCTTTATACAAAAGCATAAAATTTAGTTAAGACACTTTTATTGCTGAGGAACTGTGAAACATTAATAAGTCAGAATCTATGTGTTTGATGTAATTTATCATTAAAATAAGCATAAGACATAATTTTGTCTAACTTGTACTAAAGTAACAGAAAATTATTCTCTATTCTAAGAGAATTTCTGGCAACATACTTTCTTATGGACTGATTAGATGGAGGCTATCTTATCAAACAAAACATTTCACATAGAGCTATTTTGTTTTTAGATCCAAAATTTCATGTAATATTGCTCTTTAGACTCCCACAGAAAAATGTATATGTAAATAGAAGACTTGGAAAAAATACTGATATAGGAGTAGTGGATATGAATAAAGAGCAGAAAGAGGAATTTTTAGAATATCAGCTCATTTTACTAAAGTAGACGAAACAAAAAATGGCAAGCCATGCTATTCATTGTTACAGTAGCATTTTCTTCTATTTTTGTCAAGCATACTTTACAACATTTTGAAAATATGAGAGTTAAAAACAAAATGGGATTGTGCACTATTAACTTTTCCATTTGCTTCCATAAAAATCCCATGGTAAGTAACAACTACTTCCAGTTTCTCTTCAGTTTTATTTGAAATGTTTAGTGCCTGGTTTCACAATTCTGACAATTCTGAAATAAGTTGTATCATGCTGCAAAATTATGTGAGCCTTCATTTCAAAGAAGGGAGGAAGACTGGGGTTTAGCCTTTGGTCTGACAAGGTCAGCTATTAAGCTACTATACTGTTCTTTGTACTGTAGCCAAATGCTTTGTCAGGGAGCACAGAAGATATGTATGTGGGATCCACACATACAATAATCTGTTTATGACAATTATTTGAGAAACTCTAACTTCTGAAAGCAGTAGTAAAATGAGAAGAATTACTGCAAATGATCTGGACTTATTTTCTACCATTTTTCTTTTAAAATCTCAGTTTTCATTTGGAATCCAATCAATATTTGTGTGTTTTTGAGCCACAAGAGCAACTGTTCTTTTTTGGCTACATGCCTAATGTCAGGGTTCACAGTGAAGCTTCTGGGATTATTAATAGAGAATTACCAACAGCTGGACTCTAAAAAGACTGGAATAAGTTCAAACTAAGTATGCAGTGTCAACTCTCACAGCACCAAGGTCAGGAAAGATAAACTGAAGCCTTAAAAATAAAGCAGAGGTCAAGGATTCCCAAGAGTAGGATCTGTTGCAAATATCCATAATCCAATTTACTGCAGCAGACCCCAGATTTAAACTACCGAAGTTAAGTAAAGTATCTTTTCTTGTATGCAAAAGCAAAAGATGTCCTAAGGGGAGCATTTTGATTGTGAGCTTTTCCAGTTATTCTGTTTATTGGTGAATTGGTCATAATGTAAAAAAAGTAAGACACCCATGCTGTGAAGCTACAAGACAGAATCTCCTAATCAACATCAATTTTACTTAAAAAAAAAAAAAAAGGAGTCGAGAAAAAGAAATCCTGATGACAGAGTTTGTAATTTCCGTGCTAGGCACAGTGTCAGAGAGACATTCAAAGCTCCCTTGGGTTGGATGGAATAAATAAATTTTTAAAAACCCAAATAAACAAAAACCAACACCACCAACAAAAATAATTGAAAGCACCAATAACAGTTGACAAAAAGCCCAGTAAAGCTACTCTACTGTATATTTATTCAGCCTAAGAGAGGAGACTTGCAAGCATCATGAAAGAGGTAGTTTTTAGGAAAGAAAATAATGAAACAGTAGGTAGCAACTTCTTACAAAGATTCTTCTGTGATCTTTCATTTATGTGAGCATTATCACTACATCTAGGTGTGTAAAATCAGCTTCTCATTCATGAGACAGTGGATGGCAAGGGCAATCATATTAGGCTGTGTCTCTATTAAATGTACTGTTCTCTTAACTAAAATAGCACATTCAAGGTGAGAAAACAGTCATGTCTATTTTTAATTCTGATGTAAAATATAATCTATGGTTTCAGCAGGCACAGAAATAGGAGGTTACTAGACAAAACTTTCCTTCTTTGGAGGCAAAGAAGTGGTTTCTATGTATGCACATATACATATATAAATATATATGTATTTTCAGACTCCAGACATTATTAAAATAGCAATATGTTTCCATGTCATAAGTAGTAAGCATAAATTATAATATTGCTTTTGATGTCCTAAATGAATGAAAATAGGTAAATGCAAAGTAACTGAGTGGAGGAGAATGGATTTGTGTTGGTTTTACTCTGGAGTATAACCACAAATAATAAGGTAATTTCTCTTTTAAAGTAAAAAATAGATGGTACAAAAAGAGTGTACATTGTTTGCAGAGAGTTTTTGAGATACAGAGAATTTTTTATAATCAGTAGCTATTTCAAAGCTCTTCAGGACACAAATTAAGGTTTTTTGTGCCGCTGAATATTGTCTTGATCTTTTATGTACTAGTCAGTAACTCAAATATGCAAAGCTCATAAATTGGACATGGAACAGGCAAAGAAAATAAGTGACACTTACAATTATTTCAAACAAGCTGCATTAGTTTTTTATTTGACTTTTGGCCTTAGGAGCTTTAGAGCACATTTGAGTTTCATTTGTCCTTTTTTTCTGCAAAGCTGTGAGAGCTAGGAACTTCTAAAATGAAGCACAGATTTTCTTTTAATTACATATCTGGAGGAACTGGAAATTAAAGTTCATACAACATTGAAAGTGCAATAAAATTAGGAGTTGACAAGTGTATACTACATAGAAGAAATCTTAATCCAAAACCAGAATCTTGACATAAGAAAACCTGATAATTATTTGAAATTATTTGCCCATAGGCATGCAAGTAGTAAAGATGGAATGGTAGCATCCCTGTGGGACCAGGCCTATAGGGAAGTCCACTGAGAATATCAAAATTATCTTTTTTTTCCACATATTTCTATCTCATCTGAATATAAAACTCTATTCTTGCCTTCTCATGCTCCCTTTTGTTTAGCTTTCTAATATTTACACTTTATGGAAATTTTCATCTTTCTTTTCTACTGGAAGTATAAAGTACATTTTTCCTACTCCTAAGTTAAGGATTTCTATGTAGAGGCAGTTCTGCATTTATGTCATCATACTGCAGAATGTCATCATACACAAGTGCTGGAGGTGACTGTATTTGGTGATCAACTGTCAGGCATGTTTAAAGGCATGACAGAGAATTGCAGATTGCATCAGCTGTTCTGATGCAGATGGAGAATTACAGGAAGGCTCCACAGAGCCTTCCACTTAAATGTCATGCGGATTGAGAAGTCTCATAACATATAAAGAAGTCTTTTTAATGGGGATACACCCACCCTGTATGATACCTGATCAACCTACACTGATCTAGTTAATGAGATCTGGAGGTGATAAGCATCCATATGGAGATGGTCACGTGTTCCTGAATGAAGAGTGTAATTGTCACCTATCTATGCTGAAATAAATGTCTGGGGTAAATTTTGTCAGACATCCAGGAGAAAAGATATAATCTGAAACTCCAAGATCAACTGGCTACCCCCCAGGCCTGCAGTTGTCTCAGTCGCACACACACAGAATCACTAGGTTGGAAGAGACCTCCAAGATCATCCAACACATGCCCTAACAACCTCAAGTAAACCATGGCACCAAGTGCCACATCCAGTAGTTTTTTAAACACATCCAGGGATGGTGACTCCACCACCTCCCCAGGAAGACAATTGCACTACTTTATCACTCTTTCCATAAAAAACTTTTTTCCTAATATCCAACCTAAATTTCCTTTGACACAGCTTAAGATTCTGTCCTCTCATTCTGTCAGTTGCTTCCTGGAGAAAGAGACTAACCTCCAGTCATTTTTTTTAGCTCACAAAACACAATGATAAATAGATGTGATCTGAGGAAAAAAATCTTCCCATTTCCATTAGGTCGTGGGAAACCTGATCTAGCAGATGGCATCGCTGTCCATGGTGGCTGGAGGGGGTTTTGAACTGGATGATCTTTAAGGTCCCTTCCAACCCAAACCATTTTATGGTTCTATAATATTGTCCTTGCCAAAACAGCAGCAGGTACCATTGTCTGTCACCTAATGACAACTTGCCAAAAAACTTTTGTGAGCCGCTGTGTGTTATGATGCCCTGCATCATTGGTTGAGTTAAAGTAGTTGGATAATCACTTGAAAATGGCACATCAGCTCCAGAAAACATGTCTTACTGTACAGAAATAAAAGGTATGTCATGGTCTTGCATTAGCCTCAGGTTCCTGAACTGCAGTTTTTTGAGATCTAGTCTCTGTTGCTAAGGACTTCCATGGTATTTATAAAGTAAGCTGTGTCTTTAAAAAATGTGAAGAAAATCAGATTAAAACTTTTCCTTGATAAATCTCCTTTTTTTGACACCTGAGCTGCTTGTTATTTCATTGTGAAGCTGCTTTACTCAGCTTCTACAAATGGACTTTTTAACTTCTTTATGCGCTGAGAAAAATCTCTCAAGGCCACCATGATGAAAATTGGCACTGCTTTGCTTATTGGGGGATTTTAGTACTGAATGTCTTTGTATCAGTAGCAAGCACATTCAGAGAAGATTTTACAGAAGGTAATATTCCCTCTATTTATTTCAGGTTGATGCTGGTCTTGATTGTCAGTGGGATTAAAGCCATGTCATCAGTTGTTGCTATCATATACTGTACTAACAAATTGCACTAACTTGACCTTGCAACCTATTCTGTAAAATTATCTATGAGGCTACTCTAAATTATCTAATGCTGTAGTTTCTTTTTTGACTATAATGTCAGAAGTCCCAAAAGTACACCTTTAGAAGTCTGGACACTATGTCTTGATGTAAAATGCAGACCAAGAATTTTTTGTAAAGAACTGACTCTTCCTTCTAAATTAATATATATTTGAAATGTATGCTTAAAGTCTTCAGAAATTACTGGGTACCCCCTCCCATTTTATGCAGTCTCCTTTAAGTACTATAAAGGTACTCCTTTATAGTCTAATTACCCTAGTGAAAATCTTAATGTAAATTAAATCTAACCTGCTTAAATGGCACTGGGAAAAAGACAGAAAAATAAACTTGATGATGTAACATTAATATATAGTGCTAGTTACAAGAATATACTAAAATTATTAAATGTAAATTTAATAGAAAAGAATTGACAGGAGAGGAAATCTCTGTTTCGGCTAGGTTAATGTAAATTAGTCTCTAACCCTCTCCAAATATCTTTTTAGATCCTGAACTCAAATTTACTAGTCTTCCTCAATCAGATATGGCAAGAGGTTATGATAAGACACTACCACCACCAGTCTCAAATTCTTCAGCAGCTAGAATTTAATGCTAGCAAGGGAAGAAGGAGAGATGGTTTTCTTCCTTGTTCTTCTGAACCAATCAAGGCTATATTTTTTCTTCAGGTTTTGTTACCACTCTATTTTTTTTACACAGTAGCCTCCTTAAACCCCAATTAAAACAAAACAAAAATTCTGAGTGTCTTAATTTTTCTTAATTACCCTGTCTAGCCTCATCTGGGACAGATCCTCACTAGATCCTTTCCCTGTAGTGCCATGGCATTTATTTAAGATTAGACTTGGACCCCAATTTTTTTCTTTCTTCAAGTAAATTAAAGTGATCTGTTTTTAGTCCTGCCTTTAGCCTGAGCTTGGGTCTTCAGAAGAGGTATGAGAACTAACAGAAGTGAATTATTTAAACACCTCTGGTTTTGCCTTCATTTGTATCTTCATTAGTGTATCTTCAATCAATGATATATAAAATTTGACAGCGTTAAATTTTGTGCATATTTTAAATTTTTGTGCATCTTGTTTAACTTTACCAAAACATTACAAGTAATGATAAGTGAGAGGAAATGTATTTAATTAGGGAATGATGTAAATTAACTGAGCATCACTAATAAAATGTTTTTCTAAAATCAGAACTTATGTGAAATAAAGATGCTGATAATACTCAACTTTTTAAAGCAGAGTATACCCTAGTTTGTGCAAAGTGAATTTCAATTAAAAATGTTAATTTTCCATCCCAAATTTTCAATTGATCATTATGCTGGTTTTATTTGGGGAAGAGTTAGTTTTGTTCACAATAGCTAACATGGGGTTATGTTTTGAATTTGTGCAGAAAACAGTATTGAGAATACAGAGATTACTTTTATTACTGCTGAGCAGTGCTTACATACATCAAGGCTTTTTCTGTTTCTTCTGCAACCCTGAGAATGAGGGGCCTGGGGGTATACAAGAAGTTGGGATGGGACACAGCTAGGACACCTGACCCCAGATGACCAAAGGGATATTCCATATCACATGGTATCATGCTCAGGGTATAAAATGGGAGACAGAACAAGAAACTGGAAGAAGTTTTGAGTGATGGCATTTGGTATTCTAAGTCACTTTTGCATGTGATGGAGCCTTGCTCTCCTGGAGGTGGCTGACCATCTGCTTGATGATGGGAAGCAGTAAATTAGTTCCTTGTTTTTCTTTGTATATGAAGTTTTTCTTCATACATTCAACCACCTTTATCTCCAACCATGAGTTTTCTCCCTTTTACTCTTCAGTTCTCTACCTCATCCCACTGAGGGGGCTGAGCTGTGCTGTTCCTTAGCTGCTAGATGGAGTTAAACCATGATAAGCATGAAACTGTTTTGTACAGTTTCATGCTTAGTGGAGATTAACATTTTGAAACATCTTCCAATTGTAAAACTAAAAGGGAAAGTGGCTGGTCTCTCATCATACACTTTCAAATTCTTTAGTGATCCGGTAACATGGAGATATTGGCTCTGAAGAGAGCAATAAATAATTTGAGTGTTTCACTTTGCAGGAGTTTTTTTTGTTAAAACAGAATTTTAAAAAGCAGTATGTAATATTGTTTAGGAGTAAACAATATTACATATTGCTTTTTAAAATTCAGTTTCTCATCATACTTCAGAAGTGCAGGTGAAAAAAATAAATCTGAAGTGCAAGCAGACACTATACTCATATTAAGGATGCTGACTGTCAAGTGTGTATACCCCAGGGAGCTGTGCTTCTCTGTGCTCAGGCAGTCTTTGATCAACTGCATAACTACTCAGTCTCAAGATTACAAGAGTATCTTGTGTGCATTCATTTTGGAAAGTATTTAAAATTATACTTAATGAGGAGGGGCAACTAGACTCTTAATCTAACTGCTAGTGTGATGATTATGAATTGGTATTCATCTTGAACTACAATTTAATGTCATTCAATAGGGACTGTTTAGGTTTTCCTAATATTTTGTTCTTAGCATACTTGCCAGTATGGAGGGTCAAGGTCTTCATTCCCCTGCTTGTGAATTACCACCTGAAAAGTTTCACAATATGACAGTCTCTGATGCTTATAAACCACACTGGATTTCCTCATCTTTTAATTTTTCTGGACTTCAAAGTGTTTAGGACAAGTGGTGATTAGGTGCCCAAAGCATATAAACTAAATGGATGAATAATACATCTTCAAATGTCCCTTAGCAACTTGTTTTCCAAGCTACCTAAAAAAGTCATCTTTATGCATCTATATAGCAATAGCACTCTATTGGTGAGGGATGTGAGCAATTATGGGAGACCTGCTGTGGATAAATACACCACTCAATGTAAAAGGCTAATACAATCACTTGGAATCATAGGATATCCTGAGCTGGAAGGAACCCACCAGGATAAGTGAGTGCCAGTTCCTGGGCTCTGCACAGGACAGCCCCAAGAATCATGCCACTTTTTGAACTCTCTCAGGCTTGGTGCCATAACCACTTCCCTGGGGGAGCCTGTTCCAGTGCTCCACCACCCTCTGGGTTAAAATCTTTCTGCTAATATCCAACCTAAACCTCCGCTGACACAAATTCAGGCAATTCCCTCCGGTCCTGTCACTGCCACCACAGAGAAAAGATCAGTGTCTGCCCCTGCTCTTCCTCTCACTCTTGAGAGGAATTGTAGGTTGCACTAAAGTCTCCCCTCAGTCTCCTCTTCTCCAGGCTGAACAGACCAAGTGAACTCAGCTGCTTCTCATATGGCTTCCCCTCAAGACTCTTCACATTTTCTGCCCTCCTTTGGATGCTCTCTAAGAGTTTAATGTCTTTCTTATATTGTAGCACCCAAACCTGCCCCCAGCTCTCAAGGTGAGGCCGGCCCAGTGCAGAGCAGAGCAGGACAATCCCCTCCCTTGCCCGGCTGTGATGCTGTGCCTGATGCATCCCAGGACAGGGTTGTCCCTCCTGGCTGCCAGGGCACTGCTGACTCAGGTTCAGCTTGCATTTAACCGGGACCCCCAGGTCCTTTTCCATGGCACTGCTTTCCAGCCTCTCATTCCTGTCTGTATATCCAGGGTTGTCCCATCTCAGGTGCAGAATCTGGCACTTGTCTTTGTTAAAGTTCATATGGCAGCTGATTTCCCCACCCTTCAGTTTGTCCAGGTCTCTCTGCAGAGCCTCCCTGCCTTGAAGGGAGTCAACAGCTCCTCCCAATTTTGTATCATCTGCAAACATGCAGAACATTGAATCCTTTCAAGTCCTGCACCCAAATAATTTATGAAGGTGTTAAAGAGCACAGGGCCAAGGATGGAGCCTCACTAGCGGAACCCCCCTAGTGACAGGTCACCACTCTGATGTCACCCCATTCCTTATAACCCTTTGTGCCTGACCCGTGAGCCAGTTGCTCTCCCACCACAATATGTTTATCCGATGTGTGCTGGACATTGTATCCAGAAGGATGCTGTGAGAGCCAGTATTGAAAGCTTTACCAGAATCCAAAGAGATTGCCTCATCTGGCTTCCCTTGCTACTTGCATTACCTTATCACAGCCCTTTTTAATATCTTACTTCTCTTGGAGCTCACAGATCAAGAGTTGCTATGATGTCCATTATTTGCCTTGCTCTTCCAAGAACACATCCAGGTCCCTCAAAAACATCAAGATACAGCATAGTTAGACTCCATCACTAGTCATAGACATGCCAAACCTCCCACATCTAAATGGCTGCTGTGAGTTCTATTTTAACTCACAACCTCATTGGCAATAACTAGAGATGGTCTTGCTCTCTTTCCACTATAGCCTCAGCCTTTGGGCTCAAGTTTTCAAGCTTTCTTCTTTTCTGTTTTTACCTAGTTATACTACAGTGTGTTTTTCAGCATTCAATCCAGACAGGCTTTTTTTAATTTAAATTTCCCCTCAGTTTTTTTATAAGGAGTTAAGGGAGCACTGAAGCGCTGATATACTAATTCTAATCTTGTGTATGTCCTGGGTGTCAGAAGTAAAGAAAGTGAGTAAAACTATAGTTTTAAAACTAGTAAAACTAGTATGAGAGTAAAACTATATTAGATAGCTGACACATATTACAGCAAGAGAATCTACTCTTCACTCAGATAATACAAGTACCTATATGTCAGTAGGAATAGTAAGACAATTAGTAGTGGAAGACTGCCAAAGATAGAATTTGGAGAGATTGTGGCAGCTTTGTTACAGCTCAAAACAATACTAAATGTTTGTGCTTCTGTTCAGATCAACAACAAAAAAACTAGTTAAATTCATGCCAGAAAACCTTTAAGCCTTATCAACAGGTATCAGGATGTCAGGAATTGCCAATACAATGGCCAGAATCAATCCTGCAATAAGCAGTTATGGAAAAACTTTCACTAGAGAAGTTTTTCTTCTGAACACTAATGTTTTGTTCGCCAACTGTCTTTACATTGTTTCATATTTTACTATTTTCAGTAGATATATCTTTTTTTTTTTTCTTAAATACATCAGTGTATCTAAGTCACAGCGTAACAGGACAGAAGCAGGAGTGAAATATCTACAAGCAGTTGTCAATCATCTCCCCTCTAAAGTTAAAATGATTAATGCATTGTTCTTTGTAAATAATATTTACTGATTTAAGACTTCTGTTCCCCCCAGAATTGTTGAACAAATGAATGCTGTTTTAATGATGGGTATAGAACAGCATGCCCTCACTGCCCCTGGAGAGTTTCTACTGTGGCTGTGTATTTTGCTTGGGAGTGGGTGAGGAGCACTGTAGCAAAAAGCATAGAAAGGAAAACATTTTTCACAAAAGTGATACAGGGCATGTGACCAGAGATGGTTAGGTGAGAGATTAAGTAAATGTAGCAGAAGCACTACAACATTTTAATAGTACCCAATTAATATAGCTGGTTGTCTGATAACACAAGAAAATAAACAGAAAAAATAATATCCAAGAATTATTTGAGGTGAAAACTTAAATCCAGACAGACTTTTAAGGCAAGAAAAGACACTACAGAAATAAAAGCATTTATTTCCTTGGTATCTCTTTCTTTCCTACAAGTATCAGAATATAGGTTGCCTGTCTCACTGTGTGTGCTTTGCCGAAGATTTAATAGGTGGGATCCCATCTTCTTCAGAAAATGAGCATTTTGTCTTCTTATAAAAATATCTTTTTATTAGCTATAAATAACTTTCTCCTTCAGTTTACAGGCCAGGGGAACTCAGTCATCTGTTGCACAGAACATCACTGTGTTTTGAAAGACTTGAAAGGCTTAGTGGCTTTTCCCTGCCAGAACCTAGGTAGAAGATCCTTCTCTGGTTTAAAATCAAACAATAAACTTGCCATTGTACTTAGCTGGCTAAAGAATAATGCACCTTTACAAATGCCTTGTTGAAGACTCAAGGTGTTGATAATTCCTTTCAGGAACACACAAAAATAAGCCTGAGCTGTGCTTTTCTCCTTTGAGTTTGTGCTTTTCCCCAAAAAACCTGAGATTTTAATATGTAATCTTTAGGATTTTCTTCCTCTAAAGTACTCAAGCAGAAAATACTGAAGGCCAATTTAAATGTTAATGCAACACATACTGTGGCGATCAGTGCAAAAGCTCTGTGGGAATATAGATCCTTTGCAGGCGTCAACTGAAAGTACAATAAAAATGTAGTTTCTTGAATGATAAATAACTTAGATACTAAATATGCAACCATAATATCAGTGTCTGTGAATTTGGGTGTCACAGCTGTTGACTGTTGTTAACTACCTGAAAAAACTGTCAAAGAAAAGTTTGTCTATTCATTTTGGTATACTCTGTTGGAAAATTCTGGTGACCTCAGATTTTATCTTGCATTTTTGTTCCCAGAATGGTTTTTCAGGTATGACATCTTGTAATTACATATATCTGTAATGATAATTACTGTACATACACCAATGTCACAATTCTACTCATATTGCTGCAAATATTATGCAGTATAAACTGTTCATTTAAACTGTTCATTTAAAACATACTTCTCTCCATTAGGTATATACAATTACATAAGTAATGAATGTAACTTTGAAAACACTGATATTATAAAGAATTAACTTGATATTTTACCTGTTTAACACCAGGGATGCCTAAAAATCAAGCAGCTTAACTATACAGATTTTTCAAAGAGCATGTTAATGGTGATAAAAGGCAGTCTGAGGTGACAGACTGATTTAAGGCTATGAGCTAATTAGTGAGATCCTGGTTAAAACCACAGGACCTAATGATTTGATAAAGCTGTCTTGCAAAGCATCGATCTCTAACTTTTCTTGAAACTCTACAAATAGTTCTCATTAAGTGCTAGTAATATGCCTGAAATTAAACATCTGGATCCCTGGACGGCAGTCAGACCACCCACTACAAAACCCAAAAATTTTGTTCATCACTGAAGTTAGTGATGACACAAGGAGGAGCAATGATGCTCAGTTACACCCTCACCCATCAAAAGCATACATAGTAATTTTCAGGAGAGCAGAATTGTGTGGAGCACTAGTTAAATGATAATTATGGATGCTTCACCACTGTTACTCTGCTACTGATTTATCATTGATCTTTATTCGTGGTTTAAATTGAGATTCTTATTTTTTGTTTACTCTTTTTTACTTGTTTCTGAGATGAATGTGGGATGTGTAGGTAAGAATTCTCTGGTGCTTTCTACTGTGCATTTAGTTTTCTCTAATTCCTGGAGCAATATATAATGATAAACATCTCACCAAAAGTATAAACTCAGAATTATTTTGGGATGGAGTAAACACGTGCACATATCAAAAAAGGAACACAACTTTATTAAAAGGCTTGTTTATTTATTTTTATGGTATGTTTCAGCTTTCTGTCTATATATTTGTAAAAAAGTGAACTACCAAGAGAAGGAAAGAGTCGCTGTCAGTAATTCTCTTCCTACAGTATAGTCAAATGGGTGGAAAAAATAGGAACAGTAGCTAAAAATGCCTTTTATTAATGCCGAATAGATGAAATTGAATTTACTTCTCTCTCCAGGGAAGTTCCCTACCTTTCCTTTGAACCAATGAGACATCACTGGATTATTTATGGAGAGTGGCCCAGCCAATAAGGTGAAAGAATTCTATTGCTGGCTCATAAAATAATGAAAGAAATGTACAAAGCAGAAAAGCCTTAAATTTCCTACTCTGCCATCTCCCCAACTACTGAGTGACCCAGAGCTGTGGATAGCTATGCTGGATAATAAGCCCCACCTGAAATACTTGAGGTGTGCAGAAGTGAGAATATAACCCTTCCTCTTTAATAACTGGAATATATTTACAGAATTGTGTGTCCAGAGGTTGGTGGCTTTATTGTGGATTGTCTCTGACAGTTCAATTTTCTTAAAAAAAAAAAAATCCTCCTGCTTTTACTCTAAAAAAGTTTATTATGGTTCTTTTAGAAGGATAAAAATACTATGCTCACATTTTTTTAAGAGGTATGAAACAAGTTTGAAATTTTGGGGGGTTTTTGGTTGTTGTATTTTTTTTTCCTTTCCAGTCTGTAAACTTAAAAGAAAATAAAAAATTAAAAATTTAATACAAAGATGTTAGCATAACACCTCTATTTTAACTCATCTTCTGACAAAGGCAGGTTTGTACCTTAAGATATTTTAGATAAGTTTGCAAATGAAAGATAAATCTATACTGTACAATCTCAAGTATTCTCTGTGTGGAATAATGTATACAGTGCAATCCTGAAATAAAAGATATATGTTCAATGTTATATACATATATATACATATACATATATATATACATATACATATATATACACACATATACACACACACACACACATATATATACATATATATATATCTTGCCCAAATCTCAGCCCTGTCACTAATGCCTGGCTTCCAGGAAGGTCTGTTACCCTAAAGATTCTTCCCTCCTACTGAGGTTTCTTTGTTTTGCTTCTCTTGGCATGCTGGTGTTTGCCAAGCAATAAGGATGGCTTAATTGGGAAGAGGGTAGATATGAGGCAGAAGCCTTCCTGCTGGCATTGCCTGAAGCAATTAACAGCTCGTGTGTTACATGAAGTGCTTCTGTTAAGCAGCTGCATTGCTTCCTCTTTACCCAACACTGACTGAGTGGCTGAAACATAACAGCTCTGCCAAACGCAACAACCTCTCTGAGAGCAGACGTGGCAGGCTGATCTGTCAGCTCTTGCCGTAACACCTGTGGCAAGAGATATTTTCTATCCTCAGAATGAATTGATGGAATTTCCAGTTGGCACCTTTGTTTTACACTGGGGCCATGGTGTGTGAGCATACAATTGTTCTGTGATGCTGTGACGGCACAGTACAAACCAGGGCGCCTCTGACAACGCGTGCAAGAGTGTCTGTGCTGCCTGTAGAGATACTTCAGGTATCTGCAACCAAACCAATACGTCTCTGTGGCTTTATGCTGTGTGATGAAGGAAAACTGAGATCTGGAAAGGGGTATAAAAACAAAGCATATAAAGGAGTATTAAAAATACATTGTTCCATGCCTGGGATATTTCCATCTGGGATTTAGCCCCATAAAAATGTTACATAGATGAAGCTTTATACTGAAATTTGAGCTAATTTGGAAACCCTTTGAAAAATCTTTATAAATTGAGCAATTCCCATTGCTTTAGGTAATTGCATATATCATGAGATTGATATGAGGCTGTGATATTTAGAGTATTTGTCCTTTAAGCAAAGAAAAATCTAGGAAAAAATCTAAGCAATCTTGTTTAGAAACACAACATCCCATATCAAAGCAGTCGTAACTTCTTTGTCTGTTTTGATCACAGTTAATGATCTATTCATTTGCCTTAAGTATGTTCTTATAACAAAATGCCTACAACTGCTAACTTTATTCACTGAATAGCACAGACTTTGAAGGAAAGCAAATATAATCCTGAGTTTTTGAATGCTTTGGTTTTGTTTTTTCAAGTGAAGTGTAAATTAAGTCTTTGGGAATAGTTTTAAGAAAATGTCAACATGCAGTAGGAAATAGTAAGGATCTTGAAATAGTTGTTTGAAGTGCTAGGTCTGGATGTGTAATTTGTCTTTAAATTTGTGCATGTAAATCAAAGAGAAAGTAAAAAGGATCAGAAACTCTAGGAGGTTATATGCAAAATATATATTGAGGCAAACCCCAAATTGTCTAAGGAATCATTTCTTTTAAACATAAAACACAGTCATAAATCTTTTTCAAAAAACCTCAGAATGAAAAGAGCCAGCAAAGAGTGTGTAAAGCTAATTGATGATGAAGGCATAAAAAGAGGACTTAAGAGTTGAAACCACAGCAGAGAAGTTATGTGAGGAGGGTTTTTTATTTGGTTAGCCTGTTTTTTCTGGTTTTTCTGCATTGCTGTTCACTGCTGAAATTATTTCCTGCACAGAAGTCCTGGGTTTAGTCTGTTAAAGAATCTTTTGAATTATTTGGTAGAAAATGCATGGAACATGAATAAATGAGAAAATGAACAAATAGACACTGTGATACGCAGATATTTGCCACAGAGTTCTAATTTAAGTCGAAACTTCTAAACGCAATTAGTAGTTCAGCTATCCCCAACATAAAACTGCTGTGTTATTACAGGCCAACAAGTGACAGAAGTGGCACTGGTGGATTTTTTTTAAGGTTTCAAAGGTGATCTAGGTGGCCACAGACTAGTGGTTCTGCTTTCTGTTTTAACAGAAAGCTCTAACAGAGCTAATTATTGGAAACTCTTCCAAAAAGTAAAATCAGTAAACATAGATTTATAGAATATCCTAGAGTTAATATGATTTTATAGAAAGAAACTTCCTGTCTCAGTGGCTCAAAAAATTAGGAAAACAAAGAGCAGGTGCTTGTAGGTATCCCTGTTCCTTGAAGTCTGAGCCACAAACCACAGGAATGTATAGCATATCGTGTGTTCTCATTGCTTCCTATTCATTCTGTCCTGACATGGTAGGAGGGAAATGGAACAATAGTCACACTTCCCCAGACTTGTTATGATCGTGTTCTTCATGGTGAAATCTGATGATGGGAAAGGGTGGTGTGTTGAGCTGGACTTTTTAGTCAGAGCAGATTTCTGCTGCTGGTTAGTATCCTGGATTCTTGTATCTGTGCTGTAGTCCATGCAAAAAAACAAATATTCTCAAGAAGGACAAAAAAGTTACAAATGTATAAATGATATACACAGCAAATGTATGACATTTTGCCATTACACTAATCTGATTTTAATATCCCAAAGAAGTCTGGTTTCCGAGATAGTAGCAAGAATTTGTCACTTCTTTGTGGGCCTTCAGGAATCTATTTGTCTGTGATTTAGACTCTGTACTTCAAAGTAAACTGACTGTTTATTAATAACAAACAATGGACTTTCATCAATAAAAGTGAGGATTTAGATAAACATTGCTATGGAAATGGATTGCAGAAACTGGCAAATAGTTTGATACTGACTGTTAGAAACAAGCTACTGTGCAATGTATGCTGTGTGGGGAATCTGATCAGCAATGGCAGCTACACAGCTGCTGGTTTTACACAAAGAGGTCTGCAAAGATATGCGAAGTGTACAGTTAACACTACGACTTGCACAATGTAAATTTTAGTTCCTGAAGTGCATTTGAATTAGTGTATTGCGAGTTATTTGGAAAGTTTCATTCAATAGAGGCACATGCCTCTATCTTTCAGATTTTATCTGTTGAATTCCAAGCAAATTTCCCAAAAAATTACCTGTTTGTCCTCGTCTCAGGGAATGGGAATATTCTGATTACAATATTTCTATGCATTCCAGCTCCAGCCAGACTTGATTCTAGATGTCTTTGCACACTCTCAATGTGTGTGTGTTTATAAAATCAGCATTTGAGACTGTTGGTATGAGAAATTGCCACAGCCAGTTTGGACTTGTAGAAAAGTAATACAAAGATGGAACGCCTAAAATGAGTATTGGTAAGATATTTTGGATTTGTATTTTAAGTCTTTTGTATTGATTGGTTTCTTATACTTCATATTTCAAACTGATTTAATTGGTTAGATCATCCAGAGTGACATTGAACAGACACTGTGATCTTTGCTATTCTTGATATTTGAGAAAAAGAGATTTTTACACCATCATAAATCTTGCATCAAGGCAGAATCCACAATCTTGCAGTTATGGTTTCAAAATTTTATGCGATCCTGCCGTCAAGACAGTGTCTTTGAGTATTAATCCTTGCCACAAAAAGCTTAAGGACGTATTTATCATCTTTTTAAATCTCCTTATTTGTCACTTTGCTTTTTTTTTCCCCCCACTATTTTTTTTTTTAATTGAAATATTGTGCTACAGTGAGTTGGTGAGCAAGGTTTTAAATAACAGGCAACAGATCCTGTTGAATTTGCCAGGTATATCTTTATCAAAAGTATTATTAAGAATCTTTCCTCTCATTGATCATGTTTTAATTCTTTAATTATTTAGTACTTGAATTATTTTTTTTATTAATAATCTTGTGCCAGCCATTTAATATTTCACCCAGGATCAATATCCGGCTGACAAGCTGTTACCACACAGATCCCCTCATTTACCTTTAAATATGTATGGAAAACTTTAGCTGTCTTGCACTTGAAACCTGGTTACTGTGCCAAGATCTGTTGAACCTTGGTATTTCTGCTCCACACTCCCTCTGGAATCAGGCTGTATGGGAGCAAGGAATCTAGAAGCAATTTCCCAACATCTGAGTTGCAGATGTATATCCATCCTCTGATATAACATCACTACTCTTTCCATCTTGG
>VYXD01008075.1:215403-360422 GCA_013397195.1 Hylia prasina | reverse complement strand
AAAAAAAAAAAAAACAAAAAAAACAAAAAAAAAAAAAAAAAAAAAACACACAAAAAAAAAGCCCATTGAAAATAAATCTACCATTTGCTTGAAATGCATCTAGCACTTCTATATAGAGAGTCACTTTAAGTATGATGATTAATTTTATTTGACTCTTTAAATAAACACAAGGCTCTATGGTCCCCATTTTATTTATTAGTAATTTATTTCTATAGTGTCCTTTGCTTCCTTTACTGATTTCAACTCTCCACCACCTGATTTTTAACTTCACTCATATCCACTACACTCAGCCATTACATATGTGTACTGGATTTTATAAGTACTTTTTTTCCCCATGGGAAACATTCTGATTTTCTTAAATTCTTGGAACTTTATTCAGTCATAGGATTCTGATTTCTAGCACATCTAGCCAAGTAATGCTAAATAACTTCCAATTATTATTCAGTTCCATTAATATTTTATCAAATTGCTTTTATCAAATAGTTTAAATGTGTTTCAATTTGAAAATAAAGATTGTGGCATTTGCAAAACATAAATGCGTAGCTTTTAAAAAATTGAAAGGGCCTAGCTACAAAAATGCTAATTTACTTTTCATTATTTCTCCTCCTTAAATAGACCTGTAATGGTGGTGGCTACTTCTCATAAATTCTCCACAATTTAGGCCTGCTGGGTTTAAGTTTATGCAAAAACTCCAAACTGTAGATAAAATTGCAGAGTCATTCAAAGAAGAAAATCTTTTGATTGAAAGAAACTCCTATTTGTCTTCTAAATATTTGAGGAAGAATATATATAAAATTCTGGCTCCCAGTTGCAAACGATTAAGTATATAAATTTGCCCAGTAAACAAGACGGACACATCTGCTATGACACTGCTCCCCTACTCCTCACTGTGGCTGCAGGGAAACAGATCCTGAGAACCTTTGTGGGGTTGAATATGGAATAAAATGGAAGCTGTTGACCCAGTATTTTGTTGGGCTACACTCCTCTACTGCACGTATGTGTTGGCGTATGATACATGGATGTAATCTTGTTCCGAAGTTTCAATAGAATATTCCTGGGAAGTAATTGTGTCTCCACTTCAGCAGGCTGAGGAAAAGTAAAAGTTCCCAAGTTCAAGACAAGACTTGTCTCAGCTGGTATGCACAGCAATTGCAGCAGAAAACTGCATGGCACAGCACTTTTGTTCAGAATTAAAAATGTGCCTATATTCCAAAAGAACCTGCAAGGCAATATGCAACAGCATCATACACAATGTAATGAATTAGTCATGTGAAACTATTAATCATACTCCTTTCACCATGTGCTCCTCTATTAATCCATTCCTGTCAGAAATTTAACATTACAAATTCTTCAGATGTCTCATACACCTACCACTGTTTAAATTAATGTTCAGCTTCCTCAAGTCTCATTTCCCTTCAAAATACTTGTTTTTCCCAAGGAATGAGATGGTACAATTCCCAGAGGAAGTTAGTCGTTATAAATACTGTGAGAGCCAGTTCTGAAATTAAAAACCTAGAATTATTTCATGCTTAGCAATGCGTGACTACAATAGTTAAGCTTTGTAAATTTTTTTGCTAACTGCAAAATAAAAAATAAAAAAGGAAAGAACCCCAAGTTTATTTATTTTATGGACGAGTGGGTACAGAACAAAATTGTGACATCCTTAGTACTTTGCAAGAATCTGAATGTGAGTCAGCAGTGGGAAATAGATACCTGTGTAAAAATAATGCCAAGTGATATCTAAAATACTTTGCTGACCTTTGAAGAAATGGAATATAAACCTGGAGAAGGTTTCTGGTCTGTTTGTTTTACTCTGTTTTGAGAATTGATGAGAAGTTATTTTAGGAAAACATTTACATCTCAAGAGGGCACTATTGAAACAGCAACACAGCAGAAATCATTCTTCAGAGTCTGAAGCCTCTGGAAGGTGATTTGAGTTTTGGTGGTGTGACTGCTGTTTTCGAGGTTATGGTTTTTTGGCAGTGCTTGGTATGGGAAAATGGAAGCACTTTTAGAAATTGAATATGGTTGTAGGGTGACAAGATCATAAGACAGGCTCATACAAGATCATTCATGTTGGAAGGGATCTCAGAAGATCTCTAGGTCTTTAACCTGCTGCATAAAGCGGGGTCAGCTTGTAACAGGATGTTTTGTCAAACAACTCACAAAATGCCCTATTTTGCAAGGCATCAGTAGTGGGTTGAGAGAGGGTTCATGTGCTACTTTTGGTGTTGAATTATGCTAAAACCAGTCTGGCTTATCAGCCTCAAATCAATATTTTGATAAGGAAACAAAGATTTTGCAGATAAGCTGCTAGGGTGATGTGAAGATGGGCAGTCAATCCTATTAAAGTCCTGTCGACTTCCGTAAGGTAGGTTCCTCTAATATATTCCTCCTTGGAGTGTGTCTGTGAAGTTTCCTCTCTTGAAGTGAAGATGCCCCTTCAAGGATACTCCTCAAGGTTGAGCCCTTGAGCATTGGTGTGGTAAGTTACATTAAACTTCGCTTTATAATTAGGGATTTTCTAGATTTAATTTAATAGCTTTGATAGAGTGCACTATACCACAACCCTCTGAAATCAGTAATTGACAGGTTTTTGCCCATCTGCTTTTCCACTGTTATAAAGTATAACATCTTAATTTGTTTCCAAGAATATTGTGAGGGACTGCTCATGTGAGAGTAGCTCAGTTGCTCAGAGCATGGTGCTAATAATACCAAGGTTTTGAATTCAATCCCCATATGGGCCATTCACTTTAGAGTTGGACTTACTGATCCTTGTGGGTCCCTTCCAACTCAGAATATTCTGCCATTTCTGTGATCTGTTCTCCTGTCCACAAATATCCTCATTTTATCTCTTTTTATATCTAATGAATTACAGGGTAAAAGTGAAAACTTAGGCCTCCCTATTTGGGAGGAAATTTCCAGGAATAAGTACAAAAATTATCAGAGTAATATTTGCAAAACTTTGCAAATACTGATAAAAAGAGCAAACAGAACTGATGCATGCAACACAAAGGAGGAATGTTTTAAACAGCAAAAATCCAAAAAAAACCACCATTGGTGCCATGCCTCTGTCCTCCATGGAGAAATAAGAAAGGCGAAAAAGGAGCCAATGAATTAGAAAAAGTAGTTTATTGAGGGTTGATTACAGTGAATGTTTTAAGTGAAGGGATTGAGATTAAATTTGTTGCAAAAACAAGCAGGCAAATAAGTCTGTGTTTCTCAACATAAAAATTACTGTCAATGTATTTACCTCAACTAGAAGTACCTATAGACACTTATTTTTCTGACCTTCTTTTTTAGCTGAGAAGCACAAAGCAGCATTAAAAATGCTTGTCCTGCTTTAGGCACATGATTTATGATGAAATTATGACTCAGACACAATAGGCTATATTGATCTCTGATGTCTATAAAAGGAGATTAGTTTAAGAACACTTGTCTACATCATGGTGAGATGGGGGGAATTTTTTTGCTTTCAATCATCACTCAGTTCTGCAGCTGATGTTAAGGTTGTCCATCAGAGGAAGATTTAAATATATGTGACTGCTATAATTTTATCACAGTTGTTCAGAGTTTGGCTTGACTCACACTGAAACTTTTAAAAGCTTTTTATACATTCTGTTTTGCCACCAATCTGACTATCAGCAAAAGCTTTTAGTGCCACATGCTCTGTCTGAGGGGAGAGCATGAGAGACAGCTACCCCAAACTGACAGACAACATGACAGCAGTAAAAATAGATTGCTATGCTCAGGCAAACTCAGCAGTGACAAAATACCACTAAAATTGGAAAATACAGGCTTTTAATGTCCTCTCATTCAGCATTTGTCTGAGTCATGCCTTTAAAATATGGCTGTTCGGTACAGAAACATCCCATGGACTACGTTATACTAGTAGGAAAAGTCAACTTCCACAGTCACTGCTAGGAGCTGTAGTTTTATAGGAACACTAATCAATAATAGTGTGACATCATGCTAATGAGACATAATTGTGCCTCCTCCCACCCCTTCCCATCAACAGTTGGTTTCTAAAAAGAATCATAACTTGTAATAGCATTGTCTTTTCAGTTCAATGGGTAAATTCTAATGGTCTGAAAAGCCTCAAAGAAAAAGTGTAGCTGATCATTGTTTGCTTAACTCACTAAGTAAATTAGAAATTGAGTTGAATTCATGATGCGTAGTTGATTTATCTAAATAGCTAACTGAGCACTGGAAGAAGTGTGATAACTGAATGTAATGTTCTACAGTAATTACGGCAGACTCATCCACCTCCAAATTTCTTTTCATATATTTATTAGGAGAAAAATAAAATCACCTGCCATATGAACTTTAACAAAGACAAGTGCCAGATTCTGCACCTGAGATGGGACAACCCTGGATATACAGACAGGAATGAGAGGCTGGAAAGCAGTGCCATGGAAAA
This sequence comes from Hylia prasina, assembly GCA_013397195.1. Classification (NCBI taxonomy): domain Eukaryota; kingdom Metazoa; phylum Chordata; class Aves; order Passeriformes; family Sylviidae; genus Hylia; species Hylia prasina. The sequence goes on along the minus strand of VYXD01008075.1, from coordinate 356,002 downwards.
GGACCTGGGGGTCCTGGTGAACAGGAAGTTGAATCTGAGTCAGCAATGCCCTGACAGCCAGGAGGGCCAACACTGTCCTGGGTTGCATCAGGCACAGCATGGCCAGCTGCGAAAAGGAGGGGGATTGTCCTGCTCTGCTCTGCACTGGGGCGGCCTCACCTTGAGAGCTGGGGGCAGGTTTGGGTGCTACAATATAAGAAAGACATTAAACTCTTAGAGAGCATCCAAAGGAGGGCAGAAAATGTGAAGAGTCTTGAGGGGAAGCCATATGAGAAGCAGCTGAGTTCACTTGGTCTGTTCAGCCTGGAGAAGAGGAGACTGAGGGGAGACTTTAGTGCAACCTACAATTCCTCTCAAGAGTGAGAGGAAGAGCAGGGGCAGACACTGATCTTTTCTCTGTGGTGGCAGTGACAGGACCCGAGGGAACTGCCTGAATTTGTGCCAGGGGAGGTTTAGGTTGATTTTACAAAAAGATTTTTCACCTAGTGCTGATTGAGCACTGGAACAGACTCCCCAAGAAAATGGTCACTGTACCAGCTCAACAGAATTCAAGAAGCATTTGGGCACTACCCTTGGGCCCATGATGTGACTCTTGATGCGTCCTGTGCCAGGCCAGGAGTTGGACTTGGATGATCATTGTGGGTCTCTTCCATCCCAGAATATTTTGTGTTTCTTTGATTCTTTGTGCTTTATTGTTTGTCTTCTTTTTAATTTTTATTCGAGTATACAAGTAACTACAGTTACTTAATACTAAAAATATACATTTTATATCTAAGAGCAATTACTTTTAAAGTCAGAAGTTTCTGCTTCTGCAGTGAGCTAGTCCCAGTAATTACATTTCTACTATTTACAAGGGGTTTTTTGTTACATATTCACGTGTTTTCACAATAGGTAAAATAACTTGTTATCTTGTAGTCCTTAGACTGTACCAGAAAAACATTTTATGAGCAATCCTCAGATATTGAAATCACTCTGCCTTTTAAGCAGCAGGATATTTTATTTGCAAAAGCATCTGGGAATATAGCAAAATTCATTCCAGAAGCAACATGAGTTTAGGTACAGAACAATTTCCTGTTTTATTTTGGAATTAGATGTTTATAGTAACAACATTTTAAGAGCTTTATGGTGAAACTTAAGAGCTGTGACCTTATCTTAAGGTCCCCTGGTTCCTTTACACTTACATTGCTCTCCTAACCTTATAACTAAAGTTTATATCTATAAAATAGAACCCTTTAAAGACAATATAATTGGATAATTATAAACTGAAAAAAAAAATTTTATACAGAATATGACCTCACCTGCGGTATAATTATAACTGATTAACAAAAATAATTTGCTAAGTGTTGAGTAGGTTATATTTGGATATTGTCCTGGGTCAATCCAGCTAAGTATAGGACATATCCAGGTGGAACCTCTTGTTTAACACCACAAATTGTCAGCGTATTAACAATTTGAAGCAACATTTGATAAAGTGTTGCTGTTGTGGAATTTTTGTCTTCATTAGCCAATCTGTCTGAAACATCTTTATTTAAGTAATCTTTGCTTTTTTTTTTCTTGTAACACCTTCCTTTTGATTAAACTTTAATGTATTTCTTTTGTCATGTTGTCTTGTACCAGAAGATGTAAAGGAGATGAAACTTATGCACAAACTTATTTGGCTTTGAGTCACTTTTTGGCTTTAAAGTTAAGTCTTTAAAATCTTTATGTCAATGACTGGGGCTTTTATATTTTTCTAGGAGTTCCATTCTTTTCCAGTCTCTTGATGTAAGATTTTTTCCAAAATGTGATATTGTGTTGCAGTTAAAGATTCATTTTCTTCCCCTTTCAATCTTCAACTATAACTTTGTTGTCTTTGTAGTCATCTTTGCTAAGACTTTTAATTGAATACATTAATTTTATACTCACTTTACTCATATATAGTAGAGGTTACAAAAAGTGAAATAAAAGGTGAAACAAAAATGAGGTCTGCATATTAAAAAAATGGAGATCTGTATGACTGGTGAAAGGGGAAAGGTAGAGCTAAGGGAAGACATAGAAAAAATAGTAATAATGTGGAAAATTTAATAAAGTAAGAACAAGTTGTTGGGTTCACAGTTCACTAATAAGAAAAAAAAATCAAGATCATACATAAAAATTTAGTTTTCCAAAAGGAAAAAATATAATATTAAAAAATACTCAAAGTAATCTAATGGTTGAGATTCTGTTGATTCAAAACTAAGTGCCTTCTACAATAGAATAGCTGTTGTTTCATATATAAATTAACTTGTCAAAAGTCTTTCAATCCCAAAGGCCAGATCATAATGTCCTAAAAAGTGTTCTCCCACCTGGATGATACCATTTGATCTGTCTCAAGTAGCACAGTGTGAATTTCTGCCAAAAGGGCTGTGATACATTTTATGATTTTAAGCCATGCCAGTATATTGGGATATCAAATGCAATCATGACATGAAAGATGTCTGAGTAATAGACTAGGAATGGACGGTAGCATTTTATGGCAAAGACGCTCTACATCCCACACTTGGCTGACAGCCCAAGAGACCAAGATGTTTTCTTTCCCATTTGTCCACCATTTTCTTCTTTCCTGCTCAAGGAGACCGCACCTTGCATCTCTAGTTGTAGTGATACAGCTTTTTTTTTAATGTATTGTGAGAAGAAAGAAAAACAAAGACCACAGTTGAAAAGGAGCTCATCTCTAAGGTTTTAAAATCCAACTTGGTGCAGAGTTAATAATGCCAGTGAACCTTCATTTACATGGAGTGCAGTCACACTGACCAGACCTATCATCTTCTGTTTGCTTTGCTGTCAAAACATCCTATGTGCAGCCTTGTATCAGCAGAGTTTTTATTGGAAAGGATTTGCTTTCCTAAACTGTAAATATAGTAACTAACAATGGTAATATCATAACCTTGTTGAAATTGCTTGATTTGCATTTAACATTTGAGTAGTTGGATGAGAAAGAAAGGACTACATGGGACATGAAATAAATCAACAGTTACATTCAAGTAAGAAAAGATCAAAACTAATAGTGATGCAAATGACACTTGGCTTTAAGTTCACAGGCAAATTCAAGTTATCTGAAAAAGACGTCCAGCAACACCCTGTATACTATGTTACTCTTGATATAAGATGGTCTTTACATTTTCTTTCTTTCTCTGTGAAATTACTTCAAGCCTGTATGTCTGAAGAATTATAGCACATTATTTTACATGTAGTCTTAAGTTGAAGTCTGTAGCCTTTGTGTTTTACAAACTATTTTCCTATAAAAACCTCTTATTTAAGATTTCTTTCATAAGTCCACGGTTATATACGGGTTAATAAAATACAGATGCCTACCAAGGTCTGCAAATTAAAACACCAAAGCCTATTTTAAAGCGTTCTGATCTTGTTTAATCAGCAGCATCAGAGTAGGCAATTCCCTTGTGTGCTCCAGTTAACTGAATGTTATTGCTTAGATAAACAGTGCACCTATTCTGATTAGGTTCATGTTTATTCATTGAGCCAAAGAAATAAGGGATGGAAAGACCTCTGAGGTCATCTTTCCAACACCTTGTAGGTGTAGGATTGTTCCCAATGGGAGTAGAAGTTTTGTACACTCCAGCTTTAACCAATTCAAATAATGTAGATTTTGTCTCTTCCAGTGAGAATTACTAAACAACTTAACAGACTTAACAGATTTAAACACTTTTAACAGTCTTTCAAAAAAACTTGATAATACTCAGTTTGCATTTGATTTTGAGTTTCTGGCTGCTACATAGCATATGGCTCAAGCAAAGGTCCATCTTCCATGCACAGAGTTTTCAAGTAATGATAGACCTGTACGAAAGTCTTATTTCTTAGCTGATGAAAGAAGGGCTTTATAAAGGTATCTCCTAGCGTTTTTGATGCATTAGACTTTTGTTTTATTAAACATTCTTATTATTTTGAAATTTCTGTTTCAATAAAGTTCCATCTTCAGTTGTCTTCTAGAAAACTTTATTGGTAGCCTAGGGGATTTTGGTTTTGAGGGGTGGGACTTTTTTTTTTAATGGGGCTGAGTAGAGGTGGAAGCTGCCTTGTTTACTTTGTATTTAAAATATTGACATCATTATCCTTCTTGCTTATTATCAAGCTTGTTATAAGAAGCATTTTTGAAACATCTCAATATTTGTCCCTGGTTGAATCTGCTTTGATTTCATTGCTACAGAATGTATTTTTAAAAGATGGGAAAATATGCCACAAATACTGAAAACAAGTTTATGTACATTTAAATAGGTTCCATTTGAAATATGTTTGCAAAACATACTCAAATTTACTTTGTTTCCATAGCTGAAAGTTTATATATCAGTATTTAGAGATGACTACTGGCTTTGTCAGGGGAAAAGAAGGTCTGTCAGGTAGGGACTGCTTAAAAATCCATTGCATCAGCAGTTTTCTGAGGCCTTATTCTATAGCACTCCAGGTGCTATTCTTTTCTTAGAAACTGTGTGCCTTCCTCTAGGCACAGAGCTCTTTGCCCTAACAGTCTTCTACATCAATTATATATCAACCCCTCCATGACCTTTACTTGCAAAGCAATCAGGAATTCTACAGAAACCTAAAGCCTCACATAAACTCACAGGAGGGACAGAAAAGTTAAATCAGTGAACAACATGCCATAATTTTCAGGTTGTTCATACCCACAGATCTTAATCCTGGTGGTAAGCCTGGAATTGCCTTCTACTACCTCATGATCAATCCCAAGTCCTATCCATCCTCAGCTAGTACTGAGAAGCCATCATTTAGTAAAAGAGACAAGAGTTTAGGTTTCTCTCTTGTTAACAGGTAGGGCTTTGGGACTAGAACAGTAGAGAGTGCTTAAATGTATAGCACCTGTGCCACTGAATGCACAATCATGTTAGTATTTGAACACCTTCTCAGAAATCAATTTGGTAAATATCCATCAAAACAAATTCCACCTTTTGTTACTTCTACATATACTATGAGTTTTTAAAACACCTCTCCTCCCCTTCTTCCTTACTGGGGTGGATCTTTATGTGAAATCTCAGCCTGTGTGAATTCAATAAATACATTTATGAGGGGTGAGTTTTGGTATAAAATCTTGTCAGATCCATGTCTTTTACTGAGGTGACTTAGCTTGAGTGTATATTTAGCACTATAAATAAATTAAGTGCATAGATATAAATGGGAAATGAAAAAGAAAAATCAAATTATTTGCCCTTAGAAGAACAGCATAATCCCTTGCTCCTAAAAATCAATTTTTATGGGGTTTTCATTTTGATACAATAAGGTCAGTTAGACATAACAATCTTTAGCTTCCAACTCACTAGTATCTGCTGCAGTGAAATAAATCCTGCAAACTCTCATTTTATGCAGAAGGTGAAACTGAATTACCATAATGGTGCCTCGAGGTCTAAATGCTCTGAACTAAGCACAGAGAACTGCATGGATCAATGGACAGGATTTCTTGGGAGTCCCTCTCTTTCACAGTGGTAATTTTTGTATTTTTGGATGGCGGTGCAGGAGCTGGCTGCTTTGTAGGGTGTAGCCACATTTTCAGCTCAGCCAGAGCTTTTGCAGCACAAATGAAATTCAAAAATGTTTGCCAGGGCACATGGGGGATACAGGTGAGAAGAGGAAGGCCCTGCCTGAACAGTCATCAGTGTTACCACCTGAATATTTGCCTAACCAACAGATGGTGGTTACGTAGAAGCTATGATCTGCTCTTAAATAGATCTCCATAGCCAGCTTTCCTATCTCTTACCTCTATTCCCTTGTTTTAGGATAATCCAAATGCAGTCCCACATTGTATATCAAGGACAGACAGGTAAAAAATGCACTCATTCCTCCGGACTGTTCTGAGTACCTGTGCTTCCTGGTAGTCAGAGAGACAGAAAGACATTGTCACAGAAATGTTTCCATCAAAGCCCTGGCCCTGGCTCTGTAGTACTGGAATATGGTGACACATAATGGTCCGGAACCTCTTGACCTTGACTACCAATGCTGAGTACCACCTGGACACAAATCTCAAGCAATAAAACATGGTTGGATGTTTTAGAACCTGAAATAGAACCTGAGTTCTGATAGAATACAGGAAAGAAAAAAGCTGCAATCTATTATAAAAATATAGTTAAAAATAACTGAGGATGAAGACTAAAGGCTGAATCAGGAGCTCTGTAGCTGGGGTTGCATGTCTTTTTTAGTTCCTTAGTGGCAGGCATTTTGAAACAATCTAGAACATAAAATCCCTTTGTTTTCCTTTTAACACTTACTGCTATTCTTAGTTTTCTTACATTCGTTACACCACTTGTGCTCTACCTACTTCAATATTGTGTAATCAAATAAAATGGGATTGTGTGCATCCATATTGAATTTTGGAGAAAAGAATTTTTGCCTAATGCAGCCTACAAACAAATCAAGTGGAATAAAATGCAATAAAATGTCAGAAGACAACAGGCTGAAGAAACAATGGCTACTCTTGCTTAAACTCTGTAGTTTTTAATCATCTGATAAAATAGGTCTGCATGTTGTCTAGTATGTGGAGATTCATCAATATTCTTCAAAACTAACATTAACACAAAGAAAGAAAAGTTAATTATTCAAATGAAATCCAGAGATTTACTTTTAGAAAGAAAAACTAATAATGGAATGTATGAACAAAAGCAAATACAGTTGTGAGCAGGAAACATTATATACAGCTATAAATAAGCAAGGGACAGAAGAAATGGGACACTCAGCAGTAGATTTTCCTAGAAGATAAGGCAAAATTAAGTTGCAATAAATTCTCCCCAAATGTACTCAGCTTTGTAAGAGAAAAAAATTTCCTTTGAATAGAGTTGAATGGTATCACATTAGAAAAATAGTGAGGCAACAAATTCGTTTGGTCCTATCTGCCACGAGACAATGGATTAAATACGACATTGTGAATGCAGAAAAAAAAGAACCTACCTAACTGGAGTGGAACTTACTGTCTTCAGTTTCCAAGGGAAAAATAAAAGCCTCATGTTGTTTCTGCCAGCATTTGGGCATTTGGATACAATGTAAAAGCACTTCCAGTAACAGTAAATTGGCAATGCAAATGAGAAAAAAAATTAATATGATGCTGTGCTATAAAAATTTCCTTTTTATTTTTAAAAATGTGAGGCATTACAAGTTTATGTATATCAGCTAATAATGAACTGAAAAGTAGTAGATGAGTTACAAGAGGAAGGAAAAAGATCAAAAAGCCTAGCCTTGGACTGACAGTGAAATAAGTGGTTGTTTTAGGGCAGCTGTATGAGAGGCTATTAACACTTCTTCTCTACTAAGTTTTGCTGTATTCATATGTAAAGTAGAGCATGAACAGCAGACTAACATTATAACAAACTAATCAAATTATTGCTGGTGAAAGCAGATCCTGGCACATTAAATAATCTCCTTTTTTCTTATGATACTTGTCACTTTGTCACTTCAGGGATTTTCTGATTAGTATAAGGAAACAATTTATAAAATCCTTTCCTATTCATGGTAGTTCTAGATGTAGTACTTCAAGAATGGGGTAGTAATCTTCTGTAGATTACATTTTTCACTGCAGAAATGTGAAAATGCTATTAACATAATGTAACTGACCTTCTCAAGGTTTATATTGCTGATCTGTTGCAGGGGTCAGCACTAATAAAACATCCATATATTCAATCCAAAACATTTTTATCTTCTTTACTTTAGCAATACATAGATGTAGTAAGGTACCTACAATTTTTCTTCTGCTCATATCCTAGTAATCCTTGATGCTAAGAAAAGAGACCATTGAACTGACTTCCTGGACTCCCAGTCCTCTTAGTAGACAGCAATAATAATGATCCTGCCCACCAGCAATACTGTTTTAAAATGCTTTGGTATATTGAGAGTGCAATACTGTTATTGTCAAATTTACTGGTTAATAACTGAAACTGTGGTGGTATCTTCTAATTTTCTGCACCTAACCAGAAGTAGTAATAGTTCCTAAAGCTGAAATCCAGCTGTGCTGCCGTTGTCCAAAATCGGTGTTTCTGTGATCACCTTTCCAAATTACATTGTTCTCTTGAGCTGGAGAGACTGTAACCAGCAAATCTGTCCAATGATAAGAGGGATCTGACTCATTTTATTGAATTTAAATCCAAATGCTGATCAATTTCGAAATTTGGCCTCTATACCAATTTCAAAGCTGGTATTTTATGTCATTTGCATTAACTTTTAAGTAGTGTAACGCTGGAAATATCAAAGGAACTGCTCTTCCTTTACACCAGTAGGAGGGAAGAGAGCACTACCATCTACTCTTACTTTTTACAGTATACCATTTACTTTTTTGAAACCATGTACTAGTCTGTATTTCTAACTATAGTGTTTTATCCTTTACTAAGTAATTTGAGGTGTTAACATTGAAAATGTTGCTTTCAACATAAAGGTACATTTAACAAAGCTCAGTATGACTTTCCCCTGGTATGAACTAAGTTAATTTTTCATCACTTGGGAGTATATCTTCTGGCATAATAAAAGCAGATAATGCATTGATGTTTAAGGGTATTCTTGAAGAGCTAGAATAGAATATTTTTGATTGGCTTTATTGCACTGAAATTCCTGTAGTTTAGATGATTTCCAAGAAATTTTAAAGCAAACAAGTAAGCAAAATCTACTCCTAAATAATTTCATTTTAATCCAAGCTTCTTTGAGAAATAGGTGTGAAGCAATAGTAATGCTTTACAGCAGATGACTGAAAGAGGCATTGTTTACCACAGAACATAGGAGGCCAAACCTGTGAGGTGGGATGGTGCAAGAATCCCAATCTGCCTGTGATGTTTTTCATTTATATCAGCTCTAGGGTGCTCCTACCTGTGCCTAGCTTGCTTCCTCCTTGGGTTGCTCCTCCCAACCCTTTTGGTTGTACTATGGCTGGAGAAAGAGGTGCAAACCCTATTTAGGGAGTTGTTATCCTGTCCTCCTGGACAGTGCAGAGATGAGCTTACAGACCTAGGGCCACCATGGAAGGTGAAGCCAGCACCAGCAGTTCCTGCAGCTGGCACCTGCCTGGGGCCTGTGTACTCTGCTTAGCCCAGCTGGGCACCATGGGGGAACCCAGGCTGTGGGTGCCAGGGGACTGGTGAGCAGGGGGAGCTGGGAGAGGCCCTGGCAGGAGTTTACCCTGTACTCAGGAGCCACCACAGCATCCTGGAACACCTTGCCTTGATCTCTCAGCCCACCTCCGTACCCATCTCCAGCACTATCCCCATTTCTTCGCCAGGAAGGCAGGAAGAGAGGATACAACCCCACCAGCCTGCAGGTATCTGTTGGCCCCATTGGATGTTTTGAATCAAATAGAACAGTCCTACAAGAACTTGAAAAGCTGCCTTGTATATAAGACTGGTTTACAGAACGTAAGGCTTTCTTCTATGCATAAAGTAGAAAATAATCAAATATCTTCAGTAATGGAAAATTATTTTCCTTAAAGTGCTTTGACTAAAGTTACCATTGCTATTCTCTTTATAGCTTTTAATTTGTTTGTTGTTTGATCTGTGGAGCTGATTTAAATGCCTTTATCATTTAGTCCATAATTTCTTCAGTTTAAAAGATGTTATGCGTCTCAGTTTAAGCTGTAATGCAGTCATTCAGTCTGTCTCTTTTCTTAGTTAATTAATCAGCTCAGAGTGACCTTTCAAAGGTGTCCTGGAATCCCAAAAATCCAACAATTCCCTGAGAGGCAAAAATAGCTTCTATGTCTCGGTGATATGATCTCCTTATAGCAGTTGTACAGGCTATTGGGAATACTCACTTTCTTGTAATCAAGCTCATGCTTAAATACTTTGTTAGTGTATGTGCAGAATACATTGTTCACATTCATCTTGCTTACTTTTCTGTGGTAACTGATGATTCCTAATTTTACTAATAAACTCTTTCCTTGACAGTTTTTCAGAAAAAGAAATATTTTCTGTGGGGAATCCTTACATTTGGATTTGGATCTGTTTATTGAAGTAAGTAGCTTTTTCTAAGACATTTCTGTCAGGGTGTGCCATAAGTACTTGTTTAGGAATAGTCAAGGATGAGAGATTCAAGAAAATGTAAGGGGAGCAAACATATGTTTGTGGTTCAGAATATGGAGTAATCCTGCTTTATGAAATAGAAAGCGAATCTGGTAGGAATATGAAATCTTCAGGCATCATTTTATCCCCGGTTCTCTTCAAATAGCAACCAAGTAATACAAAACTGCTGTGCTGTTTCTCAAGATTGCTTTCTATTTAAATGTACAATAGCTTGCTGAGTAACTCTGTCACTGTCAGAAGATTGCAGATGAATGGAGTTGAGAGAAACAAAACCACTTAGCTGATACTCTTTTGAATAAAGATGTATTTAGCAACAGCTGAGAGATGCGCAGGAACCTGACAGGATCCTGCAGCCCAAGCCTGTGAGGTTGACATGAGGGCATTATCAGAACCACCACACCAGATTTAAATGGCTCCAGGGACCACAAACCATACAGAATGCAGCAAGCAATCCTGGTGAACAGCAAGCTGTGCATGAGCCAGCAGTCTGTCCTTGTGGCCAAGAAGGCCAGTGGTATCCTGGGGTATATTAGGAATAGTATTGCCAGCAGGTTGAGGGAGATGATCCTGCCCCCCTGCTCAGCCCTGGTGAGGCACATCTGCAGTGCTCTGTGCAGTTCTGGGTGCCTCAGTATGAGACATGGAGCTCCTGGAGCAGGTCCAGTGGAAGGTGAAAAAGATGATTAAGGGACAGGAGCATCTGTCCCAGAAATAAAGGCTAAGTAAGTTGAGCTTGTCCTTACTTCAGAAGAGGCAACTGAAAGGGGACCTCATCAATGGATATAAGTATCGGAAGGGAGAGTGTCAAGAGGATGGAGCCAGACTCTTCTCAGTGGTGCCAAGCAATAGGACAAGAGTCAATGGGCAGAAGCTGGTGTGCAGGAAGTTCTTCCACCTGAATATGAGGACAAAGTTCTTTGTCCCACTGTATACGTGCCTGTGCACTGGAACAGATTGTCCAGAGAGGGGGTGGAGTTTCTCACTGGGGATACTGAAAAACTATATGGAAACAATCCTGTGCCATGTGCTCTAGGATGAGCCTGCTCGAGCTGGGGGGTTGGACCAGATGACCCACTGGGGTCCTTTCCAACCTGACCCATTCTGTGATTCTGCATTGCCTTTGTGTACTGTTCTCAAAATTCCAACCTAACAGTGAGGCATAACAATTTATCTTACTTTGTCTCTCAGTTCCACAATATGTTTGAATTTCCATTAGGCTTTGGCAACCTGTTCTTAAATGTAGCACATACTTTGCTCAGTGATTATGATGATAAATTCTTTGTAGAAGGAATCTGCAGGATGAGACATAGTGTGAGACTGCTTATGAATCTCCTGGCAAATAGGCAGGACTCTTCCCTGTTTCTCACAGAGCTGTCAAAAAAACAATTAATGTGTTAGTGTGATCTTACACTGTGAAGCATCTTATGCTGCTGGCAATAATTATGTGCCCCAGCTGAGTAATTTTTTTTTTTCCTAAAGAGAATGAGATACCAGATAGATTGCAGCCAGTGAAATCAATAGCTTTTTATGCAAGGTCTGAAAGGCCATTTTGTTATGTTTTCCCTCTTCTGTGGAGAACAGTCATCAGAGTAGCTGAAATATGTCTGCAATAAATTCATTCATTTCTGCAGTTTTGATATGGGCAACAGTCTTATGCTTTGCTAGGGAAACAGCAGGTCCACTTTTTCTATTCCTGTTTTACCAGATTTCTTCTACCTTGCATGAGGAAGAATAACCTCTCAGGAAGAGCTGATATTTGGAGATGCATGAAACATGGGAAGCAATATAACACATTCAAGGACAGAATAACCATACTGATGTTAACTTTTCATGACACTATGTGTTCCTCTGTTCTGCATGCTAACAAGACAGCACTATAAAATGTTTGAAGTCAACCCACACTATTGCTTCATACCTAGATGGAGAAAGGAAACATGATTTTCCTCTGAAATTCACTGATCAGATCATGTAATAAGTTACCCTGTGCTGTTTAAACTGTGCAAGTACTTAAAAATATTTCTCAATTTCTGAATTAAAATTAAAAATCAAATGCATGAGATACGGCATCTGTTGGTAGACTTAACTGTGTAATGAGCAGTTTCAAAGACATGATGCCTGATGTGAAATTTGGATGAGCAGTTCTGCAGCCATTATCTCCAGTGATCTCTGCCAGATGACTGAGGATGTGTTAGAATAACTTAAGATATTGTGGTGCTTTTTCTCACGAATATGACAATGGTAGTAATGAAGTCACAAAGCCTGAGAAACCATGATGACTGGAGATAGCTTGGGGCTCATCTTGTAGTTATTTAGATTGCTAGAAATAGAATTTTACTGATGTGTTTGCTAATAACTAGGATTAATAATCTTTTTTATATTACTCTGACATCAGAATACTGGTGCATTTATAGAATTGAATATCTTATATACTGATGTTAAAAGGCATGACAAGAAAGGCACCAGAGGTCTTTGGGTCAATCCCCTGGTGTTGCAAATTAATCATGGTCTGTGTCTAAATCCTCTCTAAATTAATTTTTATATCTATATCCTTCTACTAAAATTCAGAGTTCCTCAACATCAAGAGATTGCAAATTCCTTCTTCTAAATACAATTCCATTCCCAGAAGCCTGTTTTTCAAAGCCTACAAAAATGCAGTTCTAGCCCTCTTCTACTTGAGTGTAATGAGACCTATGCAATTTTACTAACTGCCTCTGTCAGTCATATTTCCCTATAGTAATTTTGGAACACACTAGTTAATTTTGTACATGGTTTAAAAATGGTAAAGTTTTTAAAGTTTTATTTTCAAAGATTCCTACATGTTTTCTGAGAAGCCTCGCTGAGTACATCAGAGATGAAAGCCAGTGACCTCTGCTGAGAAGAAAAGCAAACAGAAATTAGTTCCTGATATACCTGGAGAGGCTCATCAGTGTGTGTATATATCTTTGGTCTACTCCCTGTGTTCCCCACTTTTTGCCTGCTGGAGTTGTCTTGGAGAATTGACTTGATTCATTTGAGGTATAGAGGAAAGATGAAGTATTGAATAGGAAAACTAAGGACAGAAATGCTTATGTCTTACCATTCATGGTACAAAAAAAATAAAAATGAAAATAAATAGTTTCTTTAAAAGCCTTCTTTCAACTGTTAGGTTTGCCTTTCCCATGAAACCTTACCTAAATGGTCAGATAAAAAGACAGTGCATCACTGGCATCAGTTTTGTTGTTTTCTTTTTTTGTAATAAAGATGAGTTAGAATGAGCAGTCTTCTGCTGTTCCTGAACCATGCTTAGGGTAATTTGTCTTCTGAGGTTTGTGACTAATGGCTTAAACATGACAACATTCACAAGTGTTTATTTCCATTTTGCAGATTTATAAGGGAACTAAATCTGTTCTATGTAAACAAAGCAAGATGAAATCCATGTTTATGATCTATGTATAAAAAATATAAGAAGAGAAAAAAAGGAAAGAAAGCTAATAAAATTGTCTTAGGGCCATAGCACTTTCACTTTGAAAACAGGCATAAAGTCTGGAAGTTAAAAGCTTGCCTCAGGCATAGTGCAGAATATCATAAGACAAATTCAGAAGCTCAGGAAGCCTCAGGAAGTCCTGGATCTTTTTTATATGGAGGAGTCGGTCTGATATGGCAGCAGTGTCCTCTTTCCAAATAAAGTAAGTTGTATTGAACACAGGTTAACTGAGAATGGTGTCTATTTTCATGCATCTTGAGTTTCCCCAAGATAGCAATGAAAGCCTAAATAGGAAAGGTCAGAGTAACAGCACTAGCAGAACATCAGTAGAATAAAAACTGAGGAAAACCAGTCACCACTCATCCCTGTTTCAGCTGCTTTAGTCATGAAGTCTAAAGAAAGTATTAAATTATAAAAAAAGAAAATACTTTCGGAGCAATAATGGGTAGACAATTACTCCTGAATAATTTTGGAATAAGGATGCATGTGTATTTTTTACCATAAGGAAGTCATCCCAGCTTTAAATATCATAGAAGTCGTGATGTTTATGGTTTAGGCTTAGCTTAATACAAACTAATTGCACAGTATAAAACATATTATATCAGCACTTCCTTTTCAGTTTTCCACCACTCTTTGAAGTTTTTTTAATGTCCTTTTCCTAAACTGTATCACAAATTAATAAAAGTACCTTTTACCTTGAATTTAAATTCTTTTTGGTTATTTCTTAATTAAACAAGAGAATAGCAAACATACCTTATCTCTTCAAAATATAAGCCAGCTAGCTCTTTTCTACAGAGTGTCTCCCATTCCGTGCCCCGAATACAGATTTTGGGCTGTATTCTATTAATGCATTGACAGTACAATTTGAAATGGATGTGCACTTTGGAAAGGAAGAGAATTTTTGCTCTGAATGATAGGAGAAAGAGGTGCACTGTCCTTGAAACAGCAAATGCTAGCCATTGGAGCATGTGACATCTCAGATGGGAATACTATAGGGTCTGTTTTGTTTTGCCTCTGAATAGTCACTACATTGAAATCAAATGCTTTAATTGATCATGTTGATTACAAGTAAATATTTGGTCAATCTAAACTGACTGATCTGCTGAAGTATGAAAATAGTTCAAAGCAGAATGCAGCTGAAGTTTCTTTTCATTAAGCTAATACACTGAGTAGTCATTTCTTATACATCCTAGGGACTTCAGAACATATTTGATCCATTTTCTTTGTATTGCATCACAAACTTCATTCCAACAGTTCTTCAGCAGAAAAATAATAGCAGTGATCAACCTTATGCAAGTTGTGAAGCTGAATGAGAAGGTAACATCCTTCTGTCCTCCACAGAGCAAACCTCTGCATGTTAACTCTAGTTGTGAATTTTCTCTTTGAGCATAATATAATTAATTTCACAAATGTTTTCTTCATCTTACTAGTAACAGTGCAGATAATTGTGTTTGTTCTTGTTTAGAAAGTTCAAAAATTTGTATACTATTCTTATAAGAGAAAGGTAATGTTAAATTGATTTAGAATGAGAGCTGTAACAGCATCAGAAAATGGTGGATTTTTTTTTCTTTTAAGGTAGTGGGAGGAAATAATTGCTTTTGTTACTGTTCTTGGCTAAAGGTCTGGTGGTTAAAGGCATTTTTTGTTTGTTTGCTATAAAATTCATTATCAGAGCTTTGCAATCTTAAATTAATCTCCATAAGCCTGATGATAATTACTGTGGCAGGTTTGTGGGTGTAGAGAGAAGGAGGCAGAGCCCTTGATCCAGCTTCCATGGTTGCTAGGGCAAGAATCTCATTGTCTCTAGAATGTGATTCTGTGAAAGTAAAACCATGCATAATTGCATTTTAATGACAGTGCAAACAAGCAGTTCAGCTGAAGGTACTGGAAGGGTTGTTGCTGTCTGTGCTCTGTTTCACTCAGCCCTCCCAACGGAGGTCAGCCAGCTCCAGCAAAAAACAAAAAAAATCGACAAACAAAAACACAAGACCCAAAACAAAAGCCACAAAAAAAGCCCCTATACCTGTTCCCTGCTGACCACTGCTGGGGGAAAAAGCCCCTATACCTCTTCCTTGATGAAAACTGCTTGTTTGAAAGAAGATTTTGATGGATACACCAGTGTATCACAGCTACTCTCAACGGATACTGCAGCAGGAGTAGTTATTTGTAGTTACTGTCTTTGAGTGAGTAACTATCAATTTGCATGCCCATTATGACATTTTGCAAGCATAATGTGTGCAAAAGCATTTATGTCAGGCATAGTGAGTTTGCCTATAAATCTTGAAAGCAAATGTTAAGAACAAAGACATGTTTGAAGTTCTGAGTACATAGGAAAACAGGTTGCTTAATGAGTAGCACAGGGCTTGAATGTTTGCAACACTATTTCCTTTAGGTTTTTGTTCTGCTGTTGTTTCAGTGTTTGAACTTGTCAGATGGTATCCTAAGTGAAATAGCTGCCATTTCTAACAGATATGTTTTCCTTTTCTTTCATCTCTCTCTTGGAAGGAAGAAAGGGGATTAGCTGTGCATTTTAAATTTTTTTTTATCTGTTGTTGAACATGAGCAAGCCAGTTCCTCCATGCTACAGAGTTTGTGAATATTTAATTAACCTTCCTTCCCAGGTGATCATTTCTGCCCCTGAGCTGTGCCCTCCATTACCAAGGTGGAACTGTTTGTGGGGCTGTAATATGATCTGAAGGAGAGAACAAGTGTGGGTTAAAAAGGGAAAATACTGTTTAAATGTAGATTAGTTTCCATATTGCATAATGGTGACTTCTTCTCCAACTATACAGATACATGAATATAACTGAAGGACAAGAAACTATGTGACACAGTACATGTTTCTATCAGAGATGGTTTCACTCTTAAATGTTTGTTTCACTGTAAAACTGTCACCTTGCAGAAGGAGTCGCCAGGGTTCTGCATATCCATGCTCTGTGACTACTGTGAGTGTACACAAACAAAGGGATACCCAATTACCACTTTTTCAATAAATAGATTTCTGATAAAAAGTATGAATGCAGATAAAAATAATCTTGTATTTACCTTAAAGTTTAATAAGGATCTGCAGCCATTGAACCTATATGAAAAAAAAGTATGAATGTAGCAATGTATAAATACTATGCAGATTGTGTTAAAAAAAAGTCTGGCAGCCGAATTTGTTGCTGTCATTTTTATCAAGCTGAATTTGGCAGATCATCTGAGAGGAAATTACAGTGAACAATAAGTATTATAATGAAAGTATGGGTAAGGATTATTGTAATATTCTAATTAAAATTATGTGATGGCATTACGTAATTTCTAGAATAAAAGCGTATTGTAAAATGGAAAACATGGCAAAAGTATTTGGAATAAACATACTAGAGTATTTTTTCTTTTTTCTTTTTTTTTCTTTATTTTTTTTAATGGACTTGCCCAGAGCATAATAGCTGGTTTCATTAAATTAAATTATGCAGCACATATAACCATAGTAATTCGAAGCCGAGAAACAAAACTTAAGTGTCATAAATCATTTAATCAACTAGGTATGTTTGAAGTGTGAAACTACATCATACTCATAGAAAAACAGAAATCACATCATAATAGTTTTAGGTAACTAAATATACTACTAATTGTTAAGGAACTCTTGAGACTTAAATCAGAATTTTTAGCACTCTGGAAGAAATTAGAGTACTAAGCATGTAGATAGTCCTAAGCTAAGATCATGTAAGTGTGCAAGGATCCTAAAAGCACTGTGATATGTCTCACAAACAAACAATGGTATTCAGAATTCTGTACATGAAACCTCCCATAAATATATGAATTGATGAAAAAGTAAAATGGTCATAACTGAATTTTCTTATATTGGCTAAGAATTTTCAGGTTAAAACAGATCAAGATGTCCAATAAGTTGCCAGAGCATCATGGCAGGTCCTGGAACAGTTTCATCAGGAAACTGTGAAAACTTTTGGGAAATCTGGTACAGTCATTGGGCTGTTCTTCCTTGTCTGGTGGCATACTATTGAGAAAACTGATAAATGACCATGTTAACTGTTTCAGCTTACATTCTTGCTAGATAACACATTTTGTTGAAGAATTCTCCATTGATTTCATCTTCTTTTCTTCTATATATTTTCAGTCTTCAAATAAAATGACAGACTAAATTCAGCAGGTTATCTCTCTTACATGGCCAAAGAAGTTAGCATTTCCTATCAAATGCCATTGTCTACTCCACAAACATTTAATTTTTGTCAGGCCCTAGATAACAGCTTTAAACTGATATTAGGCATTTTTAAGTTTTCACCTTCACATTTCCCATCCCTCAAGATGGGAAGAGCTCTTTTTTTAGTTCTTGTTTGGTAGCTGATAAACTGTAAAATGCTGCAGAAGGCTATATGAAAGCACAACTGAGTAGATGACATTTGACCTGAAGTCCTGCAACTATTGTTAAAAAGTTGATGCTGTGAGGTGGCTGCTGTATTGTGTTTTCCACAGTTCATTTGGCCTCATGACATGTTCAAATTGAGCAAACCCCTCCTGAAGTGTCGCTCTCACTCCCTCAAAACCTCTGGCAGCAGGGGTCATAGTAGTTAGTATCTCCCTTCACATTTGGGAAATAGATAGCTGAGGATACTCTTAGAGATAAGGAGCTTCTGGAAATGAGTGTCATATCATCCCATTGGGCTTCAGCTGGTCACGCAACTCAGGGAATGCTATAACGGGGAGTAGATGTGTTTCCTTGATGATGTGAAACAGAACGAAGGCAGATGGGTTCTCTCTCCACATCTTTCAAAACTTTTCAAGGAACTGTAAATGTGACCCAATACTTTCAGTGCCCTCCTGTATCCGTTGGTATGATTAAACACCTTTCTGAAGTTCCATGAATTTCATGAATTCCCTATTTTCAAGATCTGAAAGGTGTTTTTTGTTTCCTATTGGAGCTTATTCTGATGCTTTCTAACAAAGCAATACTTGTACTGTTGGTTTCAGTGTTCTGTTTCCTTCAAGTAAATGATAAATAGGCCAATCTCAGAGGTATCTGAGATGGAGCTGGAGAACTCTGTATCTTTCAGGAAAAATAAAGGAGACTTGGAGATTTGGTGATGGCAAAAGCATACAGAACTCATCCAAATCCTGTGGAATAAGCCACAGGAAACCTGTCCCACACCCCTGATTACATTACAGAAGCTCTGTAGCTTCTCTCTAGGTTCAGTAAATTGCCTGGTATCTGAGAAGACAAAGTGTGAGGCCAGTCCCCATTGCTGAGCTAAGAAAACTATCCAAGATTCCTTCTGTTAGTTTTTTCCTTTCCATCTGGTGAATGGAAGAAGGACTGTGGCATGAGAAAATCCATTTCTAATATCCAGAGCTGCATGTGAGCTATTACTGAATTCATAATAGCTGTCTGTCACACTGCCCACGCAGTCCCAGTCATTATCAAGTCAACAGTTTTCAAAGCATCCTGTGACTCAAAACACAAACACAGAAATGTAAAAAGCAATTTAACAAGATACCTTAACATAATCTATCAGAAACAAGACACATGATTTTAGTTAGATTCATAAGCTTAAACACATGTAAAATTGTGTTTGATGGGATGTTTGTTTGTTCACAGGAAGAACAGTATCATCTCATATGAAGGACAATGCTGCTTTTAAACAAAGCTGACACCCTTCCTCAGCACTTGGAATTGTTAAAGATCTCTTGCTACTTAATGATGGGTTAAAAATATGGTTATAGATTTGGAATTTGGATAGGTGTTACTGAGACTTCTAAAAGCCTGAACTGATCTGTAGCATTGCAGCACTCAGCTAAACCGTGCATATTCACAAAGAATTTTTTTCACAAGAAAATCACATATGCTTGGAAAACTATCATGTTAAAGGGCCCCAAGGAGTTTCAAGAGACAGTATGTGCTTTAACTGTGATCTCAAATAATGCAGGTAGTTATTTGACAAATGAAAACAAACAAAAACACCCCTCCGAACACAATTTTGCACTTAATATTTAAGCTTATTAATGTAACAAAAACGATGTTTCTTGTTTCTGATCCATTTTGTTATCCATCTTGCTAAATGGCTTTTGAAATTTCTGTTTATGTTTTCAGCTTGAGTATATATTGCAAAATTACTGTTTCTACATGATTATTTGTAGATTTCCTCTTAATATTTCTCTCATTTTAAACATCAATATTTGCATTTCTAAGAGTATACATGGCTATAAAGGAAACTATACTGCTTAGGGTAATGATAGGCTCCTGTTTTCCAAATTGCTTTTCCCATGACAAAACCATTACTGTAGAATTTGTATTGCTGCTTTCTGTACAGCAACAAATTGTACTCGTGTCAGGAATATGTATAAGTGCCTTTTTTCTTTTTGTATACAAAATGAGTAGTTTTTTCATTTTCTATTTATAATCCCTAAAAGCAAAACCACTTTCATGTTAGTGCCTTGATGCAGCAAAATAACCTGTAATGAACTAAACATATTAGGATTTTCCAAGTACCCGCCTGACTTAGGGCCTTTAGATATGCAAAATCTTCTCCAAGGACAGCTGAATGTTATCCTGTGGCTTCTACTGGTCTTACTGCTAAAGTTTAATATTTTTATTCAGTCTCTACCCTGAGAAAAGGGAATGAAAATTAAGTACTAATATCATATTTGAATTCAACAAAAGATCAACGTCTGACTTGTGTTTGTGCCTTTCAAAATTAACAGTTCAGTATTACAAAGCACAAAGATCCTCCTGAGTGAGACTTAACAGGAACTTAACCTAAACTGTGATTTCATATCATATCCAAGTAATTCATATTTTCAGTGACTTTGATGTGGAATTAAATGCTAATGTTGTGAAAATTAAAATGTTTTGAATCATTGAGATCATACCTCTATAAGTCCTCTAAAGAATAAAGTAAATAAATTTTCTAAGCATAGATCACAGAAATCGCTTAAACTGTAGATGGCAGTTGTTGATTGATCTGAATTTTGAGAGGTAACATATCTTGTTTCTGCAAAACTCAAGTTTTTGACAGCTGCTTAGTATCTTCCCAGTGTAATAGTTTGGAATATCTCAGTGGCAATCAGCTTGTAAAGATCAGTGATGCTTGGGTGGAAGTTTAAGGGACTTTCTCTCTCCAAGTCCTCACAGACTCCAAGAAAATTAAACTTGTTAGGGTCTGGAACATATCCACTCAGAAGTTCAGCACAGGCAAGAGGAGAGAATTCCCTGTCCTTTGCAGGATCTGAAAAGCAATACAAAGTAGGTCAGTATTAGAATGCAAAAATTAGGATTGTGGTTGCACACACTGATGAACCACACCACAAAGATGAACTAGAAAGGCAGGATGAGGAGAATGCTGGGTTAAGGAAAGAGAGGACAAGAAGCTGAGACATGACATCATAAGAATTGGCTGAATGGTGCAACCAGAGGGCAGTAATCAATGCCTTAATGACCTGATGAGCAATGACAAGACGTTCCTGTAGGGGTCCATACGAAGACCAGTACTGATTAATATCAACATCAAAGGCATAGACAGTATGGTTGAGTGCACCTTCATCAAGTTTTCAGATGACCCCAAGCTGAGTGGTGTAGTTGACACACCTGAAGGATGGGATGCCATCCATAGGGATCTGGAAAGGCTCAAGAAGTGAGCACAAGTGAACCTCATGAGGTTCAATAAGGCCAAGAGCCAGGGGCTGCACCTGGGTTAAGGGAATCTCCAGTATCAACACAGGCTGGGGTATGGAGAGATTGAATGCAGCCCTGCCAAGAAGCACTTGGGGGTGCTGGTGGACCTGATCTGTCAGTGTGCATTCACGGTCCAGAAATCCAGCTGTATCCTGGCTGCATCCAAAGTCAGCGTGGCCAGCAGAATGAGAGAGAAGATTCTGCCACTTTACATCACTCTGGTGAGAGCCCAGAGTGCTGCATCCAGTTCTGAGGTCCCCGTTAGAAGAAGGTCCTAGAACTGTAGTCCAGAGGAAGATGGAACATTGCTTCTATGAAGACAGGCTGAGAGAGTTGGGATTGTTCAGCCTGGAGAAGAAAAGGCCCCAGGGAGACCTTCCAGTGCCTAAAAAGGACGTATAAGAAAAATAGGGAGAGACTTTTCAGGAGGGTGTGTTCTGACAGGGCAAGGGGTAATTGTTTTAAATTAAAGGAGTGTGCATTCAGACTACATAAAAGTAAGATATTTTTTACAATAAGGCATGGTGAAACTCTGCCCAGAAAGGTGGTGGATGTCCTTGAAAATATTTGAGGTCATGTTGAATGGGGCTTTTAGTAACCTGAATTGCTTGAAGATGTCGCTGCTCTTTGCAAGGAGGTTGGACTAGATGACCTTTAAGGGACATTTTCAACCCAAACCAATCTGTGACTGATCTTTGAAGGCCTGTGGGAGGGGGAAATCCACTGAACAGTTCTATTCCTTGCCTATGCTGAACACCAGTTCTGATCACGCCTTTATAACAAGGTGGTATTTTCAGTATTACAGAAATTTACGTCTGAAGCCAGAAACAAATTTTATGTCTGAAATTCCGCTGTCATCAAACTGAGTGAAAAGTTGCACCAGTATGTTAATATTTTGAAAAATGAAGGTGAGGAAAATCAGTATATCCAGACAAGTGGAGTATATCTTCAGCCATGCTTTCTATAAAATTTTGCTGCGATAAAAAGAAAATTTATTTTCTAGCTGCTTTGCATACCCTAGACTTTTTTTTCTAAGAGAATATGGAATTTACTGTTACTCTGAAAAGCTGATTACATAGTCATGATGTATTGTCAGAAAGTTGGGAGGGAAATATATGACTGTTGGGCTTAATTGGAAGAAATTATTTTTTTTAAAAAAGAAAACCTACTGTAAATAATGAGCCCTAAACAATAATACTTCTGAAACACTGTGTTTTGTGAATGAAGAAAAAAGACAAACTGTTAGCAGCTGAATGAAAAAAAATACAATAGAAGCAGTATTTTTTTCTTGTTATGATGTAAAGATCTACCTAGTTTCATGAAAAAAATGTGATCTAATTGTGACCTCAAGGCCAAGATCAGTAAGGCTTACCTTCCAAGGACTGGCCAAGCAGTCAGTCATCTGAGACCATTGTACAACAATGGTATTTGATCCTCAGATATTTCTGCTGTCTAAAATCATTATGCATCTGGCTTATTTAATGCCATTATGTATAGAGAAGAATTTTGCATTATATTATAAGCTTTTTAAACTTCATTGGCCTTTTTGCATGTGATCCTCAGTCACAATTAAAAAAAAAGAACAGTTTTTGAAAGAAAAACAATCTTTCCCCAAAGATTATATGTTCACAAAGATTTTGTTTTTTCTGTAAGGAAAGGTTACTTCTGGGAAAAAAAAATATCTAAGCCTGAAAACTTTTTTTTTTCACTTTCACATCCACAGATCCATAAACATCTGTAGCAGAAAAACTTTGCAGCTTAATAATGCCAATATGTGATGCTATTTCATTGCTATTCCATAGGCAAACTTTCCCATTTTCTCCAAAACATACCTCTCCCTGCCTTGCACTATTAAATAATTGTCAATACAGTGTTGAAATATCTGTGACATGCACATATATATAAAATCCACATTCCATTATTATCTTGTGTTACTGAAAAGGAAAAAAGTCTGTCCACCAATCCCTGTTAAAAAAATCTAATGTACTAAAAAAATCTAATGTAAGGTTAAAACCCTTATCCATGCGGAGAATATGAGTTCAATGGAAAAACGAACTTTGTATTTATACAAAACATACAATGAATGTGAAACCTCTAGAAATTTAAGGAAATGGTTGGGTTTATTTTCCTGGTGAATTATATTCCTGGTTTTTGCTTCAGGAATTACTTGCATCTCATTGGTAAACCTGGGAGCAGATGAGTTTGACTTAGTCTATTGTCAGTTCAATGACTTTAGTAATACTTTAAAGGCTTTAATGTGACTGCACTGAACTACACAGACTTTAATAGCAGCTTTCAAAAGCAGTGATGGGTTTGGTCTCAAGCCTGACTTGTCACTTAGGACTGGAGTTCTTGTAAACAAGTTTAGCAGATGTCTGTGCAATCACTTCATTCATATAATTTACTCTGCAGAAGTACTTGTTTCTCCTCGGGAAGGCTGAAAACAGATTATTTGTTTCTATGTGGGCATGCAGTCATGTAACAACTGCCCATGGAAGAGCACTACATTTGACACAGCATTTGAAA
Source organism: Hylia prasina (assembly GCA_013397195.1). Classification (NCBI taxonomy): domain Eukaryota; kingdom Metazoa; phylum Chordata; class Aves; order Passeriformes; family Sylviidae; genus Hylia; species Hylia prasina. The sequence goes on along the minus strand of VYXD01008075.1, from coordinate 332,319 downwards.
CACAAATTGTATTATATCAATGATAATACAGTTATAGAAAGTTTAAGATATAAATTATGTTTATAAAATTTATTAGATACTTCTTGTCTTCCATGCAGTTCAGTAAAGACCCCTAGCAACTGAGGTGTGAGTACGCATTCAATTACTTACTTCTAAGTTCAGTAGCCATGTCTTAATCAGCAGAGATCAGAGGGCAATTAAAGTATAACAAGTGTCTTCTGATTAGTTTTTTATTTATACCAAAAGTACTTTTAGGTGTGGCAAAGTCAGAAGTCTGGAAAAAAGAGACGAGAAATAAAGAAATTAGATAAGAATAACTCAGTGTTGCAGTGATTTTAAGATCTTAATGTGCTACACATTCATCTTCGTTTGTACTACAAAGTCCCTCCCAAGAAATATTAAAGTAAGGTGGTAAATCAGGAAATTAGAGAGCTTAGGTCTTCTGCAGTGATACACTTTTTTTTTCTTTTTTTTTTTTTTTAGCTCCTCTACACCTGGTTTTTGGTTTTGAATTGCGTAAAAAGAGCTTGAGTCTTTGTGCCACCCTGAAGTGGTGTGAAGGACAGTTGAAGATATTTTCTCTATGCACATTATTTGTCTTCAGCTCCTACATGCACTGGCCTGTTCACCAGCACTTGGGCAGAAGTTTACACAGTAGGAGACAGTCACAAGGTATACAGGAAAATGAAAAGAATTGTCCCTAGAGTTGTCTTAATTGTACAGTATTCAGGGAATAATGTGCCCTTGCAAGCAGTAGGCAGTTAATAGAGACCTCAAAAAATAGTGCTTCTGCTTCCCTGACTGCAGGAGGTAGATATTTCACCTTCAGGACCATTCACCCTTGCTTGAGAGCCCTCATCAACAGGATAGTGCTACTGCAGCTGGCCTTTCAGGAATCAAATTGTACCTTTGCTGAAGAGGCAAGAGAAGAGCAAATAGCAGGATCAACATATTGTCTGTATGGTGGCAGCATTCTGTAACCCAGGCAGGTGACCTCCAAACGCAAATCATAATCTAACTGTTTCACTAGAGCAGAAAGAGGATAGCTGGGGAAGGTTTATTATCATGCCTCTAGTCCAGGTTATATGAGATCTTACCCATACAATTATGGCTGTTGTGCTTGGGGCAGTAATAGTGTAATTGTCTGGAACTGAGCTGAAAAGGCAGCAACTTAGCATGGTGAAAGATGAGACAAGATTCCTATTTTGAAAAGATTTTCCATCTGAAAGACTACTTTCATATCTGGAACAAAACATATTCAGCAAAGAATATGCTTACAATTGGAAGAGGCTTGTACTGGTTGATCCTATCTCATCCTGAGGGACTGACACTATTTACATCTTTTGAATATCTCCTTCCCCATTTTACAAAAGCTTTGCATTTAATAGTGGGTAAAGAGGAACTCAGCAACAGAAAATGACTTGGAAAATCTAAGGTGGAGGGTTAGGTTTTTTGAGGGAGAGTGGGAGGAATTATATGACCACAAAATCTGCTTGGAATGCCCGAAGTTTTTAGGGGATTTCAAAGGCTGTTTTGGCAGCCTGACAGCTGCGTAACACAGACTCTGGGAGGCACTGCCAGCACATCTTGGGTGGAAAGGTGCAGGGCTGAAATAGCAGGCCCCTAGCATTGTTAAGGCTGAGGCACCAAGGTACCCACCACAGCCATCTCATGTCTCTTCCCAAACAGAGACATTACTGGGCTTTAGAACACTCAGGGCAGGACAGTGTATGGCCATGGCACTCTGTGATCTCTCCTGCCACATAGTGCCAGCAGCCTTAATCAAATTGAATATATGTGGAGAGGGTTCAACAGAGGAGCTTCAGGACAGAAGAGACTTCATTCTGTTTCCTCCACTATTTTCTGAGGGTCATATCTTATTTGATACTGAGTTAGCATTACTATCTTGCCAAAACATATTTAAAATGGAAAACTTTTATTTGTGAGAACTTCCTTTAAGAAAAAAAAATAATTGGTTGGATAAATCAATCTCCTTCCCTCTTTGAGTTTGAATTGTATCCTATATCTTCCAAAACTTACAAGACTCAGATGCCTCTGCAATACTTTCTTGTTTATCCAATTCTAATTTGCACCAGATTTGAATCTGTCTAACCTGTGTTCCACATAAGTACTTCATTGTAGTGCTCTGGGAAAGACGGGTTCCTTCAAAATATAGAAGAACAATGAATTTATGTTAAAATTTCAGGGGTGAGGCTTTGTTATTACCTCAATCTCTTCTGGAAGGTGGAAAAGTGATTTTTTTCTCTGAGGGTGGCGGTATGGTGCAGGTAGGGTCAGAGTGTGTATATATATATATATATATATATATATATATAAATGTAGACAACAAATTTGTATCTGTAACATTTGGAATAGCCAGCCCTGGGATTTTTCCATGTTTAGAATATATTTTTCACTCTCATAGACTCTTGTCAGACATAATGACACAAATCATATTCACGCACCAAAATCACACAGAAAGTACTGCTGCTTTTGTAACCTAGGTTGGTTTTGTCTGGAATAGTGTGGATTTTGTTAGTGGTGGTTGTTGCTTTGGGGTTTTGGGGGGAAGGAGGGATTTTTTATTCAAGTAATCTCACTCCCAGAATAACAGCTATCTAAAAGTGAAAGAAAAGTTTTTGCAAAAAAAGTGAGCACTTGAAAGTAGGTGGTGTTAGTGATTTTTCTGTTGTTGTTGTTCTCGGAATGGTCTCAGATAGTCTCACACCATCCTTTTTCTAATCTGCATCCTAATGCTTAAAAGAATGAAAAGAGTCTGACAGTGCTCTTCTGGAGTTCAACTTCTCTCTTCTTTCACTTCCTGTCACCTGTCTGATGCTCGAGTTTTGGATCACTCTTTAAAGCAAGGGAGAAAATCTCATTACAGAAAGTATAAACGGGGTGCAGTGTCTGGGTATGATGGTTTCAACAGTTTGCTCTTCTGCAGTGTTTTTATTATTATTTTTAACTCAGTTAAGACTAGTGCCTTGTGGCAAAATTTGGAAGATGGATTTCAATTGATGTGAGGGTGGTGCTGAGGTTTTTCTTCTCTTAAGAAGGAAAGGATCTTCATGCATTCCCTGTGAAAAGCATAGCCCCTTCAACTCTTGAAAACTCCACTTTTTCACCTCACAAGGACAGCATGACAATGGGAGAGAAGTCACTGCATCCGTGTTTCACTCTCTAACCAGCCAGGCACACTGCAGCGTGCCGAAGCCTGGGCATGTCCTGATCTCAGTCCTTCTGTCTGAAGCAGCCATTTGTCACTGCTCCTGTTACAGCCCTTGGGGCTATACCTTGTAAAAGGCTGAATACTTTTAATTGCCTCTGAATTCACTCAGCAGTTCTTGAGGATATCCCTGGCTTGCCATTTCCTTTTCATCGTCACCTTTTCCATGAACCGTAAGGATTACAGGTGATATCTGCTTTCACTCTTTTAATCCAGTCCCCACACATATAATCAATACAAAGGTGAAAACTTTGTATCCTACAATCAGTAGCCTTGAGTCCTTGAGTCCCCTGAGTTTCTCTATGTTTAGATTATTATGGAAAAAATATCATAATTAAAATTGTGTGAATAAGCTATGATGAATAATTTATCATACAAATTCCTCTATTTTGTCTCTTAGGAATATCTCAAAGTAAATTGACTTTTGTTTGTTTTTTGAGTGGTTCACTGTCCAAGAAAGCATTTCTCTTTTGTGATTAATAGTTAACACTACCTTTCATCTGGTTCTAACTCTTCCCTAGTCTTGATTGGCCAAACAAGTCACACTGGGATTTACCTTTATTCTAGAATACAGAAAAAATACTGCCATAAATATTCTACAGTGTCATTGCAAAATCTCTGCGTAAAATAATTAATGCTTTTCACTTGTTCTAAGTGAGTGAGTGAGGTATCTTTTTACATAAAAGCCTCCAAAATAAGATGCTAAAGACACATGTAGCTGGTGTCATGGCTGGGTTTACCCAGGTTGCAGTACCTAGACACTGATCTCAGCTATCCAGGTTGTCTAAAATGTGGCATGCATGCAAACACACACCCATACAAAAATGGATGTGAAAATTTTTAATTCATCCTTAATGCAAAAGAAACTTGTATAAATATGTGCTGTGACACTAATTGGGAGATTTTTGATGCAGCTTTAAGTAAAATTTCATTTTAATTTATTTGTTACCTGGTAAGTCTGTTGTGCTGCCAGTGATTTTACCCTGCTTCTTACTTTGAAATTAGGCTCTTCTATTATATAATAAAAATGCAACTACTGTCTGCAATGGAAGTGTCTGGTACACTGACAGGGGTTGCCAATTTGTATGCTCAACCTTCATAAATTAGAGAATTAGGACTTTTGAGAGGATTTATCCTGAACAAATGTAGCAAGATTTGGGGGATTCACCTTAAAATATATCATCAAATCAGTTATATAAAGGAATATTATAATGCACCCAGCACTATGAATACTGCACCTGTCTGTTGTCATGACTAGACAGGGTAGCTGCCTAAAGTTCCCTATCCACCATTGTATACCAGGGTATAATTAGATCCACAACTTTAACAATAGTTGCATAAAATAGCACACTTGAAATCAAAGGATTTTCTGAGTTAGGGATTTTGCTTATAGCACTCTTTCTAATTGTAGGGATGCATTTTTTTTGTCATATTTTCTGCTTTGGATTATAGAGTGTTCTTGTATAAAGAAGGCCCAGTATCTTCACAGAGGAAACCAATCATTTACTTTACAGAAAAAAACCTATTGCAGGATATCTATTAATTTCCTATAAAGAAATAATCCCAAAATGACCACAGAAATGTCTTTCAAATAACTTTAAAAAAATCATCTTCTCTCCCTTAATCATAGCCAGAGTCAAATATGTTATTGTTGGAATTTAATACCTTTTGTCCCAGGAAAGTACTTTAAAACACAATCTGAAGCTATGCTTTTTGATTAGTTTTTTGTTCCTGTTGTGATTTGTCTAACTTTTGTGTGAGTTCTCAGCAGTATCATAAGAAACATTTCTAGACTGAATGGAAGGACTGAAATGGTTTTGAGTTGAGAGAAGAGATGATACAAAAAAAATGCTGAAGTGATAAACATTGCTGTCTGTAGTATGTTTTAATTTCTGTGCATGGGCATGGAAATATGTGCATGTCTCTTCTTCCTTTCCACTGCCTTGAAAACTCAGACAGCCTCTGTTTTTATATTGTTTTGAGTAATATGTGATGAGATAGAAGAAGATTATGAAAACACAGGAGAATTATAAGTGCAGACTGGAACAGATGTTTCAAATATGGCAAATGTTATTTTAGAATCATTGTATCTTCTTTTTGTGCATTTTGAGATGGTACGACCTGACATGTCAAAAATTCAGGGGTTTTTTGGGTCTTTATGTAGGACATTTATTACTACAATGAAATGGATGGATTTGATACTGTCTTCCTCGTCTCTCATATATTTGCACACATACGAAGATGCTTAAAATCTTACTACAGAAAATGTTTTATGGTATGTATTTTTTTATATTTTTTAAAAGGCATATTACTCATAACTAATTGCTATCCCTCATATATGAATTCATTCCCCACATATGAATAATTTAACAAGATTTTCTTGGGAGCCCTGTGCTACTATGTGGATAAGTCAGTCATTGAAAGCTGATGCTGCCAGGTCTAAAAGCAGTGGTTAAGGATATTTGCTCAGACTACCTTGAAGCATAAAGGCCAAATTTAAGCTGGTCCTAGAGGCTGCTCCAAAGAGCACCTTGAGGAATTTCTTATGGACAGGATAAGTGACGTGCCCTTCCTACATGCTCATGTAGAAAGGTAGTGTAATCTTGTGGTTTATAAGTTCTCAGAAAAGTTTTTGTGTGTTGAAGAAGCCGTACCTTTTACGGGTTTAAAACTTTGTAGTATTTATGGCGGTCAGAAGATAGACTTCACAGTGAGTTTATCTTGCTATAATGCATAACAATCTATATGGCTCAGATGGATAACATCAATTTAGTTTATTGCTAAAAAGAATATTAGCTGCACTAAGAGAAAAATGTGCCTAATATTTCATCACTGGTCTCTCACAAAGTACAGATTCAAACCTCCAGTCAACATGCCTTGGATTTAGTATGTATGCCCAGTTCTTGAACATCTAGTCTCCTACAGGACTTGAAGCCATTCTTAAGCAGGCAATGGATACTGTAATTTAAGCAATGTTTATCAAATCAGTAAACGGGATTCAGCCAAGCATTTTGGCTCCAATCATACTCACAAATTCTTGTGTACAGCACCAGTGACCCAGTCTACTCTGTGCTGTGCTGATGTTTACTAACCACTTTAAATGAAAATCCAGACACCCTGGGCTGCTGCCTCAGGCTGCAAACCTGCAGTGTCTGAGGTGAAGAGTGTGAGTGGGACGCAGATGCAAATACAGCCTCCACTGTGGGATGTGACCTGCACTTGCAAGGGGTTCTACTTGTTTGTATCAGCTCAAATACAATCTGGTATGTGCACATACAAAATGGCTGAAGAACAGAGAAACACCTGAGGCTCTGACTCCTATGTTTTTTAAACCATGGCCAGCTGCATTTTCTTTAGGTTTATGGGAGTAAATTAATTGCTGTTCCTTTGCAATGAGGACCATGTAGCAAGGCTGTGCCTGCAGAAGGCAGTGCTGCCATTGCAGTAGTGCTGGAGGTACGAAGCGCAACACATTTCAAAAATGCTTCATGTGCCTTCTAATAAGAAAGGGCTTCTGCACAGTAAAATGATGCCATGATTTCTTATTTAATCCTGAGTCAGCTGTCCCTGGAACCTATGATATAAATAAAACCAACTTATAGTAAAACCATGTCAGTGTGGGTGTCATTCCTTGAAGCCTTAGACCTCCCCATATGCCAGAAGAAAACTCATAATTTAGCTTCAGAATGTTTCAGCTAAGCTGGTTGGTTCTATTTCAGCATTGTGCTAGAACAGCTCCCTTGCTGCTTGTCAGCAGGAAGCCCAGGCAGCACACATTCACTTCCAAATGGAGTTTACCATTTAAACAATGTTATACCAGCATCTCAACTTTTATGCCAATGTGATTTCCATCACCTTAACTATGTACTGTCTGAACTGCTGATTATATGTACTCATGTTGGATTGGATAATGCTGCAGGAGGACTATCTTGTTTATTCATTGTATTATTATGCCCTTTATCTGAAGTTCAGCTTTTACTAACTGCAGACTTTTATCAGTTTGAAGCAGCCTTAGATTCCCCACTTCTAACAGAACAAGCTGTTTATTTTAATAGCTTTTTTTTAATTGTGGGATTTTTTTTTCCTTTCGGTTATTATTGGAATAACTGTTGTTTTGGTGCAGGAAGGCAGATTTCTCCTTTAACATTCATAGAATCCAGATGGAGAAAGTTATGGACTCAACTAAATTTGTTTCATGTTGATGCTTCACCTGTGCAGTCAACTTGTGTGTGTGCCTGTACGATACAGGCTCAGTGTAAAGAGGAATTAACAACTCTAGCTATGTTGCACAGCTCCTTCACCCTTGTAAGTATTGTGCTATTTTATAAGCTGATATCTTCAAATATGAAATAGCATTCATACCCAGAAAGGTGAAGGGAGACTGGCAGATTTATTAAGAAATACAGACTCACCACAAGTATCTAAGAGAGAACTTGGCAACATTTACTCCACATCTGCACTAATATACTGAGTGGTCCATCACATTCATTCCTTTAAAACCTTCACTGATATTTTATTTTCAGAAATAAACAACTTTCCAGAAGCAGACTGGTAGAAGAACTAAAACACTTGAGACATGAGAGATGTCTGAATACAGAAAAAAGCCAATAAACTTATGTTTTACTCTGGTCTATCAGTTATAGAAAAATGTAACTGAATCTTTCCAGCTTTCTGATGTTGAAGAACATCAGTAAAGCAAAAATGAATTTTTTACTTTGCTTGACACAGGCCAGCAGCTAGTTTGCTTTCAATATTCTTGAAAGTAACCTGAAGACTTCTAAATTATATCTGACTTCCCCTTAAAGGCCTAGAGCTAGGGATCTTTGAAGAATTATGGCAGCATGGCTCCTTTCTTTACTCTCAGCTGTCTGTTCTAAAAGGAATACAATATAGACTCAAAGGCTTTATATGTGCTAGTATCCCCTGATGCTGGAGAAATAGGTAGGTACTTTGAAAAAGTTACTATCTTTTATATTTTTTTCATCACAGGAAAATCTCTGCATTTACTGAAATAGTTTCTGAGGTAGGTAAATAACAACAGTTAGTATGATATACACTCCTACTTTGAAATTGTTCTTGCAGTATTCAGCTCTTTAACAGTTTCTTCTGTGTGTAGAGTACATTGATAAAATAAGAGAGGTCACTAGAGATTAAAACTTTGCTGATATTAAATTTTTAACCCTCCTCCTTCAGAAAATGTTTTAAATCTTTTGTTGTTGGTTTTGCTCTCTTTTTTCCTTCAACATTATTGCAGAAATTGTGTGCACAAATGTTTTCAGTATGAGTTTCACATTGCTCCAGCAATTATACCATATTGCAGAGTAGTTATGCTAATGCTGTACTACTTTTGCATGCAAATAGTTGAAATGAGAGCACTGAAATGCAGCTACTTATAACTAGTTTTCCACTACACAATGGGTCTTCACCTTTCTGTATAGGATTCTGCTTCTCTTGTATATGCCAACCTCTATTTCACTGTGTACCTGTGATTATGGTGTGAGAACATATATACCTATTTATGAGCTTTTGCTAAGCATGGAGGGGTTTTTATGAGTTTGTAAGGACTTACAAAAGCAGAAGCAAGCAATATGTGATATAAATGTAGTTTATTTACTTTTTTGGTGCAAATTCCACACTCTATCTGAAAAATCCGTCACTTATGTACGAAATATAAAGCAAAGAGGATCAGAAGATATGTGCTTCATAGAGAAAAGTAACCAAATATCAGTACCTTGAAGAAATATTTTGAGTATAGTAAAAAATTTCCAAGAAGTTAACTTCCAAAAATAATTATTCTTAGCAGGAACAAAGTCCTAATATGCAGAACACTTGATGTAAATATATTCTGTTGTAAATATTATATAACAGCTCATCACAATGCTGTGCACAATAATAACTATATCATAGTATTATCTACATTTTAAAATTAGGTAATGTTACATGTATGACACTGGTGCTACAAAAACAAAAACTGCTTCCACAGCCTCCATCTCCTCTTTGAATTTCAGGCTACCAGTACTGGTTTTGATTCATTTCCTCCAGTGAAGTAAAAGCATCTCTTTTATTTATGTGTAAAGTTTAATTTACAACACTGGACAAGGTTGAACACAGGCTTGAAGAAAAAAATAGAATATAAAAAAAATACAGAATGCTCTTTAGTTATCAGTTAGGCTTTATGTAAGGTAGTCTGAGCAGTGGGAGTCAAACAACCATCTTAACATGGTTTTACTTGAATAATTGATTTTCAGATGAGTGTCTGTGGCTGGGTATAAGGGTATTTAATTTGGGGAAACACATTATATTTTGAATTTGCTTAGTTTCAGGGGTCTTTAAGGAAAGGAAATGTATTGCCACCTAGGCTTGTCGAAAACTTCAGGTTTTGATTCTTTGTGGTTTGGGGGTTTTTTTAGTTTCAGGTGGTGGGCTTGAAAGCCCCTGTAATTAAAAAAATAATAATTAAAAAAAATAAAATAAAGAAAAAATAATAAAAAAAGGGCAGGGGCCAGGGCATATTAACCTCTAAGATTTGAAAAGTCTCACGTATCCTAATATTTTGAACACCTAATAATCCACAGTATGTCAGTAAGAGACAAAACCACCAGGACTACAGGGTTCTTTTCTTGATCAGATTTTTTGCTACCCTTTTCATTATCTTCTCTCATTAATTAAACATAGTTACTTAATAATATAACCAAATATGTACCTGCATTGGAGTAGTCCTTTATTTAATCCAATTACATTTGAGAAGAGGCTGTTAGTGCCCCACCACCCCATTTGTACCCTAGTCTGGTTCCAGTATCTAGCAAAATAAGCACATCCATTACAGAGTGATCTATTAATTATATAACCAATACTTTGCAATTTTTCTGTTAAGGATTTGTAGTATCTTAGTCTAAAATGTAGGACTCCCCCTCCCAGGAAAGTGGTCTAGCTACCAAAAGCCATTGTCTCCATTCTTCTATTGGTCCCAAATTATACTTAATTATCTTAAAAAAATAAATGACCAGTAATGAGGTCATAAACCATCTCCCACTGCTGGCCAAGATGTTACTGTAGGGCAGGCAAAACAGTATTTCAAATACTCCCTGGCAAAGGAAAGAAATTAATTGATTTCAGGCGGACTACCCATGCTCTGTTAGATGAAATTGTGCCAGCATCTGCTCCTCCTCCTTTGGCTGTCCTTTGATAGGAAAGAATAATTCTTTAATGTTTTTTAAAAGGTACAGAACTCTGGGTGATTACTCAGAGCTGTGACACCCAAGTGAAGGGCAAACAATGTAAAGGATCTAACTGTTCCTGAAAGGCAGAAGGTTTAAAAGCCCTGTCATGGATGCTTTCTGTTACCTTGGGTAGGTTTCTCTCTACCCATCAGCTTTTGAAAATTGAATTCCTCCTTCTCTGCATTTTATATAAGGAACTAGGAAAGAAGCTGTTACTTACATTATGTCTGAAATCCTATCAATTGGGGGATATAGACTCACACGTGAAATTAGCTTATTCATGTAAATTTTGTAGTTCATGGATGTGGGTAATACCAATAACTTTAGAAGGAATACATTAAAAACCAAGAACTAAAGTCCTTAATGGATTGAAACCACGGAAGTTTACTAAATTTTATTTTTTCCTCTGCCTTTTATGGTTCTTTCTGTACAGGCAGTGGAACCAATGATATTTATCCAGTGAGGAATATTGACACAGTGCCTGAATGGGGATGGGATTAGAAAATCTAAGGCATGGTTGGAGTTGAATTTGGCAAGAGATGCTAAGAATGAGGAGGTACACAGTAGAAGAAAGTCACGGGCCTGTTAGAATGGTTCCAGAGAAGGTCCATAAAAGTCACCAGATGTCTGGAGCCCCATTCCATGAAGACAGTCTGGGAGAGCTGGGTTTGTACAGCCTGAAGAAGAGAAGGGTCCATGGAGATCTTTCAATACTTACAGGGAGTTATAAGACAGACACCCTTTACTAACACGTTTTCTGTCAGGAGAAGGGGCAACAATTTCTAACTGAAAAAAAAGGCAGATTTAGATTGGAAGTAAGGAAGATATGAAGATATTTTTTCTGGTGAATATAGTGGCTGAGAGAGGCTGTCCACAGAAATTGTGGATATCCCATCACTGGAAGCATTCAGAGCTAGGCAGGACAGGGCTTTGAGCAACCTCACCAAGTGAATTATGTTCCTACCCATGGCAGAGACTTTGGAGAAGTTGATCTTCAAAGATTCCTTCCAACCCAAACCATTCTATAATTCTTTGATTTTGATTGTAGGATCCTAAACCACAATCAACAGAAGTTTTCAACAATAATATAATTCCTACAAACACCTGAAAGATAACTGTACTGTCATTTACATTCAAACTTATTCTTAGCAACAATTACTGTTCATGCATTTCCACTGCATTGCTGAAGTTATATGTAGTTTTTTTGATACGTATAATTATATGGGCATCAAATGGAGGAAAATAATGATGAGAAATCTCTATTCCCACAGAATAGGCACAATATTAGTCTAATGCTTTCCAACCTATTGGCCATCTTCAAGATAATTCAATATTTGGCTTGTAGGCTGTCATCCTGCAATCTCTTCTGTCCTGTGCAGATGCAGGTGTGCTCAGTAATGGTTATGGCAATGCCCTCTGAAGAAGGGGGAAATCACAATTCCTTCCCTGGCCTTGGTCCTGAAACGAAGAGAGGGGAAGAACAAGGTCTGCTGCTGTTTAATACCTAAAGTGAGTTCCTACTACAGAAGATTCCCAACTGTTTGCCTTCAAGAGTAGCAATTGCGACAGACACATCACCTCTATGTCACTCAGGAATTAAACTAATGTGAAAAGGATTTTCAGCTGACTTCCCCGTGCCTTTTCTGTTGTCGGATTTTGCAAAGATTACTTGCAGGAAACAAAATGTCAGGTTTGCACAACAGGGAAATGATAGCAGTGTTTCAAAGAGTAGAAAATCTTGCCTACAAAAGAAATGGAAATTGTAGTAATTTCTGATGCATTGAAATTGGTCTACTTCACAGTGATCTCAGGTCTCTTGGTCCTGTTTGCATTTCTGTGTATGTACCATAAGTAATGAATTCACATTTCAAAATACACCCACAATATTAATTGGGGGGGTATCATATTCACCATGTGAATTTCCATTTGTTTCTTTTACCTTTCATGAATTACGATTAAAATGTATTGTAATGGGGCAATAGTAGCAATAAACACCATTTAAAATGCTGTACAGAGATGTGATCAAAGTACAGAACAAGGTACCGGAAACTCCAAACTTTTATTCTTCACCTCTCTTTTTAGATAAGCAACTTCTCCATGTTTCTCCCATGTTACCATCTGGGGAGGATAACTCTTACAAGCCTCACCAGGTTGTTGTCAGCATTAATTATAATGTTTGCAAAGTGCTTTGAAGATAAAAAGTGCTAGGTAAGTGCTAAGTAGTATTTTTATTCTGCTGGAGTCAGAGTAATGTCAAAGAGAATGTCAGCTTCAAAGACATTGCTGTCAGATCTAGAGTGCTCACAGGATAGATGAAGGTTATTTAATTTTATCTACACATACTGAAATAATGGTCAATATAATCCTTCCTTTAATCCAAGACAAAACTGAGATGATTGTATTTTATAAATCTATTTAATATAATAATAATTTTTTGTTACATGGCTATTAGAAAATGGGTAGGTTTCCAAAATTTGCCAGTTAGAGCCAGAATTAAATAATACACAAGACATATGCTGTAGAGAAAGCAAAGGCTGCGTAAGTTTTAAGGACGTTGTTAAGGAATCCTCTCAGCCTGACCATTCATGGGAATCTGGCAGTCAGAGTCCCAAGGCCAGCGATTTCCAGTGCTGGGACAGAAGCCCCATTATGGGGGGCAGCTCCAGTGATCCAGTGCATGCCCTGCTTGACTCCCTGCACACCCCACTCTCACACTGGGGGGACCAGCTTTCCCAACTGGTTTAACCCCAGGTTTCCCATGGCAGAGTCTTAGATGTCTGGTTCCATAAAGCCATTTATTCAGGGTGCAGTAACACAGGAAGAGCCAAAGCCAGTGCCTCTGAGGAGCACACCCAACAAAGGAAGCCCCTGGGCTTTTATCCTCTCACAAACCCTGTAAATCTTGACCTTCTTCCAGAGTCTTTGGGTCCTGCCCCCTCTCTGTGTCTATCCACATCTTTGGTCACAGGTCTTCATCCTCTTTGTTATCCAAAAGGTCTGCAATTCCCAGCTCCTGCTATGTCTCAGGCAGGAGCCCGGCAGATGTCACCCATCTTCATGCCCTTTGTTATCCAAAAGGTTGGCAGTTCACAGCCCCTTGTCTGGGGCTCACAGCCAGAGCTCAACCTGCATTTCAACCAGCATCTCAATCAGCAGCTTGCAGCCAAGTTACCTGGACCAGATGTATTCCTCTACAACATAAAGCTTTCTTTTGGCAGGGGGAGGGGGGAGGATGGAAGAAGATCTCAAAGGAGAAGCTGTTCTGACTATGTTTTAAAGAAAAGCTAAGAAAAAAGAACAAAGAAGTCAAAGCCAGCAGAGAAAATTTTAAATGCAGTTTAAACTTGCTCAAGGTCCGTGCTTTGTACAACCTCTTAAACAAGAAGTCAGACTGTTAGTGGTTATGCTTTAAAGCACTGTAGTAGTATGATCTAATATACTCCCCCTACAAATTTTAATAATATGATTTTCAATTTGACTCAATTGAGTTTTGGGTTTCGTTTTAGTTTCATTAAAGATTTTTGTTTTAATTTGATTTCTTTTTAAAATTCATACAAGTTTGTTAAAATGAGACCTCTTAATCATGTGAAAGAGCTGAGAAGATGACATTGTGGCTGCTGGACTTTATGTTTTGAAGTTTCTACAAACTTGAGGTTTCACATCTTGCCTCATGACCCCTGGCAGGTTGAGAAGCATTTCTAAAACCTTAGCCCCCAAAATCATGACCCTTCAGCTTTCAAAATCATCTCAAACTTTAAAGGAACTTGAGTTTGGATTTGAGTCAAGTAATTATATATTTTAAGAACTGAAAAGACACTTATTTTTCAAATAAATTACTTCATTCAGAAATACATTGCCACTGCTACTATATGATCCTATTCCTTATCTTTCTATTTTCTTTTTTCTCATTTTTTTAAATTTTCTTTTTAATTTTTTATTTCATATGACTATTATTCGGAATTTAAGCAGTAAAAAAGACTGGATTTAACATTTAAGCCTGAGTGGTGCAGGACCCTTGTTTTCTTCCTTGAATTGCCTTAGGGGTGTGAGGTCTCATCATTTCATGGGATTCAAGAATAAATATATGAGAATGCGATGCAATTATTCGCAGCTGGGACAAGGCTGGCCTTGCTTGGAGATTCAGATGCACAACTAATCTCAGCCTCTAGTGTAGAACTGAGACCTGTTATTCAAAGGGAGAAAAACGTCAGTTTCAGAGTTCTACCTGTACCTGGTGTGCAGTGATGTGTGGCAGAAAAAAAACCTGTGTGTGTTCTCCAGTACAAAGATCTTGGGGCATGGCTCATTTACTTGGCTGGGGAAAAATTCTCAAGAATTATCTCTCAGAAGTCAGGTTCAGAGAAGCACCAGCTCCTCACCTCATCTTTTTCATGCTCTTAGGAAGAAATCCTTACTCTTACCTATCTTACAGCATCAGCAGCTAGCTCAGAGGTAGCTGTGTTCCACACCTTCCCACAAATGCTCTTGCCTCCCTCTATTGCACACTATCTCCTTTGGTTAGAACTGGTCTTAAACTGCAGTAATTCATCTTTGAGGGTTACAAGCTGATTGCACTTGGTAATTAGACATATTGCCTGAACAAGTGGTTGTCTCTTCTGTACTTTGGCTTAGCCATATTGCATTCAGTATAGCCTGCTTTTGATATTCGATCTACACAAAGAGCTGATTTATTTACATTTTACATCCTTTTATGTAATAGTATTTTTATTTTGAAAAAGCTTCTTTTAAAAATTGTTTTCACCTCGCCCTCTTAATAATTTTATTTTACATTCAAATGACTACTAAATTGACTGCACTGAGTTGGAAGGGACCTATGATGATCATTGAGTCCAACTTCTAACTTCACACAGGGCAACCTAAAAGTTAAACCCTGTGTCTAAGAGTGTTGTCCAAATGCTTCTCTGAAAAGTCTTGTGCCGCCACTGCTTCCCTCGAAAGCTTACTTCTGGTCTTTAGAGATCTATTTAGTAAAGAAATTTATTCTAACTGCCTCCCAACCTGCTGGAGTAAGAGGAACACAAACCCATTTAGTTCATGTCATTAGAGTATTGTGCTAACAGCACGAAGGTTGTGGGTTTGATATAGACCGTTCATAATTGATAATCCTTGTGGGTCGTTTCCATCTCAGAATACTCTGATTATCTGTGATTACCTATATACTCTTTCTGAGTAACTTCTTTATGTGTGTACTGTTAATGTTATAAAGTGATTTTGCATTAGATTTTCTTTCATTTCTCACAAATGGAGTGCTTAAGTTGGTAGACAGGGTTCATGTATTTCCCTCTTTTAAATTCCAGGCTTCCTGCAGCCCACAGACTAGGCTTTGAGATATAATCTGAATGTTTTGTGTACTCAGAGCATGATGGTACAAGCAGATTTGGGAATTTTTGGTTATGTCTGAATGTTGTCACAGAACAATGTGACCTTCTTTCTGTGCACTGTCTGTGTCAGGCTGAAGAAAACTTGAGCAGTTTTCTTCTGTGATCATGGGGCAGCTACATTTGCAGTGTCACAGAAGAGCAGCATAATTGATTTAGTCATTGAAGATTGACAGAAGAAATACATTTAAAAAATGCGTCTTGGATAAAAATCTCTCTTTGTTTATATCTTCAACTTGCTTTGTGAGTTATCTCTTGGATTTCCAGCTAACAGAAGTGGAAAGTGCTGCTCCGAGCACAGTTTCTCCTGTGTGAATTTTCTGCAGGCAGTAGCAGTCCCTAGTAAATCTTGTCCATGCTCAGGGCAAATACCAGCTGTCCTTGCCTGCACCACTCTGAACCAGCTGGATGCAAGCCAGGTCTAAACTGGAAGGCATGTAGCTGTGTTAGCACGGCGCTGAGCCGGAGTTTCACACAAGCTTGAAAGCCCTGTCTCCCAGCAAGGCTTATTAGCTCAAAATCAGTGCCACATTAATTGTACCTCAGCATCTTCTGGTCTGATGTTGGCTTACATTCAACCAGCCTGGAGTTCAGACAAATCCAGTCACGACTGTTTGTAAATGCCAGGTAGTTGCAACCCATGTTTCTTCACACAGCGGTCAGCCTTCCTTTCCCTAAACCCTCTTTAAATAAGACTGCAAATATGCAGTAGAAGCCTTGTGCTTAGAGGCTTATCCTCTAAGAAAGTGGCTCTTAAAATGTCTGGAGCCAAGTAGGGAGTATGCTTTGATAAATACAATGTTGATAAATCACCCCAGCTGTTTCTTCAAGAACACTTATCTGTCATTGCCTTTCTTGTTCAATGTTGTAACTGTTTTTCTCTAGTCACTTGGATTCAGGTGAAAAAATGTACCCTTGATATATATCACTTGAAGAATTAACATTAAAAGTCAGACAAATTCCAAAATATATTTAAGCTTCTGTATATCCCAGAGATATAATTTAAACTATTTAAGTGCTGCGGAACCTACTATGTCATACTACATTTAATGGCATAACATTTCTTAATTAACTTCTAAGTGACAGAAGATCTCACAACAGCAATTTTCAGGTATTGTGTAGTTTATTGTAGCTATAAAATTTATTATTGGCATATTAAAAGAAGGCAGGAAGCCTAACTAATAGCTGCTTTAAGGGGATCTTTAAACTACAGTATTACAAAAATTATTGAAGTAAAAAAGTCTGTTCAGAACTTGAACTCTAATTTGCTTTGAAAACTTTCTTGCACGCTGAGTGAACTCATAATTCTAAATGTTTGTTTCTGCATTTCAAACAGCATAGCTTACTATACTGATGAAGTAGCCACAAGGTAATTTTCACATTTCAGCAATGGAGATCTTATCATAATATCCAAAAGGCACATACTGTGCTACCATCTGCTTATTTTTTTTATTAAACTGAATGTGAGATCAAACTTTTTAAAAAATATGTTGTTTAAAATATTTATCATCACTGAGCATCTGTGCATGGTAAATATGGATTTATTTTTAGCTTACAAAAATGTTTTTCTCAAAAGAAATTTAATAATTATGTTTTATAATCACTTTCTTAAACACAATGTGCTTTGCTCTTTTTTTGTTTTGCAAAAACTGGTTTTGGTTTTAATTTGATTTATTTGCCAAAAACCAGTACATATTGTAAAGTGGGGGGAAAATACACATACACACCACCACAAAAATCTACAAAATATCAAGGAGAGAGAAAATAAAGGCTTATGAGAGAGGGGAGAAAAACCTGTAGAGCCTGAGACAGAGTAACACCTTCATTCATCATGGGACTTCTGCTAGAAGAAAAGGAAGGATTGAATATTTATAAATATGATGACAGACAAAAAGACCAACAAACCTGACGTGTTTCTAATCATGTCTGTGGAAATCAGTCCATCAGAACTTCTCCAGTGAACAAACATTTTAGTTTCCAAACCTCCTAGCCACACTTAGGATTTTCTTGAGGACGTTATTTTTATCTGGTGCTTAATGAATACCTCAAAACCTGTGTTTTCTCCATCACTCTAAAAGGATAGTTTCTACTTCACCTCCTTTTTTCCCAGTACACAAAGTTATTTTAAACTGTATGAGAAGAAAAACTTATGATTTACTGTCATGTCAACTCCTTGAACAAAGGATAGTTTTCCTACCTGAAAGGCACAGAAAAGTGTTTGTTCCCGAGAGCTGATTTTCTGACTTACTGCTGGAAAATATACCTTGATTTCATTACACAGCTTTGTGGTTTGTTCTGCCTTTTCTACAAAGGGCCCACAATAAACAGAAAAATAATACCAGCATTGGTAAGGTAGGCACCTGTCTGCACTGCAAAGTGAGGCCAGGACTATCAGTTTGTAGAAGAGGTTTGGTTTTGGTGCACAGCCAAAAAGGGAAATCTCTAAATGACATGTGCAGTATGCGCATGTGTCGCCCTGTTTTGTCACTTTCTTACTAAGCCTTCTGATGTTTACATTTTTGGAGTTAGATTCTCACGCATTTTCTATAAACAACTAGATGTTTTCATAATGAACTGTTCTTGTTTTCACATTCTCTCCTGGTAGGAGGGACAAATGATTGGCATTTTCTCGGACTTGTGAAAGCGATGACCTTCCAATGATGGTTCACTTTACTGAACCGTATAAAAGTGTAAAATCAAAATAAACCTTCCTTCTTTTCTCTTGCTCGATCTAGCATGCTTCTGTGTCTTACTCTTGTTAGAGTGACACACGTCTTATCATTGCTGACATAAAGCATTCATAGATTTACTTCAGATTGCCTGTTGTGTCTATGTAAGAGAACAGAATACAATCCCTAGCCCTTTACTAGAGACACATAGAGAATTATATTAAAAATCTTAAAATTACTTCCAGAATGATAGCAGGTTATTCTTATAGATAGCATATTTTTTTTCAATTTCTGCTCCACGTCAGATATTTTCCCATGTTGTGCTATTTGCATCTCTTGCTGTATAGGATGTTCTAGAACTTCTGCTTAGATCAAGCAGGTGAGACTTAGGACTTAACAGAAACTGTATGGAAGAGCAAGTGGAGGCAGAGCTATACTCTGGGGCTGCGTGAATGGCTGTAAGTGCTAATGGTGCAGGAAACTGCATTGCCCCCATGATGACCAAATGCATGATAAGTTCTTAGCTGTTAATAGGAATGGTCAAAGTTGATTATGAACACCAATTTTCAGGAATTTGCATAACTCTTCTTGCTCCCTCTGCCCTTTTTATCTCTGTTTTCTCTGCTGTAAGAACTTCACTTTTCCCTGACACAAATACATATTTTTCTTACCTTTTATCAAAAGAAAAATGGGATAATAGATATAAAACCTAATTAAAACTAGTAGACTGTATGCAGGTAATTCGAGAGCCCAGTTTCTGCTTCTGGAAGGGACAAGTTACAGGTTGTATCAACCTGTACCTTATTCTACATAAGTTTTCAAAAGCTTGTGTTTTGGTGTAGTTGATAATCTGTAACAGCACAGGGTATCTGGCAACAGCATTAAAAAACTCATCAAAGGCTTAATAATAACTTTACATGTCATAAACTATATGGTTTTTGAAATTACAGTTTCTAATTTTGAGGTCTCATCAGGTAACATCAGGCATGGAGCAGGGGTGTTGGAATAGACAATCTCTAGAGGTAATTATTACTAGAGTCACCTAGTGATAATTAATGAAAACAGTGGTCATCAAGCAGGAAGGACCATCACAGTGGCATTCCACTTTCCCTGTTCTCTCTACCTTTAACATCTTGCTCCTATGCACCATTTTCTTCAGTTTTCTTTCCTGTTTTGTGCTTTCATAAAGCTTAGCATTCTTCTCCAAAGCTCATGAAACCATGTTACACAGCACCATTTGATGTAGCAAGACCCACACAGCACATCAGTCTGTCATCCCTTTCAGTTCTGTTTTGTCATTAGAAACAAAACCATTTTGAAATTTATTCACGTTATACTTTCAATTACTATAAACAAAAAATATCTTCACCCTGTATGAAAGCATGAAGAAGTCTACAGGAAGACAATGATAGTGCAGAAAGTAATCTTGCCCCAATACATTGCAGCTGTGTTAATTACCAAAGATTGGAAACAGCCTTGCCCTCACAGCTATGGGTGTGATAAAAGAGTGAATTAGGGAGGTTGGAGTTTGCTGGTTATGCTGTGAGGAGGAAGGGACAAGAGGTTGTGTGAGGGAGAGAAAAGGTAAGACTCTGGATGTAGGACAGACAGAGTTAGGTGGCCGTGACAGGGACAAGAAGGAGCCCGCCAGAACTGGAGAAGGAGAGAAAGAGCCAGAGCTGTGTGGAGCTGGACATAGAAGGTTACAGAGAAAAGGTATGAGAGACTTTTAGATAACAAGGTGCTGATGTTGAAGCCTTCGGAAGTTTTTAATTAAGCACTTTGAGTGCAATGTCAGTCTCAACTTCCGCAGAAGTCAGCTTCACTTACAAAATAATTATACTTTTAAACTATCATATGCAAAAAAATACTGATGATTTTTAGTGGTAGCACAAAATATTTCTCATTTGAGATTTTATTTTAACAAAAAGCAATAAATCAAAAAATTTAAATTATGCCTTTCATACAGAAACTCTCTCCATGCAGTAGATTATTCTAAACTATCACAAAGACCTTCTCAGTCTCACTTTTAAAAGCTTATAAAAGTGGGATCTGGAAAAAGCAATGCAAGGGTTGAAAAGCTGTATTTTCTCTGCATTTAATGTAAAGATAAGTGTAAAAATATTTTATAATCTTAAACAGTTTACTCATAATCTTAAACAGCTTACTCGGATACCTCCTTCCCTAATGCTGAAATGCTTCTAAAAAATGCAGGATATTGCTTCTACAGAAACAAAATTATATAATACTTAAGAAATAAGAATGCAATGAATACTTGCTAAAACCCAGAAAAGGAATAAAATAAAATATTTTGTGAGCTTTCATTATGAATGCTTCATTACTTACTGCCTGCTTCCTGACTGATGTGGATACAGAGCTGTTGAATGAATTTGTGATTTTACAGGAAGAACTGATTAGAAACAATGCGTGCTGTTAATTACTGTTAACTGGTGAAGAAATTATTAGGGTTGGCATATCCAAGGCTACCTAAAAAACAGATTTCCTGCCTTTTTAGATAGTTCTGAAAGTATTAGGTCCCTAAAAGATTTGACCCTCACTATATATGCTACAGAACTAGGATATTATTTCCTCTGAATTATCATGTCCAAGGGAATGAAGACAGGTTTGGAAAACTTATGAGCTCCTTGAGGACTATCCAGGACCTTGTTCACCATCAAAAAACCCTCCAGGTTTCTCCACTGAAGAACCTTAGTAATTCTTCCAAGCATCCTCCATAATTGTTCATTACTTAAAATGAACTGATGAAATGAGGAAAGAAGTGTTAAATTTTTTGAAAGGGAAAGATGTTAAAGCAAGGATCCTAGTTGCTGCTAATTGAAGTCATAATTATATGGATATAGAATCTATGTACTGG
Source organism: Hylia prasina (assembly GCA_013397195.1). Taxonomy (NCBI): domain Eukaryota; kingdom Metazoa; phylum Chordata; class Aves; order Passeriformes; family Sylviidae; genus Hylia; species Hylia prasina. Next base: position 310,927 of record VYXD01008075.1, on the reverse strand, counting down.
GTTCCAGCTACAATTCAGCAATTTGCTGACTCAGATGTTTAGAACTGTGGAGGCTATAACTGGAAGGTATTCTTAGTGATTATTATCTTTTATATACTTTATCCTGAATGTTTACTTTTGTCCACTCTTATACATAGAAAGCTGGGCTAAATGGGTCTTTGTTCTGACCCAGTACAACAGGTCTTACTAAGCAGGTGGATTTTTAGGAATAAGATCTTTAAACAGTAAGGAACTTTTCAACTCTAATTTTAACAAAAAGGCTTTTTGTCACAGCATAGTTTGCATTCTGCTGAAATCCACAGGAAAGAAATTGCTTTGCTGTTGTCCCCCACTTGGAATGCTAATAAATAAATAATAGATTTGGCAGTGAGTGCTCTCTCAATCTCAGTGACTGCTGGTAAAATAAGAGGTGGCCTGCAATCAGGAAGGTATTTTTTGTAAAAGGAACTGAAGCATAAAGTGTGATGTTTTAGCTCTAAAGTGTCAGAAGCAAATCCTTATTAATTCTGACCTCTCTACATTGTACGTCTTTCTGACCAACTCTCTGATAGTGCTTCCCTGTCAGACAATGAAGCTTGGGATTCTGAGTAAATAGACCTGCCAGAGCAGGTTTCCACTGTGATTGGATCAGAGCCTGGAAGTCATTCTACAGTTTCTTCACTGTAAAATTCTCAGTGTCTCCTCAGCCTTGCAAAAGGAAGTTAACCATATCCTGCTATGTGGCAATATTACAGTTTTACTTGTTGCTTAATGTTTTCACTGATGCTTTCTTCATTATCCTCTGGGCACAAACACTTTAGTATTTTAAACCATCTGTTAAATTAACATACTTTTTAAGAAAAATATGCTTTCATAGCTCCTGTTATCTTCTTTTACAAAGTGCACATTTGCAAGTTGTGCAGTGTCTATGGTGTCTGATTTGAAAACCCCACCAATTAAGATTTGTGAATACTGAACGATTTTGTTCTTAAAATTCTGTAGATATGAAACTAAGATTACATTCTTAAAACAGAAATGATCTACTTTCTCTTTCAGCTTCAGAGAAAATTTATATTCAAGCTTAAGGACCATTTTGCATTTAAAAGAGATGTATATGGAGGTTATTCATAATGCTATCCCTCTCAAAAAAAGTCTGAATTAATTCATGTGGTCTCCAAGACAACAGCCATGGTTTTTTTATGCCAAACAAAAGTTCTAATTAATGTCATCTAGGTATCTGTAGGTATCATTGCTGATCTATGACCTTTTGAGTCTGATCTAGCTGAAAAATGTCTGTTCCAGGAGCAAAGGGAAAATATGCCTATGGTGTGAAAGTAAGTGAACAGATGAAAGTGAGAATAATTAAAAACAATTTTTAAAACAGCGATAGTGATTTTTTTGTCCTCTTCATACTTCTGTTGATAATGTGAAAATAGGTCCTCTACATTCCTGACTATCAGTTGCTGTTCTTTTGTACAATGCTGAATGATCATTATGCTAGATTATCTATGAGTTTTCCTTAAAGTTTTGAGGGCATCTCTGTTCCCTTGCTTAGCTTCTTCTGAAGGAGATCATGTTGACATCTGGAGTGCATACCCAGAATACTTCTGTTGTTTCCTTCCTTGTGTGCAGCAGGAAATTGATATAGTAGAGGTTTGGTTTTTTTGTTTTTTTTTTTCATTGCTTTGTGGAACTTTGTAGAGAATGCCTAGAGGGATTGGTGGAGGCCTTTCCTTTTTAGGGGCAAGCATTGGGGTTTTGGGGGGTAGAAAAGGTGTTTCTTTGGTTGGTTGGTTGTTTTTGTTGGAGCGTTCTTTGTTTTATTGGAGTTTGTTCATTAATGTTTGGTTTGGATTTGGCTTGGTTTGGTTTTCTTTTGTTTTTATAGCATACTTTGATTGCCTGACAACGTTATTTGAATTTACTGTTTCCACATCTTACATAGATGGACAAAGAAGTGTGATGGTTACTTTTACCTCGCTTTTTGAGAGTCTTTTTTGCTCTGGAGAAAATAAACTCCCTTGCCCCAGCACGTCCTAAGGAATCAGAGGGGCTGGGTGCAGCTAGGCTTAATTTCTGATTAGAATCAGTTTAGGAATATGTCTGGTTGTGTTCAATAAGACCCCAGATGTATAAATAATGTGGGCAACACTCTAAATTTGGTCTGATTCCCTAAGAGAGAGTCACAAATAGTGAGTTTTAACCAACTAAACACTAAAAGTCTGGACAAATTCAAATGAACTTTCAGGAACACAGATTCACCAATAGTACAGCTTATTGGAGCAACAGGTTATAGATCCTCTCAGATTGTTGGTGGTAAATTGACTGCACATGCACAATATATGTGTAGAGCACTGTGAACAAGAGTTCCTGGGTATACTCCAGTGCAATTGGATGTGAAAATCTTGTCACAGAAGTGTCCCCACTTTGGGGAGGAAAGAGGAGCAAGCCTTGTCCACTTGCATGCAAGGTCATCATCGCTGTCACTGAAGATTTCAAAAGCCAGTTTATTTTTTGGGATAAGAGGAGGTGAGAGTGTAGTCAAATATTCTATTACTGCCATCATAAATGGAGGGAGGAGGCAATTTATGTGTAAATGAAGGATACCAAGATTTTCAAAGAAAGATTGGAAAGACTGTCTGTCTTACAGAAGGACGTAATGGAACTGGGACACATTAGTGTCCCACACTTCCACCTGACTGATTGCAGAAAAAAGAGCTGTCTGGCATCTGCCTGACAACTTGTCACCGCCTCAGCAGGCCATCATGTCCACAGAAATTCCACCATACCCACAGAAATCCCATCACCACATACCTCATGAAAATGTCTTACCATGTATCTTGTGACATGGCTGTAGGCTTCATTCCCACACAGTGTTATAAAGCACATTTAGAGACCTCTGGAAGATGGATATTTACCAGTCCCAAAATACGCAGATCATTTAGACAACTGATTTTTGAAAAGAAAATAAAGGGAGATACTACTTATTGGATGCCAGCAGCCCAACTCTTCAAGTATAGGAAGGAACATAAGAATAAGTTGATTAATTCTTTTTTTTTCCATACAAATACAACATTTGAAGGCCACTTCAAGACATAATGATTATCATGATTCTGGGTTGTGAGCTTTCACTTTTATTCACATATCTAGAAGAGTGCAATTAACAGGCAGTTCAAAATAATATCCTGTATAAGCCATATTGAAAAACTCACTGTTTACTCCTATGAATGTGTCTAAGCATGAAATTCCATGAAAAATGGGCAAAAAAACCCTAGAGTTAATTTCTATTTCTGAAGGGTCCCTTTTCTTTCTGTGCTTGCCTACTTGTTTCTTTTTTGAGGCAAAATAGTAGATTCTATTAGTTGATGCTATTAACTGCTCTCCACTCATCTCCCTCCAGTAAGGTCATGCATTTCCATCCAGGAGGATTTTGCCTCTTTATTACTTGCTCTGATATGAGCAGCAGCCCATGGAAAGGACTACAGTGAACCATATAACATCATTACTATTAATGGGCTCAGAAAGCAGAGTCCATGAAAATACACTAGTTCAAGCCTGGGAAAAAAAATAAAAGGGTAGAGGTTTTACCTCATCTCTTTCAAATGATGAATGAAAATGTTGAACCATTTCTACAAGACATATGAACACTCTGAACCGAGGAAGGATGTTCAGGCAGACTGCATGTGTGAAAGCCATGGTTATGAAAGATGACTGCAGTATCTTTCTGTATCAGTATTAATGGTGCTTATAATGCATTCCTGAATATACACATTTTCTTACAGATATAGATGGATTTGAAGGCATGTCATGCCTTTTTCTTTTGTGGCCTTTTTCTTTAACTAATGGATTAGTGAAAAACTCTGCCATAGTTCAGCTTTGTAACTTCACTAATGTAAGTTGAAAAAGTTTGGTTATCATTTGACAAATGTTGCTGTCTACATCAAATCCTCTGGACCATGTAAATTTTTATCTAGAGATGTGCAGAAGTACTTGAGAATAATTTGGGCAGCTGCTGAACTGTTATCCACTAGTTCACAGACAGAACTTTCACCTCTCCCTTTCTTTCCACTTCAGTAAATTTGGCTAGAAAAATTGTTAGCGCAGTGAGGGAGGCTTGGCTTCACTAAAATATTTTATTTATCTTTGAACATGCTTTTGCACTATAGTTGCAAGTGCACTGACATACTTATATGATATGCCATGGATCTGCTGAGATGGTGATATAATACCACAGAATATCCAATATTACTTCTAACTGATTGAACCAGTGATGAACGGATCTATATGAGCAGTGCTTTAGTGTTCTCTTGATAGACCAGTCCAGGGCGACTTTTTGGATTGTAGACCCTCTTGACTAGCAGAAATACTATGAAAATCTGACAGCTTGGGAAGCAAACACAAGAGATGCAATGAAAAGTTTCCCATTCCATGTACTACTGGCATTCCCTGACCTTGACCCAAAAGAAGTATTGCAATCAATGATGCACAGGAAGCTGAGAGTAAGTTCAATAGTTCCTCACCAGGAAAAGAACGGCTTTGGGCAGGGAAATTTCAGTAGTGAACATTAAATTCAATATATTTCATTCAAACACAATGCTCTCAACTCTGACCCTCAAGTTCTCTACCTGACAGTGCTGCAACTTGTTGTGTAGCAGGTACTAGAGTACTGTTTCTTAGGCATATAATTTTATTATATTTGCATTTTAACATTATATGTTAACATGTATGTGACAAAGATTTTTATACATGCAAGTATTTATATGGGATAGACCAATGAAAATTGTCTTTTCTTCAATTAGTTCTTATCAGGCTAGAATAGTTACATTCTGATTAGGATTTTCAGTTGAATCACAATATATTTATACTGAATGGAAAAAAAACAAGAACATATGTTCTAATTGTCAGTGATTTGGGCTTGAAATCATTTGACATATCTTGTGGAAGGAAGTTATGAACCATCTTATCAGATTCAAACAATTAGTATTAAATTGAAGAATATTTATTAAATTAAGTTGATGCTTTCAAAATTACCTATAAATTCAGAAGGGAGTTGCATGAAGAAATATCTAGAGTAAATGATGCTGGTACTGTCCACCTCTTCAGTAAAATATGTCAGGCTCAAACAAACAGATAAAATGATCCAGGCTTAGAACAGATTGAGAGTAATTCTTCATGGATGGCAAACAGAGGCAGCAGAGATTCTTCCATGAACAGAATTATATTGTAACTGCATAAGTGGAGCTGCTGCATATGATGGGATTCTTTACAAGGGCACTTCTTCAAAATTTTATATAACACAAAATAGTACTTTTTTTGGAAAAAATGCTAAGTGTAGGCAATAGTGACTGTCTATATAACAAGGGAAGCTTGAAATATTTTGTGATGTCCAGGTATGAATAGTGGAAACAAATTTTAGGTCTCTAAGCAGAATCTGATGTACCCAGAAGGTAAAATGTAGACCAAGCAGTCCATTAATTTCCCCACCAAACTGGGGTCAAGTGTCTCACAAAATTAATTAATTTAGCAGAAAATGTTACCCATTAAGACAATAGAAATAGCTCTAAACTGTAGAAATAAATAAGTGAAAATTAATAGTCATAATTTAAAAGTTGCAATATAAAGCATATAGAAGAGAGAAAAAATCTCATGCAATGTCAAGTGAAATATATAACAGCTAAGAGCTCACTGTTTAGGAAGAATTCATTCCAATAAATCTCTTAACTATGTCATTCAAATATTTCCTGTTAACTTTGTACAACATACATAGACAAAAAGAAAAAAAAAGAAAATATTAAATATATATGAAAGTAATTTAGAAATTAATTGAGAACTTTTATGCAACAGAATATTTTACTCAGCCTTGTCAAATTTACCATGCTTTATTGCAATCTTGTATGAATGCTAGGGCTAAGACAAACAAATACCCATGTAAATTATGTAATTGGAAATTCTTTTATCATATTCCATCATTTGTTGTCAAATTCAAGTTTATAAATTTATCTAGCCTTAACTTAAAAATATAAAGTGATGGCAAAGTCACAGTATTCCATTGCAATTTTTTTTTTTAGTCAGCTATAAAATGTGTTTCTGATTCACTTTTGCTATTATATTCTGGCTAATCAGATGGAAATTCCCACTAAAAATTTTTGTCTGTTTCTTGTATCAGCTTTTAGAGACCTTGATCAGTACTTCCTTTAACATTTCATGGATTTAATAAGATAAATAGATTTATCGCCTTGTATCCCTCACTTTGTGATGGCAATGTTTGAATAGAAGATGTAATTGGCAGCTGAAATATTGTTGATTAGTGTCAGCCTCAAAATTTTTTTGCCAGACACTGCTGAGAATATTAGTCTGTAAGTCATGAGAAAAAGCTCATAGTGTTCTTGATTCTTTGACTGATCAACTTCTAAGGTTGTTTTTTCTATGATGCACATATGCATCCTCATCTGAAAATTTGCAGATGACCCAAAGCTGAGCAGTGCAGCCGACACACCTGAAGGATGGGATGCCTTCCAGAGGGACCTGAACAGGCTCAGGAAGTGGGCACACTTGGACCTCATGAGGTTCAACAAGGCCAAGTGCCGGGCGCTGCCCCTGGGTCAGGGCAAACCCCGCTATCAACACAGACTGGGGGAAGAAGAAGTTGAGAGCAGCTCTACCAAGGACTTCAGGGTGCTGGTGGATGAGAAGCTGGACACAACCCATCAGTATGCACTCACATCACAGAAAGCCAAGTGTGTCCTGGGCTGCATCCAAAGCAGCCTGGCCAGCAGGGTGAGGGAGGGGATTCTGTCCCTCTGATCTGCTCTGGTGCAACCTCACCTGCAGAGCTGCATCAGCTCTGGGGGCCCCAGCACAGAAAGGACATGGACCTGTTGGAGTGAGTCCAGAGGAGACCACCAAGATGAGAACTATGAGAGTGCAGATTTAGATTAGCTATTAGAAAAACAATTTCTAAGGCAGTAGGGCACTGGAACTGTTTGTCCAAAGCAGACATGGATGCCCCATCCCTGGAAGTGTTCAAGGCCAGGCTGGTTGGGGCTCTGAGCAATTTGAAAGTTATCAAATTGTGATAACAATGAAAGTTATCTCTGTCCAGGGCAGGGAGATTGGAACTAGATGATCTTTAAGGTCCCTTCCAACCCAAACCATTCTATGATTTTATGATTCTCTGAAAATTTTCACCAAAATCCAGATGCCACACAGAATGAATGTATTCAGTTATTGGGTTTTTTCAGTAAAATATTTATTCTACTTTTTTAACTGTCCGAGCAAACAGAAGATACTTAGCCACTTCAGTCTCTTATTTGTGTCTCCATCCATTTGTTCTCATATCCTCTAAAGGACAAAAGAAATAGCTAAAAGTTCTTATCTATTGTATACAAACCATCTCATCATAGAGATTGCTTCCTGTTTATTCTTCAGCTCTATAAAAAGGTCAAACCATTTTCCTTTAGAGACATTTATTTTTCAGAACTGTGACTTGCAGCTGCCTAATGGTTAGCATCAACGTGAGATCTGTGGGTGGAACAGCTGCAGGTCACAGCCTGAATTTTTATCTTAGTTTTTCAGCCCAATTCTCTTGTGTGCAAAATGTTCATGTTATTTCTCTGCTTGTCATGTTATGGACAAGCAGAGAAATATTACCTCTTTACAGATTTACAAAGGATCAAAGCTCTTCTTAGGTTGTCCTCTATGTTTACTGGACTGCAGCATATGATGAAATGTGTTTTTCTTGAGAAGTATGAGGGTGTAGTGGATTGACATTGATTGTCTGCTAGACCCCCACCCAGGTACTCTCTCTGTTCTTGTCAACAGGACATATGGGGAAACAAGATGGAAATTCGCAGAGATTGAGATAAGGACAGGGAGATCGCTGACAGTAATTACACTGAAAAAATGGGCCTAATTTAGGGAAAATTAGTTTCATTTCTTGACAGTTAAAAAGTATTGGATGGTAAGCAAAAAAGAGAAAAAGTAAGCCATCTTCCCTCCATTCCTCCTTGTTTCCAGGGTCATCACCAGTTCTTCATTCCCAACAATCTCCTTCACCACCTGGGACCAGCCCGGGCAGCCCCGGCACAGACCCGGAGTTGCCACCAGCGCCTGGGCAGGGAAAACCTGGTTGAGAGGCTTGAAATCATGAAGATTCCACCAACTATTGCTTTCTTCCCCAGCTCTGTGTTGTGTTACTTCCCCATTGTATGGCACAGAGGTAGGAATTGGAAATCAAAATGAGGTGTATTTTAGAGAATTTTTTTTTTTTTTTGTCAGAAAGCAAGGATTGGTTGACACATTTATCAGTTTGCTCTGGATAAGTGTAATTCTAAGTAGAATAAAAATAAACTTAATATACAGTGAGTTGTATTTTTAACTGTTAATGTTTATACATTAGTGATAATTTTTGGTCAAGGTGTCTCTATCTTACCTTGATTGTACACTTGTAATCTCCTGGGTCTCTGTGTCAAGGAGTTGACAACTGAGGATATAGAATCCTACAGCTTGATGTTGTTGTTGTTTATACTGATAAAATATTCAAATTGCCTAAAGAGAAAATAATAATAATAAAAAAAATAACCTGAGGCAGGAAGCAAAGACAGAATATCAGGTCATGGAAGCCTTGAGTCTGAGTTTGCTTCACAGAGACTCAAGGTATTGCTCCCAGAAGGTGTAAACAGACAGCTACCTACTGCCAAGGCTCCTGAGAGTCAGAGAGAGTGCTGGTAAATCCAAGGTTAAATTATCCTTGATTCTTTGGCTAATTAATTTTCCAAAGAAAATTTTGTAAAGTATTAAAATGAAGGGGTTGAAATTCTACATTGGTAAAAGCACATACTTTGAGGAAGCTTTTTTAATGAGACGAGATTGAATGAGGAACAAGGGCATATGATTTTGTGATGAATGTTTTTTGGATAGATGTATGTAACACTTAAATAAGAAGTACTAAACAGAGCCATGCATAAATGTCTGTGAGATAATTCTGCTGTCTATAAAAAAGAAACCATCCGGGAACACACTGTTGATACAACTAAGACTGATCAAGTTAACTAGATCCACGGTCTTATTTCTACATACCATACTTTTGCAAGTATGTGATGATACTTGCTAAAAAGCTGTTAAAGTGGCTTGTCATTTGTGGCTGAGACTCTCTGGCTTGTCATAGAAATGTCTCCATTTATTTTTATTAAGTACACTTACTGTTTTTTGTAATTCTTGTTATTTTGGAGGTTAGGTAATTTTTAAACTGAGGCAAACTTATGAAGCCATTGGTTTTGTCTACAGAGGACAGGTGTGCTGCATTTTGCAGCATGATATGCAGTACATGAATTAAAAGCTTAAATTTCATAGGGGAATTTTACACTGGGCCATCTCACCTATATAGTCAATCTCTGCAGAAGAATTCTCAGAAAATAGTTAAAATATATAGAAAACCATTCTACTTTTAACAAAATTTTGTATTATTGTGGATAGTTAGCTTAGGAAGGCTACCACAAGAATGCTCACATATACAGAATATAGGATTTCCATACTCTTATTGCCATTGTTAATGTTGCATTGCATATTGATTGTCATACATGTACTGTTCTTGGGTGATGTGGAGTGAGAAGTAATCCTTAATAGAATAAAAAATTAATCTTAAAATATTAGATTAAAAAGGTGGAAGAGTAAAGAAAGGAAAGTTGCATATTTCTCAGTAATTTCTTTGAATATATTTCCTTAACTCTCATTATTCACTCATCCTTGATTCACTGACATTTCTTGACTCTTTCTAGTAAACCAAAACATTCTAAAGATACTATGTTTCAGTTCAAGATATGAAAATAACTATTCTTGCATATTTCACTTCCAAGTTGTCTTAGGTTAAAAATGTAAGATGTGCCCAAAGTATGTATTCTATCACCATCTTCATGAGGTGTTGGAACCAGGTGGGGCAGTGTTTCCCTTATCTTCTGCTAATGGCCCATCAATGCCTTGCCCTATGACTCATAGATAACTCCCTCGGGAAGCCGTTTCTGTCTAATGGGCCATCAAGAACCCATTATATGACTCATGGAATGATATCAGCCCATTGTGAGATGCTCCACCCAGGGGGAGGAGCCAAGCATTCCCACCTGCATATAATCCTGGGTTTGGGACAGCAGAGTCAGCTTTTTCCCCCACTGGATTCACAGAGGACAAGAGCTACCAGACCTTTCTACAAGACCACAGCTTTGACAAGACCATTTCATCTGGACTGCTACTACCACCCTAACTAGCAGGGTGTCAGGTTGTATTCTGACTCTGTCAGTGGTATTTTTATACTATTGAATTTATTTTATTTTACTTTATTTTACTGCTTTTCTTTTGCTCTTATTAAATTGTACTTCTGACTTGGAGTCTCTCACTGGTTTTGCTTTCAAACCAGCACACAAGTGGAAAAATATGGAGTTAACCAGTTTACAGTGTATATATACACTATACATATATATACACACACCAGTTTACAGTGTGTATATATATAGACACATGTATATATATATAGTCTGTTTATACCCTGATAAACAGAAAGGACAAGTAATTGGTCCCTGATTCTAGAGCTGAGTAGCCCAGCCTGGTTCACATCCATGCTGCCTGGGTATTGCTGTCTCTACAACACTGTCCATGTCCACATTGCACAACACAAGAGTGCCAGGAAGTTCTCCTGTGGCCCTAAAACTGGTATTTTGGTACGTTTGTGTGAGTTAATTGTGTCTGAATAAATGTGAGACTTGTGTTATTGCCCACCAGATTGCTCTCTACAAAACACATTGGTGGTGTGCTATAAACCTCAGATATGGCATGAAGACATGCAGAAGGTTTGCTTCACAGGGTGGAGCAGTGGGACTGTGGGGTAGAGCTGGAGGACTGCACAGGTTGAAAAAAGTCAAAATTTGTGTAGTCACATTAATTCTGCTTATTGAATAATGCCCTGTTACGTGCAATCTCTGTTGGTGAGATTCAGAACAGAGCTAGGGAACAAGCTGCTAATTAAGAAACAGTCAGGCGCCCTATGCTGGGATGCATTCTTTGGTCTTCTAGAAGTGTGAATATGTACAGGCAATCTGTAAACTGGCTTTTTTTACCTTGTAAATCTCTGAAAACTTCTGTGGATTAAGCTCAATATTGTTTTGCATGTTTTTTCCATTGATCAGCTCCCTTTTTGAGTTTCTGGAATTTAAAGTCTGAGTCTATTTTTTCTATTTCTTTTCCTATAGAGTAAGTGGAAGGCTAAAGTCTTGCTCCTTAATTATAACTTGTAAAATGAACCTTGCAAGAAATATCTGTCATGGCTGCCTGTTTCTTCATTATCTCTGTGGACACCGTCTTATGGTTATAAATGCTTTTTATGTTTTGATTATCATTGGGTTTTTTGGAAGGTTTGTTTGTGTTTGTTTGGGGGGGTTGAATCCTTTTTTTTAATAGGAGGGACTTAAACTAGCCATTTTTTAAATCCTGTGGTTATTTAGTCAAGTACAGGATTGACAATGTGGTTAAAATTTTGCAAAACATTTGAGTTTCTTACAAACTAATTATGAATCACTGTCTCTCAGCACTGCAGCTCCTATGCTCCAGCAGTGCTATTTTTGGACAGTAGCTATAACTATTAAGAATTAATATTTTCCAATAACTATTTGATCCAAGAATCTGAAACTGTGACTACAACTGCAGCCTGTTTATATCAGAAATTTCTCATCTGATCTTCCCTGATCTCTCTTCAGCTATATAAACTATCAGCTACAGTGAATAGACTGTAGTTCTTGGTATAATAAGTTCTCTAACGTATCTGCTTCAACATCCCTTGCTTTAAAGTTTTACAAATGGTCAGTGAACTGACCTTGACTAAAGTGGTATGTATATGAAAGAGTTTTCTTCCATAATTTTTAGTGCCTTGGGAGCTCTACAAGTAATTCCACTTTTGACATTGAAAGGGATGTTGATCAGTCCTGTAGTTCCTTCCCTTTTTCTTTTTTATCCTTTTTAATCAATCAAATTTGTCATTAAAATTTTTATTGCCAGCATTTTTTCGATGCTTCCGTGACAGTACAATTGAATTCTGTCAACTGAATTTTATATTCTGTTGTCAGCTTCCTTGTGCTGGTAAAGACATCCTGGAATCAATCTTTAGCATTTCACTGCCTTTCTACATGAATTGTCCAGAATTAGATTTACTATTTGACGTGTTTTTGATGCACTGTAACCAATCCATCTCCTGCAAAAGCTACATATGTCAATATTTTAGGTTTTAGCTTCACCTTTGCATGCCTTACATACCCTGCAGTTCAAAGGGTACTGATCAGGTGAGCCAAACCTTTCCTGTGTATTTTGGGGAAAATAGTGCTGTGGAACTTCAGCTATCATATTGACCTGCAGTGAATGGTTTACAGTTACCCAGAACTCAGTTCTGTTGACTATATTAAAAATGTCCCTCTCTCTTGAAGATTTCTCACAAATGTATTTTCGATTGTACACTAGGTGGAGTCTAAATGAAAAGTTTCATTTTTAAGTCTTTCAGTGGTTTTCCATGTGCTTTTACAAAATTGCTCTAACCTTTGCAAACCACGTCCCTATTTCCATTGGCAAAATACTGCTCAAGTCTGATAAATTCCATATTAAAAGTATTTTTGTCTCTTTAAACATTGTTCGTCTGCATTATGAAGTCTCTATGGAAATAGTAATGAAATTTCTTTGCCGCTCTGTATTACTATGTATCTTTGTTATTTCTCTCTGATTCCAATTGGTATTTTTTTATCTTCCTACAAAACTTATAATATGGTACAACACTACTCTGCAGCTTGTAAAATCTTAATTTCTTTATATAAAATCTTCTGGCAGTTGTTTTCTCAGTCTGATGATCACATCTAGGACCTGAATATAAATTAGGATTTCAGAAGCCATCTATATACATCTGTGATTAGTTGATCCAAATGCTGATATAAATAACTATGAAGTTTTTCCCCATTTCAAAATTACATGCAAAATAGTATATATCAAGTTCATTTTGTTTTCTTACATCTCTATAGGACAGCCTGAAAATTGTGTCAAAATTTTTAACTTGACTTTCACTACTTTATTCAGGAAGAGGGAGGAGAGAATAAGGTACTGTGTTTCCAAGCAAGGAAGACTGACAGAATTTTCTTAGAAAATCTGGAAAAAAGAAAGTTCAAAAGTTGAAATTGACAAAAAAAAAGAAAAGGAAAGAAAGTGGATTTTGCTTGAGACATTTAATTGTACACTGGTGAATTTATGCCAGAAAACCAACTCTTTTCCTGGTAATGGTTTCTTGCTCTGTTTGCTTTTTAGGGGATACCTACCTGAACAGATTTCATACTTGTTTAATCATTTCTGCTTGTCTGTTGGGTTCCTTGAGCACTCCAGTTGTATCCGAGTGCTCCTCTTTGATTTTATTACCTATATTTTTCACCTTTTTGCTTCATAAGGTGCTATTCCTTTCCCACATGAGCTTCTGGTGTCTGGCAGGTACAAATACATTCCTATATGGTTTTTAATAGGGAATTCATAGTTGAGCTCATAAGGATGATAAGCCTTCATCTCTCAGGATGAAGGCTTAAAAGAAGGAAGCTTTAAAGAAACAGAAAGGGAGCAATAACTATGTATACCTCATAGCTTAATAACAAAGCAACCAATTCCCAGCTTAATAATCAAAATTACCATACCAGAAGTTATCCATGACTTGCCTTTTACCCTGTTGCACACAGTACATTTATGATGGCCTTGCCTGGCTCAAAGGAAACTGCTATTATGATTCATTGTAGACAAAATGATGTTTAAGAACGTACAATTGCTGCCTTCTGATGTGGGTGTTTCAGTGAAAGGTAATATTAAGCTCTTGCTGAGAGCTAACATGGTCCCATTTAAAAAAAGTAACTGCAAGAATAGTTCTCATGAATCAGCCATTTTGTTAAAAGAGTATTTTAGCAGAAGTGGTGTTGACAAGATCCATTTCAGCTGAGTGAAAATACCAGGTTGCTTTTACTGATTGATCAATGACCTATCATGATACAATAATTCTGTGAGCAATAGGATGGCAATGACTGACCCTACAGTATGTCTATGAAAATACATAACTTATAGTCTACATTATTAGTAGCATCCAGCATGACACCAGGTGGGTCAGGAATCTTTTCTTAGCTTTTATCTGGAAATATAGCTAGATGGAACATCTTGTGATAGGAGAGAGCAGGGAAAAATGATGTACGAATTTCACAAACAGGATCATAAGCTGTCAGGCAATGATAGCAGTGTGCAATATTAATATATGCATCTCGCATGGGGAAGTGATAAATGAGACAGCCCTGTGACAAATTGCATAGGCATGTAATAAATAAGTTTACCACATAACTCTGCAATTTATCAGATGCCTTTTGCCATTACCTGCCCAATAATCCATCTCTCAGGGATTTATTTTCACAATCCAGATTTCCTCAGCAGCTCTAAACACCCGACTTCTTTTAAAGTTCAACCTGTCAAAAAAAACTTTTCCCCTGTTCTCCCTACAATGAGCTAGCCTGGGCTGTTGAACAGCTTCGATATACATGATGATATCCTCACAATTCTAACATACATTAATTCTGAAAAATTATAGTTTCCTACACTTCACAGTGGGCTATGTAACTCTTTATCCTATTAAAATCTGTTGCATATATTCTTTGAAACTATTTTACTTTTCTATGTGTTTTTGCTTCCCATTGCAGTTATCCATGTGCTGCTTCAGCTGTATTTTGTGGATTTAAAATAAATGCAGTATTCCACTTCTTAAGGAATATGACCAACTAGCATTGCCTGCTAAATTAATCTCCCCAAATTTATTAACACCCCTTCATATCCCAATTAGTCTGAAACACCGTTTCTAATAATAAATATACTTCCATCTTTCACCCTTGCTTTCTTTTCACTGAGGAATTACTTCTAGAAAAGCTCAAAGCCACAAGCCTGTGTGGATTACTGACTTCAAATGTGTTACCTCATAATTATTACAAGTGAATATCATTTAACAGGTAAGGACATACTTGAAAAAGACATGATTTTAAAATGCTTAGGTTAATTTAATTATAATTTTAATTTATAAGTGATGTGTTTCTGTGGGCATGGTTTCTTTGTAACAAAAGTGTAGGTCTTTTCCAAGGTGATATTTGGGGGGTAGTTATAAGCATTTATGAAATTTCTCAAATTATGGTGGTTTCTTTTTTCCATTTTGACTTTCTCCATTTTATCCATTCTTTGACGATTCTTAAGAAGTCTGTCATAGTGCTCTTACTGGATAGTACAACAGTTCTCTACTGTTTGTTTGTTGTTTGGTTGGTTTTTTCATAAATAATATTGTGAAAAAACCTTAATTTTAGAAATTTCTGATAAATGTTTCAGAGTCATATTTTAAGAACTGATAGCTCCAGTTTATTGTCTGATCAGCTCCACTGCCTCAAACAGAATTTATTTTCTTAAGATTTGATGGTGTGAAAATATTTTAAATCTTACATGGTTATCCTCACTTGGGATGAAATGAAGCTCTAAAAACTGATAGAACCTCTTGTGTCTATGAAATAGATAAAAATTAAATTTTCATTATGAACTTATTTCTCCAAAAATGATTAAGAAACCCCATGGTACTTCAAGGTTCCTATGGTTTGGGAGATTGTCTTAATTTTGTAAGACGGAGAGATACAGATAAATTTACTTGAAGTCACTTTCAAGTTTCACTACTTTTCTACCCTATATGGTTGGATTAGTGGAATTCTACTATTTTGACTTTATGCAAAAAAAATGTTAAAGGAGAAATTGAATAAAAGCAGATGAACAAAAAAATGTTTGGATAAGACTGCTTATATTAGTTTCTGTCACTCTTTTAGACTTTTGAAATCTATACAAATTCATACTGATTTCCTCTACCTATATATTAAAAAAATTAGTTTTTTAGATTTTGTCACATTTTTCTATCTGTACCAATGTAGTAATGGTAAGATTTAAGGGAACTTGCCATCTCCTAACAGGATTGACAAATTATAATAGTTTTTAATTACTGGGTTTGCTGTCTTAGTAACCATTTCTATTTGACTTTATGGGCAGCCAAGAGGTTATCCTTCAGGATAACCAACAGTAACTACCCAGAAATTGTGCCCATGTGTTTTATATTCATAAAGATCAAAAACTTCAATAATGTGCATAAGTTAAATACTTGTAAGTTACTTATCCTGAAACATTTCACTGAAGCAGTCTTTAAATCTTGAATCTCAGCATATTTTTGGTGTTTGTTGTAAGTACTTTGTGTTACTTCTTGATGAAGGATGTGCTGTGGCCAAGTGATGGCCCATCGCTGTGATATGGGGTTCAGTCTAACTCCTCTTTGGCAGGGTTTGCAATATATAGGCGTTCAGCCTGCACGATGTTAAAAGGTCATAAAATAGGAATTAATTACGTTTATCCAAGAGTGGGCTATTCCAAATGTCAAGCTAAATCTTGGCAAGATTCTTGACATGCTATTCTTCTTGTCTCCCATTTGGTTAGGCCACCATACTGTAGGCATATTTTACTCATAGCACTACCAAAATACCTCCTTCTGGCCAGATATAATCTAAAAAACACAAGATGTTTGAACTAACTCATACAAAGGGGTTTTTTTTTGGTTGCTTTACATGGTTTTGGTGCTTTTAATATGCAATGTGTAGGATCAATATTCAAAACACAGCTGCCTTCAGTGAGAGGTGGGCTTCAACAAGCTTTTAGAATTCTCTTTATAGGGATTCAAAGTCTGTGGTGTTCATAATTCATGAGATGTAAATGTTGCAATAATATTCTCTTTTTAAAGGCTAGGGAACATTCATAGAAGTGTGTGCTGCATGGCCTGCAGACCTGGCTCCTTTGTGAACTCTGGGACTACTGTCTCCTCTCCTACCTGACATGTGGATTTTCTACTTTGAAATCTCAAGAGGAGAGATGGATTTCATTGAAATATACTGAAGAAACCATCTAAGTTCTCTACTCAGAAAGGAAACATTTACACTTCTGTGCCTCTGGTTTAGCTTAGCCAAACACCACATGAGCTGACTGCCTTTTAGAGAGAGTTTTAGTGTGGAGAGGGTCAGAAAACCAAACCTAATTCTCTTGTGTCCTAGGCTGTAGTAACTGTTATATCATCCTCATCCTTTGTCTTGTCAGTTGTAGGTAATGAAAGCTTTCCATGGCCCAGAGTACAGCTTGGGTTTCTGTCTTCTTCTTAAATTTTGGTTTATATGCTGGGGGAGAATTTAAATAATATGAAGCATGATCTTGAAAATAACTTATTATAGATTTCCGTTAGTGCTACCAGTGTGAGGGAGGAAAGTAATGTCTTTTTCTTAGTGTGCCATTTATCAGTGAGCGCAGTGGCTCAAAGCAATTTTGTGCTCTTCTCATGTCCCAGGCGTCCTCATATGGATTTTTGCTTCTGCTAGCAGGATGGAACCCCTAAACACAACCTTGATGCTTTGTCTTGGTGAGTGCTATTTATTGACTGCATAGGTATTTGTTCTTAAAGCACAGGGGTAAAGACAAAATTATGTCCTATAAAGCAATTCTTAAACTTGCTAGTTTCTTTCAATATCCCATGAGCAGAAGTTTAAACTTTTTGATTAAGAACATTTCATTATTGATCAAGAGCCTATCTTAACAGGCTGAGCCTTAACCATGGAGTTTGCTGAGAACTTGTGATTTCTGAGGACACTGAGCAGTAGTAAACAGAATTTTCTTGCACACCTGGAGCTCATTAGCAAAGTTAGAAAGAGAAAAAGCTGATTTTGTAATAAGTATAATACTTTGTGTGGAAAGCATGAAGGGGATTTTTATTCAGACCAATCAAATTTTAGTGTTTGTATCAATCACTAAAATATTATCTTCAAAATAATATTTTGAAAGCATTTCAAAATATGTCAGAGATATCATAACCTGTTACTTTGTGTTTATGTCATGAAAGATGATACCAGGTTCTTCTGGGGTTTTCATGAGATTTCAAAAATCAATATTTTTTCATGTGCATTTATTAGTTATTGTGTTATTTGCAGATACTGGAAGGGTGATGACTTTGGGAATGAAATATGTTTACGTTGTTTAGCTGCTGTGAACATGAAGTATGTTGAGAGAAAAACAAAGCAATTCCTTCTTGGTTTATACTCTTCTTTTTAAACTACTATTGTGTAAAGTGGCACACAGAGAGTACCCTTCTAATTTTCTTGTTATTTCTGTTGAGTTGGCCAAGTTTCACCAATTACAGCTACTGATGTGGGGAATAAAAAAGGAAAAATTACTTAAATTAAGATAATTTCCATTTCTATATTTCACAGCCATGAAATTCCAAAAACAAGGTCTTTGAGCACTTTGATTCAAATCTTGCGTATCTATGTTTATAACAAATTTTACTCTTGCAGTTTCATCTAAAAATAATGCACCTGATTCACTTAATTCGCACATCTGTAGTCTATAACTCATGTATTTTTTTTTCTGATTTGGACTTTGGAGCATTTGCATATGCAAATTTGTATATCTTATTTATTTATAAGCTTCTGAACTAACTTACATCCATTGAATATCTGTATTTTTGTGCAGATATATTTGAAGCATATTATTTTTTCTTTGTTGCTATCTTTTGCATTTGTTCTATTATATGCCTTTAATTAAAAAGTGATCAATGCCATTAACTTGAAAGAAAAAAAAATATATTTGTTCATTTAGTGAAATGTGTCAACATAGGAAGGGATATTTTTTGATGTTGATTCATTGAGTTTTTAATATCCCCTTGGCTTTATATTTCATTTGAGCTCTATATTTTCAATCAAATAGATGTTAATACCATATTTTATGTGTTCTTACCTGTTTAGTTAGTAGTACTGTAAGAGATAGGGAATAATTCTGTTACATTCTGAAAGTAACTAAAGGTAATGAAGAGTTCTGGAAAATACAAATCAGTGTCTGAGTGCTTACCCTTTTAAATGTTATTCGTATGCAGTACACTTTGTTAAAATTGTGTTTCTAATAACTTAAAGAAATCTCATTTTGCTTCCAGGAAGCATGGAATCAGATTTAGCATTTATTTAAGTTACACTTCACTTTTATGAGGAGGAAAATAATGCATATATACATTAATATATATGGCTTTGGGAGCAGGGGGATTAGAGGAGTAGTTTGTTCAGTTACAAAGGTGAGTTATCTATTTAGCTTTATAAAGCAATATTTTTTCCTATCAGTCATATGCATAGAAGTATCATTTGTAGTGGAAAATGGAAAAATATGATAGCTTGTGAAGGAGCATATTGACATCTCCTTTCCTCTGTTACTAAAGTGGCTCTTTGTAGATGAGATTAGTGTGGTATTGAGGGCATCTTTGGGTGATTTAAGGAGGTATATCCCCTGTAACAACCTTTTTTATCTACTCATAGGGTAGAGTAGCGCCTCTGTCACTCCAAATAAAACACAAGAAAGAATTATTTTCACAAAAGAAAATATTTGTGGCATCATGTGCTGCTGGAAGGTGTGAAGATGACATTAACTGAGAGATAAAATGATCATGAGACTTTGAAAGTGAAACTGATCTTTGCTGGGTATTGGCATTTCCATTTGAATCTGTCAAAGAGGAACAAGTAGTTATAAGGTTCCCTGTGAAAGAGCTGATTATTTATCTCATTCTCCCATAACAAAGAAATAAAATAACCAAAAAGCACTATGGTAGTTATGTACAAAGAAATGGTATTAAGAATAGTTTATATGAGGAGGTAAATGAATTTAAGTAGAATATTTGTGTTGTGAAAATATAAGTTAATTGGACGAAAAGAGTGCATGACAAGTTTTGCTGAAATTTTTCCCCCACTGGCCAGTGATTGACAAAATATCTCCTTGAGAACTGTAACAATCCTTTCAATGTTTCTCTAGACAAAAATCAAAAAAATAAAAAAATAACATCTATTATAAGAGAGAAGTACATTCATTACTTTTGACTGAAAAATGTAATTTAAAGATTGCAGTTGTATTTCACATGGAAATTTGACTTACAATCTCTTAAGTAGCTGTAAGGGATATACCAGTTCTGTTCTGAACAAAATTAAGCTGGAAATGCCCTTTCTGTGTAAGAGGATCCGCAAAAGTACAGAGTCACTGCTACTTTCCATACCCAGCTGAATTCTTTACAGATGATCTGATCTTTCAGGGTCATCTGGTATTAACCGCTACTCAAAGTGAAATCCTAGTGTGTTGCCATCAAAGTTTGGTGTTTAAGGGTGGAGATAACCACCACACAGAACAACCTTTCTGAAGACAATGATAAGATCCTCCTTTATTCTTATCTTGACTGAAGAAAGCCAGCTCTGACCACCTTGCCTCATGTCCTCAAGTCCCCCTTTACCACAGTGCTAGCCCTCTGTTGTAGTCACTCCATTTTTCTAATTTTTTTTTAATACCTTGGAGCCCAGAATGACATGATATTCCAGATGTGGTCCAGTGGTGCCAAAAAAGGGAAAGTGGTAGCAACACTTGTGCTGATACAGCTCAGCATGCCATTGTTTCACCATTGCAAGATACTATTTGATGCCTTCAAATTTCAAAAAGTATAGCTCTCAACTCCAGATTTCTTAAAGCAAAATGGTACATTGTGCTCATTTCTGTAGGCAAATGAGCCATACTTAAGGATAGAACAGGTCTTCTTCCTTCAATGTTTCTGGCCCATAAAGGGGATGCCTTTTGACCAATGGCTGTCAAATTATTGTAGTAGGGTAACAATGCTTCCTACTGTGTCTGTAAACAACTATGCATTTAAAGTTGGAGGATTTCACATTTGCATGAAAAGAAGCAATGAAATGACACCTACTCTGTCTGAGGATGGCAAGACACAAAAAAGCAGTGAGATTTATGTTTGCATTGGCTGGTAGGAGAGAAGCAGAAAATAACCTTCACTAAGAAATTGCTGAAATCCCTTGCATGAATGTAAGCCTTAATATAAAGTGGGACCTACTTATGGACAACTGCTATCACTTCTAAAGAAAAGCAAGTTCATTTTTTTCAGTGAGAATGTTTGGAGATGTAGCTGACAATATGCTTCGGGTACTAGTGAGCTCACATATTATTTTCTTTTGGCAACATTTTCATAAAGCCAAAATATTTTTTACAAGTTATGTAACGTCTTAGATTATAACAGTTAATTTTTGACGTCTTGACAAGCTAAACACATTAGTCCTTGAGTGTAGAGGAGATCATAATGTGAAGAAGAAGAAAAAAAAGTGTGATACTTCTAATAGTGGGTGGATTATAGTGTTAATTCTGAGACCAAGTTTCAGTACATGCTATAAGAGAACACCCAAGGATCCTCCTAATTAGTACAGGGAGAGATCATTCCAAACCTGTCAGAAAAAGCTGGTATGTAGTCCTTTTGGATAGTCTGTTTTTTAAGGATGCTTTCCTGAAGGGGAAGAGGAAGGAGAAAACATAGAAACAATGTAAAAAATCCCTATGTTAGGAATAAATAATACGGAATATTAATGCATCGGTTTCAATGAAAAATTGCTTCTTTTCTTCTTTTCCTCCCAAAATCTGCAAAAGAAATTACTAGTTTTCTTTCAGGTTTCCAATAACCTTCCACTTGCAAAAAGATAAAATTGTATTCTCCCTCAGACCTATTCAGGATATACACTGATGTCAGACAAGTATTCACTCACTGTTTGCATTATTTAAGTAAGACATGCAAATATTTTGCAGTAATATAGCCTCTAGAATTAAGTATGTTGGTTTTAAATACAACTAGTTCCCTTCAGCAGTATTATAACAATAACTTTCTGTAGCAGGAGAGATACTGATTAATGTCTCCTTCGATCTTGTATATTGAGCCATTGTTCTAGCTGCCTTCATAATATGAAATTCATCATATAATTAGTGAGTTACTAAACAATCAGTGAATTTATTTTACTAAATTTAATTTAGTAAATAATTAGTGAATTTAAAAAACTGATAATCTGATGATTAGTAGACGCAACAAACAGCTGAGCTTGAGAGGCCTTTTCTTAGTATTCTTACGGTTGTCAGTAAGTAAAAATAAATAAATGTTGCACCTGCTCTGTTTTGCATTTTTGATGGATTTTGTAAGCACTAATGGCAAAAAATCTATTGGGTTTTATGATTACTGAGAAGTAGAAGGAGAGAAAACAGCTATTCCTTGAAATCAAGAGAGGTGAAAAGGTGGCATAAAAATTGATTTCTGGGTGTTCTTTGTGTGGGCTGTAGTTAATATGCTGGCTCCTGAAGCCAAGGCTGTGAAGAAACATCAGCATGGTATGAAGTCCTGGGTAATTAGTAAGAGGCTGTAATAGTGCACCTTGCTTTGGAAGGAAGGGAGTGTATTTTATTAGGTAATAACAGAAGATCATTGAATTCTTATGATTAAATTTATACTTGCTTATACAATATTTGGTTGAAACAAAATAATTTGGAATTTCTGTGGTTTTGGGGTAGTTCCCCTTCTCTCAGCTATTACAGAAAGATGAGTTTATACTCCCTAACAGTGTTGTGGCATTTTGCCCTGCTTTTTTATTGCCATTATTGTTATCTATTTTTCTGCTTGTGTCATTTGCTTAGTAAAATCTTGTCATCAAATTGTTTGTTTTGATTGTTTGTTTGTTTGAAATTAACTTTTTTTGTAAAGATACCAGCAGACAATTGGGTTTTCTGTGATGCCGACGAGCTCTAAAAGATAGGCTGCTTTTAAAAACATAATAACCTAGAATACATATTTTATTTTGGGTGCAGATATTTGGATGATGCTTTGACCTGGGGGCTTTGGATTGTTATGAGCAGAAGCTCTAGCCAGTCTTAGGAACAGTGCTTTGAGGACACAGCTTCTTGTAGCATTAATGTGAGTGATGTTTTATTGCACTGCTATTAGGCAACTTGTAATAGAGCTGCACACCTAGTAAGGCATGGAAAGGAAACCTGTAATTTTGTCACATTCCCATTCTGCTTTGGGTAGAATGACCCTTTATTTGACTATCATTTTCTGTTGCTTCAGAATAGTGTCTTGTTCTATAGAGGTTGTAAATATGGCACTGAATGACCACAGCTTTTATCTCCCTAGCCTGAAGTCCATGATTGCACACTTATAGTCTCCTGCCTTGATGAATGAAATTTATTCCTCCCTAGATTGTGTGGCATGCAAGTCACAACCCTCCAGCTTCCCACATAATTGGGCTATTATGATTGTTCTGTCTACAGTTTGTCTGTTTTCTCTTAGCTTTTTATTGGCTCTCAATAGAAAAAAAAAACCAAACCCCAACAATCCTTGCCTTAGAAGTTTGAAACACAGATTAGATTTCTGCAGTAATTCTTAATGCATGTATTCTTTTAGCATTGAAAACAATCTAAGTATACATGCAAAATCTGTCCCCAAAAGAATCCAATTTTTACTGTTAGATATATAATTTAGTACATTTCTCTGCACAAAAATTGGAACAGCTGTACATAAACTATTTGACAGATGATTGTTTTACCTATTTAAAAAATTCCTTATTTATTTACACTATGTGTGGGTCTTTTTGGAATTGTTCTTATTTCTGACAGTACATATGGAAGGGCTTTCTTCATTTTTCACTTAATTGCCTCTTCTTCTATCATTAAGGCAAATTCGAATGTTCTTTAATGAAGAACAGGCTAATGGAGGAAGTGTTAAATGTTTGATTTCTTTAGAAGGGATCCACTGAGAAAAATCACAGTAAAAATTTTTTGAAAAAGAATAAATGTATTTAATATAAATAGTATATAAATATGAGGAAATTTCTCTTCAAAAAAGCTCCAGCAATTTGTTCCAAAACTATTTATACAATTCTTAGCTTTAAACTTGGACTATTCTGTCAACTATACTCTTCTTTCAAAAGTCTTTTCAGATATCTTCTACCTCTTTTTGTGTGTGTTTAAACCAAGAAAATTCATGTCTTTTATTCTTTTTATGTTTTATCCAAATGGCTAAATCAGCTTTAATCCTTTCTCCATTTAATACATCCTTCTGCTTTAGTCTTTTTATTTCCAACGTAGGGAAAAGTGGGAACAGTCCTTTATGCTGTGCCATCTCTCAGCTTTGAAGCCCTGCCAAACTTCTACTTCAAAGCTGTTTCAAGGCTTCAGCTTTGTCACAAAACCGTCATGTGCAAAGCTTTTACCAACCCACACAACAGTTTTGTTTTTAAAGTGTGTCTTTATTACTCAAGAAAGGTTAACTCTGGTGATTCCATAAATTAACTCTGCAAGTAATAACTTTTCTCCAGTATATGGGAAATACATTTAGACACTACTTTTGAATGGAAAATGATTTATTATTAAATTAAATTACAAAAAAAATGATGGTGCTGTATCCTGTGAATTATTTTTATCATGTAATTTTCCATTTGACTAATATTCTGTTTCTAAATATGTGAAAGTGATTTTGAAGAAACATTCTCAATAGATGCCCTATATAGTTTGTGATATTGAGCTAAAATACTAAGTAATTTCAGATTTTTAAAGTCATAACAAATCTTATGTATTTAGATTATTGTGTATGTATGGGGGGGCCTCATATCATGTTTAAAATACTCAAATTAGATTTTATAAACCTATTAATAATATAAGTAAGGTTAATATGGAGTAAAAAATATATTCTTTCTGGTACGGATACATCTAGGTAGGCAAACGGACTATGATCAGTTCACTCTTGCTGAAGTGGGAATCCTCCATGAAGGAAACTTTTATGTCCACATAACTAGATTCTACAGAGAGCAATAAACTGAGCAGGGTCTGACTTAGATGTCTGAATGTCTTACACTGCATACCCAGATGGCCTAACCTGTAGCTTGGCTTTGGAAAGTTTTTCCTAATAAAAAAGCCCAACTTTTTTTTTGTGTTTTACCACAAACATAGCCTCAACACTCAAAAAAACCACTAAATAGGATGGTCTGCGATCTGAGTCAGAAAAGGAGTTGAAAATTAAGAAAAAATATGATTCTTGATTGGGAATTTTATGATTCTTTACTGTGTTGCTTGGTTATATTTTGGAAGTTGAAGCAATTTTTTAAAAATTTCTATTAAGGTGATAGTGTGACATTTTTAGCAATGTTGTGAATAACTGAAAATAAAGAAATGGTGAAAACTGCTTCTTCTAGGATAATATGGTACTAATTGCAAAAATCTTACCTCTCCTATTTATAGTACTTGAAATAAACTCTATTGGTCAGGTCCATAAAGCTCTTTTCTCTACCACTGAGTTAATGCATTCTGGATTACTACAGTGAGTCTGCTAACATAAAATTAATGAATGCTACAGAAGATTTACATGAAGTCTAGCATTCTCTGTCTAATGCTGAATGACTTTCTGTGGCTGATTAATTGGGCATATTATTGGGAAAGTAAATGGATAATTTTCACTTTGCAATTAAATTTAAGTGAGTTATGCACAGGTTAAATCACACACTAAATAGTTGGTGTCCTTACCTGCCTTGACCTAGTAAGTGAACCCAAATTTAAGGACCATTCAAGTCTCTCATAAAATGGAAAAAATGTGCAACCCAAGTGCTATTTAGTTTCTTTTTTTTTTAATAAGTGCTTAAGGCATAAAATATTAGTGGTTTTATCTTTGTAATTTTTTTAAGTACATTACAAACTTTTAACTAATTCCTGAATTTTAATTTGTGAACATGTGTGTCAAGGCAATGAATATAGAAAACTTTGTGGCCAGATAAGTTTAGTACAAGCTCTGCCAAAGTGACATTACACAGAATTGCAAATTCAGTGAAGCTAAATAACTGTCTAGATTGGGTGGTAAAGAAAATAATGAGGAATGCTTTCAGACCTATTAGCAGCTAATGGAAAAATCAAAAAACAACTCCATGTGCCTGATGTGGCAGGAAACAGTAAAGCATGCTGACTACTGGATCACTGCAAAATATAAAGGACTGATTAGTAGAAAGCAATAAAATCAGAGAAGTGTTCCAAATAAATCAGTTGCCAACCGTGTCCCTGCAACAGGGTTAACTGGACACTCAGGACAGAGCTGAGCCAATCCATTATCTGGAGGAATACTGCTGTCCATGCAGTCACTATTTCCAAAAGTGGAGAACTTCTACTTGATTTAGACTCACAGGAATACTGTCTAGGTCTAATGTCCATTTATCCAGCGTGTTGTTAAACTAGAAAAACACAAAAATGCCACTTTTCAATGAAAGATGATTAGCAATTTTGATCCTTTGAGATAATGGAGGTAATGCTCAATGGTTCTAGTAAATCATTAAAAGTAGATAGCAAATAATTTCTGCATTTTTAATTTTTTAACATTAGTTTTCTGCAATTACATTTAATATAATATTTGTATTTAAAACAAAAAGTTGCTTTGAGCAAAAACCCATAAAAGTGCCTCAAATTTATTTCTGCATGAATTTATGAAAAATAAGACTTGTGTGTGAAAAAAAAATCCACTTTAGGTTGGTTTTTTTTGACTAAAAAGGTCAAAAGCAATTTTCACCATTCATAGTGTATTCCTAGGGAACTCTTAATTCATAGTTCAAAATGTAAACACAACCATAGACCTGTGAGACTACTTTGACTTTTCACCCTTATTAGAGAACAAGGAATTCTGAAATGCAGTAATTTCCTTCAGGATATAAATATTTGTTCAACTTTAATAAAATTCAGGATAGAATATATGTCTCCCTCACTTGTGGGATGGAGAGGCTGTTGGAAGGGCTGTTCATAATTCAGCACTTGCATAATGAGTTGGAAAGGTCTTTAAATAACCGCATTTGGCTAATGAACAAGACATACATCTATTCACCTCAGCTCTGTCACTTTTGTGGACCCAGATATCTTCTTTTATCTTCATTTTTTTTACTAGATGTGAAACTGTGTGAAGCATAGCACTTCATACAGGATGCGTGGTAACTTTAAACTTAATGCTGACAATTTAAGTCCTTGTTGCCCAAGAGCTACTAATTTAATTAGAGACTGCTATGCTGGAATTAACAGGGAAGTAAAATATCCCTTCAGAGAAATTTCATTGAAGAAGATTAAGAGTACAAGTGGAAAAAAGAAAATTACATACACAAGCCTGTTATTTCCACTGACTACAAAAGGAGTTTAGGATGATTAGGAGAATTGGACATGCCTACTTATAGACATCTGATGTTAGCTGATGTTAGGTGATCTCCCTTTTGTCATTCAAAGATTATTCTTTGGTCTTCCTAGTGGATGGCCATTGATTTTCCATGTAGATATTTCCAAGTTTTTTCTGGGAGGTTTTTCCTTTTTGTTTATTTGTTTGTTTATTTGTTTTGCTGTGGGGATTTTTTTTTTCTTTTAGTAAAAGAAATACTTTACATCACTGGGACGCCTAATTTTTTTTTTTCTCTACTCTTTCCCATCAGCAGTGAGATCTATCTGTGTGATAACTAATGGAAAATAACCCTCAGAGTCATACTTGTGGTAGTTAGAAGTCTGGCTTTTTACTTGCATGCCAAAAAACTTGCCCGAGAAACTGTTATGCATTCACTGAATAACAGAACTAAATAACACATTCTGTAGTTCACCATTATTTTTCCATTTCTGAATACTCTGTGAAAACAATTTGTATTTAAGTTACAGTGTTAAAAATAATATTGGTGACTAATACTGCTTGATTAGTGTGAACAAGTATAATTACAGTGTTTCTTAATCAGTAAGAAGATTACTAATTGAAAATAAAGAAAAAATCTCTGGTATATCTGATAACTTGATTTTGATCTCTTGTTTAATTTATTTAAATTACTGTGAAATTTCATTAACCCTGCTGAAGTACTGTACTAGGGCAAAAGGATGAGGCTCCATATCCTAGGTTTCATATTCCAGGAGAACTGTTTTGGATGTGATGGCCACTTCTCTTGAAAACTATCTGAACTCTGAAATATTTCTGTATTTCATGTTTATAGAGAAGAAAAGAAACCTTATTAATTTGGTAACCAGATGCTGATTTAGATTAATTTATTTTTCATATAAAGTAAATATCTACAATAACTTTGTCAAAGATACAAGCAAAACCAAATTAAGCTTAAACTACTTGAATTAAGAAACTGAAGCTACTTACATTCTTCCAGTGGTCTCACCAGATCCTTTATAATTGTCTTGATGAAATTAGGTTATCCTAATTAAACAGATTATATGTATCAAAGAACAATGCTTTTAGTCATGCATATGCAGTAGCTAAGTAAATTGTAATATATTTAACATTTTAAGAACTAGCCTTTTATTTCTCTAAATATGCAAATCAGCTGAACTGTCACAACCTCAGTTCTCCAGCTACAGATGGTCTTAGTGTTGTCAGATCAGCAGGTCAGGAACTTCTCTCTCACCCCACCAGTGACCTACAACTGACCTGCAGTAAATTGCTAAATCAATGTGTATTTTATTGCAGGTTCACTGCAGATCACTATCCTTAGGCAAAACCTTTACACACCAAAAATAGATTCTGAGTACCTCTTTATTCTGGTCTCTGAACCGACTACAGCTGTAGGAGATAATGTAGAGGCTAAAGAGAATCTGTGTTTGAACCCCTCCCCAGCTGCTGACAGGTTGGGCATGGCAGCACAAAGCTCCTGGTCACGTTGCTGGTGAATTGTTGCAGGCTGTGCTGTTGCTACAGCTACACTGACAACAGCATTGTACCTGGTTTAAATTTTGCTGAGACACACAGACCTGAGGTGCATAGATAACATTAACTGCACTGTGTGTGTGTAAGGCAAGACTGACAAATCAGTGGCAGCCCACCCACAGGATAATTTTATATATCCTCTGCCAGTGCTTTAGAAGAGCTTCTGCTGTCAACATTTAAGTGATGTTTAGCAGTGAAAGGGCAGGCAGAGTACCACTGTGTCCAGTCAGGGCTCAGTGCCAAAAGGCAGGAGTTCCCTAGCACAGAGCCTGTGGCCTATTATTAACAATTATCATGTTGTGTTTACTGGCTTGCAGGATTTCTGTGCCAGTATGTCTGAGCTGACCACCCAAGCAAAGGACAGCTATCTGGCTTCTCCAGTGAAGTTCATTCTCCCTTGGTCAATCTTGAATGCTAACAGCATGAAAGCCTGTTCATGCATTTATCTGCTTTGCTGTGCATCATCCTGACTGAGGCATTGACTAATAATTATTAGAGGGGTCTAGGGGTCAGGAATCATAGAACTGTCTGGGTTGGAAGGCATCTTAAAGATCTCCCATTTCCAACACCCCTCCCATGGACTGGAACGCCTTCCACTAGACCAGGTTGCTCAGAGCTCCATGCAACCTAGCCTCGAACACTTCCAGGGATGGAAGGGGCGCTCATTACTTCCATGGGCAACGTGTTCCTGTGCCCCACCAAATTCACAGTACAAACTTTTATCCATCTAATCTAAACCTATCATTCCATTTTAAGCCATTCCCCCTTGTGCTGTCACTACATGCCCTGGTAACCAGTTTCTCTACGTCTTTCAGGTTCCCTTCTGGTACTGAAAGGCCAAAAGTAGGTCACCCCTAAGCCTTCTCTTTTCTCTGAACAAACACAGTCCTTTAAGCCTGTCCTCATAGGAGAGATACTCTACCCTTCTAATCAAAAGTTAGCAAAACTTTCACCACTGAATGAACTTGTTTATGATAATGTACCTCGCGTGCATAAAAGTAACAAGATGGTGTATGAAAATGTAATCAGAGATATTTAAAGTGTCTGATTTTCCCAGCTTCCCTAAGCTCAAAGGTTCTGATTTTTTTTTGTAAAAATCAGGGTTTTTCTTCGCAGAACCATTTGCTGTATTGCATTTGGAAAGCACTTTAAAAATCAATTTAAAGAATATATTTTTTCAGTGTCAAGAATTGACAATAGTATTTTTTACAGTAGTTTCATAGAGCACCTGTCCAGTTATGAGTAGTTATGTGGTGCTGGCATGGAGCTATAATAGCAATTTACAGATTTTTTTCAAGCGACATTATATATATCAAACATAGGGATGTTGACACAAAAAGTGATTGTGACTGATCAGTTTACTGGCCCAGTGCAAAGTGCATCAAAGGTACAGGTTTAGTGATTTATATTTTATTTTAGGAGACTCTGCTTTCCAGAGGATTGAAGAAGGATCAGCCTTGCACTCTTTAAAGCTTTTGGATAGATACATAGACTGGGAGACAGTGTAAGCTGTCTATAACTTCTTATATTGCTGTGCTCCATGTATGGACTGGTTCCAGCAGGAACAAAGTGTAAAAATGTCTTTGAACATTTGATAATGTTATCTAAGTGGGCTACATAAAGAAATGCCATGTGCCTTTTCTGAGGAAAGTCAGTGTCACTCTGCATAAATAATTGCAGAAGGGAAACACTTGGCACCAGAAGCTCACAGTTATCTATGCTTTATGTGTAATTCAGGCATTAGTTACTTATTCATATGAAATTAACAAATTTGTCCTGTCAGCAAAGAGTTTGAAGGATGTATACAGAGATGAAAATTTTACTCCTGTGTGAAACCATGCAATATCTAGTGAAAGACTGAAAGGGAATAAAGCAGAGCAAGGTGCAGTGGAAGAAAGGTTTTATTTCTACTAAAGATGCAGAGAAATGAAAGGACAGAGAAAAGCAATGTACTAAAGGATAAGAAGACCAGAGAATTTTCAGTGCTAAAACAGAATTCACAAGGCTTTAGGACTGTATTGTTCTTTCACATCCCCGTGTTGAATTTTCATAATTCTGAGGCTGAATGATCACAAGGAACTTGAATGAAAAACTGAGGGTTTTCCCTTAGTTATTTCTGAGACCAGCTAGGTTCATACTTGACTGTCGTACCCTTATCTGTAAATTTGACATGGACTGAGCTGGCAGCTATAAAATCCCTAGAGAACATGAACAGAAAATCTCCTTGGAGAACTTCAGTTCAATTTATGCAAAATAGATTGTTTGGCACAGGCTACTAAAAACTGCGTTTAAGCACTTTGCGAGAGACAGATTGTTTTCCAAAATTTTGTCTTCTGAAACAGGGCCAGCACTTATTATTGGAACTGCTATAACTCATGAGATGATCTGAAGCAGTTTCTTCTGTATGGGGGAGATTTCAGAAAGACATCTGAGAATTCATGTTCTCTCCAAATCACTGGTGAGAACGACAGAATATCATCCAAAGACCATTGCTGTCAATGGGACTGTATTATCTTCACTGGACACCACAAGGAGCTCTCAGTCTCGTATAATCTTTTGCAAATAAATTAAAAAATGGTTGGTAAATTAGTGATGTTGTGTAGTCATGGTAGTCTTTTGGGTTATATTAAAAATACAGAATTTCTATATTCAATAAAATAATGTTCTTTGTTTTGTCTTGTGCATGTGAAAAAAGATGAACTGTCTTGTGTAAACCACTACCAAGACTTAGTGTTAATGTAATTGAAAATGAAAAAATCTAACTGGATGAATGAAATTATGTAGAATGTACAAATGTTTTTAAAAGAAATGAGGATGCTTCTGTCTTTTAAAATTCATTTATTTTAAATTACTAGTTTTCAGTATTTTGACATTTTATTCCAATTGGAGATGAAAACAAAACCATAAAAATTTCACATTTCAAAGGAATATAAGTATTAAAATTCTTGTGCTTTCCTAGTTCTACTTTTCATAGCAACTATGAAAGTTACAAGGAAACCAACTTAAAAAAAAATGCATACAGGCTAAAATCCCCCACAATCATACCTCAGCTTCATTTATAAATTGTTGAAAATTAGTACAACCTAAGTACAATAGCAATAACTGACATATTATGTATTTTGGGTTCTAATCAACTGTGATTTTTTTTTCCATATATCAAAGAATTTTATCAAATTTATGTGGAGTTTCTTGTAAATCTGCTTTGCATTTTTGTTGGTGGTGTTTTTTGGGGTTTTCTTTCTTTCCTTCTTAAAGGTCTGGTTCATTGATACAAATTGAAAGTTCCTTTTGTTTTAAAAGGCTATTGGAGCTGAGCACTCTCTCCCTTAAATTACTTAGCTAAAATGCATTGTGAGAGGTAGGCAGTAAAACATTCAAGATGCAGCACATCCTAAAGTGTGTTTCCTACTGAAATCTCTGCTGATAATTTAATGTGATACTCATGCCCTTATGTTCTATCCTGAGTCATATAAATGTCTTCAGCTGCCAGACATTTTTTCTCTGCAAAGTTTAACTGGGCTTTTAAATGAGTCCTACTCGCTTATGAAAAATCTCATCTAAATGTATTAATGCCTTCATGCTGGCTTATCTTGGACTAAGGGCAAACATAAGAGTTCAACTTTTGGTCTTGTCTGATAGCACCATGCTTTGCAGGGAAATTGGAGTTTAAACCACTGTGGTGCAGATAACAGTCCTTTAGTACATCCCTGCAAAGATCTTCAAACCTATCCTCCAAAAATCCAATAGAAGGGAATTGAGGAGTAACTCAGCTTTTTACAGCCCAGTTAATCATAGGGTGCTCTCCTGCAAGGCCTGAGAAAAAGCACAAGTGAATGCAGCACAAGAAGAGATGAAGAGTAGGAAGTGCCCTTTTTAACATTTCATTTAAGAATATGTCTTGTTGACATAGATTATAGGATAATTTTATTTATGCAACTCAGTGCCAAGTTGTTATTCCAAGTGCTGTCTGTTAGTCATGGAGTGATCTGTTACCATTTAACCTCTAAATATCTGGAGGGGTATATTATGATAAAAATGGAACGGGCATTACAAATCATGCAATATGTGATTTTCCCCCACGCCTTTGATATTGTTTATCAATAGTGAAAGTGCATTGTTGAGCAGATGGTATTCACCCCAGAGAAAGAGGGAAATCTACTAAGTACTGCTTTCGTGTCTAGTGATAGGGAACAGAAATAGCAGTAACATGCCTAGAACCTTTCTTCATGCGTCCACACAGTTTGGACTGTCTAATCTATTTGTGAGTCCAGGGTAAAAAAAGTAAAAAAACAAGATTGGGATTCATTCTTAGTAAAGAATGCAACTTTCTGATCAGATTTGGCTCTGATAAAATGTAGTCCTAGAAGGTACTGGGCTAATGTAAAATTCATAGTTATTCCATCTGACTTTCCAGTCTGATGGGAAATCTTGTGAAGGATGACAGTAAGGAACTGATGTGGAAATACTCTTCAGTAAAAATGAAAGTCTATATAGTTGTGCTGAATTTTCTGAGTTTGTTCCTAGGTCAGTTTTGTTTCTCTGGGGAAAAAAAAAAATAAATAAAAGGAGATGGAAGAATCTTCTTATGTATCCAAACTAGTTCTTGAATATTGCTTTTTATACTCCTCCTTTCTTCTCAGGACATGTCCCTTCCATGCCCCTGTATAGAACTGAGTAGAGATATTGAAGATGGTTGTTTTGATATTTTTCAAGATGGGTACAAGAAACACCATAAGAATTCGTTTGCTAGGAAAGGGCATAGTTGTATATCCTTGTATTACAGTCCTTGTATTACAGTCCTGTTTGAAGAGACAAGACTGTGTAAAATTAACTATTTTAATACAATCAAAACCAGGCATGGGTTTAAAAAGTCTAATACCTGATCTGATGGATACTTTGTGCTTACTGGTCACCCTAATCCATAATCAGTTTTGGATGTGCATCGACTCAAATGCTGCTTATTTGGGCTATTGGTTTTTTTTGAGAAGGTTTTAGCCTGCATAGCTAATTATTCAGAAATCTATTGCACATTGTCAGACTGTGAAGGAGCTGCTAGACGCGTGCAAATTCTATGTTCAAGGAAAGATTTAAAGGGTCATGAAAGCAGAAAGCACACAATATGCTGAATTTCTCAGACAATAAGCAAATCAGAAAACATGGGAAGAAAGCCCTTTAAAGCATTCCCAGGATATGGTGATGATTTCTTCTTTACAAGAATTGCAAAATCAGTATTAGATCTGGGGAGAGGGAGAAGACTTTGGAAGGGAGAAGCAGGGAGCAGACAAAAAGAATCGCAGAGGAGACCCCTAAAAGGTTTTGTTCTAGACACTTTGGCTGATTCATCTCTGTGTTGTCCTTACAACTGGTACAGGTGCCTTTTAAGTACTTATTTTTTTGTTTAATGCATGCGCCATTGCATTGTAAATATCATGAAACACTGGCATTTTTAACTGACAGTTACTTTGAGTTTGGAGATGTCTTTGTCGTGTATTGATGGAAGGAAATACTTCAGAAAAAAATGGAGTGAGTTTAGATTGAAGACTTCTTGCATGCAGGGTAGTCAAACAGAAGTATAATATGCAAGGTTACTAAGCTGGGGGAAAATATACCCAAACCTATCAGGCTGTTGCTGCAGCTGCTCCCATTGCTCCAACAAAAGAGAAATTGAAGCTGGAATGAGTTGTGGGAAGAGAAAAGCCAAATTATATTCACAGGTAGGATAGGGAGCATAGGAGGCCAAGGCAGTAGGTGCTGGTTTC
Source organism: Hylia prasina (assembly GCA_013397195.1). NCBI lineage: Eukaryota > Metazoa > Chordata > Aves > Passeriformes > Sylviidae > Hylia > Hylia prasina. The sequence goes on along the minus strand of VYXD01008075.1, from coordinate 276,502 downwards.
TGGTCTGCCTTTTAGTGCCACCTACAAGCTGGCAATGACTTCAGTCCTCTCTTCGTACATCTGTTTCATCAGAACTCACTGTGCTTTTTCCTTCTATTTGGGTGTCCCCTGCTCTGTCCAATAACTTCCTTTTGGAACCTCTTACAGTTTAATCTTTTGTTTAATCTGAGTGTTGGCTTTTCCTGGTTTTAATTTGTCTTACATTTCCTAGCCTTCTTGTCCCAAGGTGTTCTGGGATATTTCTTCATCATGTCTTCATCTAAGTACCATCAATACAAGTCATACTTATGGATTGTCCTCTCCAGTTTGTTCTTTCTGTTTTTTTCCCACATGTGGATATTCCCATTCATTTTCCATATACACAGATTTTCACATTTCTATTGCACTTCTTTACAATAGCTCTCCAGCAGATTTTCTGTTGTTCAGATATTGCACTACATAGTCAAAAATACAGTATAACCCCCAGGCAGTGGAAGTTAAAATCAAGAGGATCAGCTCCAGGGATTACAGTAATCCTACATGTGAATACATCCACACTTGCACAAACCACTTACTATGCTAGCAGAAATCTGGAGAGCTAGAAATTTAGAAAATTGGAAATGTTATATGATGCTGCAGTTTAACACTAGCTGGCAACAAGGTACCACTCATTTTCTATGTTCTGTGGTATTGAATATACCTTTGGGCACATTAGGTCAGCTGTCCTGGCTATGTCCCCTCCCAGCTTCTTGTGCAGCTCCTCACTGGCAGAGTAGGATACTGAAAAGTTCTTGGTTCAGAGCAAGCACTACATAACAGCCACCAAAACATCAGCATTATCAATATTATTCACACACTGCATCTAAAGCAAAGTACTGTACCAGCTACTAAAAAGAAAATTAATTCTTTCCCCAAAAAAGGACAAAAACAAAGGACAAATCTGATTACGCTACACATCTTCTAACTCTCGAAAATATAAACTACCACAAATTCTTTCTCTGTTAGTCTCCCAGCTCAAGGAAGAGGTAGCATTTGAGCAATGAAGTTGACATTCAGTGTGACTAAAATACCAGGATCTTCACATCACTGAAAAAAAACAATTAAAAAGCTGAAGGAATATCTTTGACTCTAAAATAAAATAAGAGTGTTACCTGAGAATTTAATAAAAGAAGGCATGATTTTGGCACTGAAAAAGACAGCAGTGATCACAACATTTGAAATACAGTGTGCAGTTCTTAGGAGCTCATTATGATAAAGGTATTAAGGAAATGAGGCAATAAAGAAAAGGGCAGGAAAGAGCATTTAGAACATTAGAGTTGAGACTCAAGGATTTCACTTATTCAGAAAATTAGATAATCAAGGTTCAAATACTAGAAAAACCAGTTAAGCAGGGAAGAGACTGCAGAGGACAATTGGTAAAAGACAATTCAAGCTGGTGTCAAGTTAAAGAATCAGATGGCAAAAGCTTAAGATCACCTCTTTTTATTCTAAAATAATTCATAAATGAAGCAGTAATAGAAGCCACTTTTTGTAAAGTACTAAAATGTGTGGTGCTTTCATAGTTACTCTGCTTAATGGATTGATAGCACTTCCTTAAAATAGAATACAAATAAACAAAATCCTTCTTTTTTGCAGAGAAAGGATAGTAACTTTTAGGAATCAAAGAAAGAAAGATAATATAAAAGATACTGTTGCTTCATAAGGTTCCACATAGGCTCTACACATAGAAAAAAGCTTCATTGTTCTCTGTGAGTTCTAACTCTGACCGTTGTTCTGCTCTTATTAACCTGCAAAATATAATGGCTATATCTTTCTGTTGTATTGTGTCTTATTATGTTTTATTTTATGCTGTAGAAGCTAGCAGTTAGTATCTTCTAAGAACATAGTAAAGCTTCCAAATAATAAAGTCAAAATATGACCTGTGTTATAGGTTTTGGAAACTTACTTGATTGGTTTTTGTTTGTTTGTTTGGGGTTTTTTTTACAATTATGACTCTTGGGAGATTTTATTGAGAATTTTTATGCACTGAGGATTTCCAAGAATGCAAAAATTTTGTTAATTTTTGTCACGTCCCACCCAGTGGGAAAAAAGGTAGGGTGCTTTAATGCTTTCTCTGCAGTAACAGGAGGGATAATAATGTTTATCTGGTGGTTTTTGCAAATATAACAATGTTTATTGGCAACAAGTGAACAGATCTGAATTTGAGACTGAGCAAAACTTGCAATGAATAGTATCAAAACAACATACATTTGCTCTCACAGAAGGGAAGAGGAAAAGAGAAAGAAAGATAGTGATAGGGACACAGAAAAAGAAAAGATATCACCAGCCCTGGATCCAACAACACTGGTCAGTCTGTCGTGGTAATCCACTGGTGAGCATGCACTCCTCCTCCTCCTGAGACTCAGTCTTTTTGGTCTCCAGTTTTTGTCCTCAGTTAGAGAGGACATGACCTGGCCTCAGAAAAGCAGCACCCTGCTTTTGCAAGCTGCTGGGTGTCGGGGCATTAACTTTTTCTTCTCTCACAATTTTTGATTAGGAAGTACAACTAAAGTACTTGATTTACTATGATCTGTGTATGTGAAACCAGCTGTGATGTTTGAAACACTAGTGAAGTGTGTAGTGAAGAACTGTTAGATCCTTACCAGCTCCCTAACTCCTGTTATGTTCAGTGAGGCTTTTAGTTCTTTATTCTTTGACTCAGAAGAGCTTCTGTTATCTCTGTCTCCCTGCGTTGTTCAGAGGTCATTCATCACCAAAGAATCTGGTGGAAGGTGGCTTCCTTCAGTTCTGCGTTCTTACTGATGCCCTGAGCAAGATAAACCTCTGAACCTGAAGATCTTGCACAGAGCTGTCAGTCACAAGTATTTATTTCCATGTACAGGTGTTTCCTTTTAACCAGCTGTATCTGGCGATGGTACATTTCCCTTGGCTATTATCTACATAAGTTCTCCTTGTCTAGGTGTTTGAAAAAACACCCTAAGATGACTTTAGATATGCACATCAAAATCTTCCTACACATTGTTCAATATTTCTGTCAGGAACTTCTTGTGAACTACAAGGGCATTCAGTCTGAGGCATCTGTGGGGCTTTGGAAGTCTTCATAGTACTTTGGAAGTACTTCATTTGTAATGGATGTGTGTGGGAGTTCCATATGTCCTTCAGCCTAATCACAGAAACAGTTTTCTGCCAAACTTTATGTCAGCCATGTACTTCAGGAAAATATTTAAAATATGGGTTTTTGTTGTTTTTTTTTTTTTTCCTCTCCTCTCAGGGCAGAATTGTAGGACAGAGATATGTTGTTTGTGAAAACTAGGATATTTTGTAACCCTCATTATATAAAGAAAGGGTCAGTTAGCACTTTAATGCTTCAGATTTGGTAAGATAGATTTATTAACTGAAATAATTTTAGTATTTAAATACAGAAGGAAATAGCCATGTTTCTTAGATTAATTTCATTTGTAATTGTAAAATTGTAAGTTGTGTAAAATATCATCTGGGCTGCTTATCTAAGTTATATCTAGATAATATAATATGTAGAATCACTCCTCCAAAATTAAGTAAATGTTTTTAGTATTTAAAGGTTTTTTTCCCATGCCATTGCATTGCATGGAAATCTTGTGGAAGCTTTTTGTTGTTATCTGGCTTTCCACAATACATTCTGTGGTGCTTCAGTACCATAAAATAAGATGTGGAACTCAACAATTTAATATCTTTAACCTTTGTTCTTCATGAAAATACAGCCAAGAGAAGCTTTCTCAGTACTTTTGGGAACTATTCCAACCCATTTGGTTTCTCTCATTCACATTTCCTATACTTATAGCACTGATGTTCCATGAGAATTATTTTTTTAACAGGTCATTAATATAGTAAACATTAAACTATCCTTTAAAAAATAGAGAAGTTTAAGTTCATTGCCATATTTAACAAAACAGACTATCAAAAATACTTAACAGGAAGATAAGCTGAGAGATTTGAAATTGTTCAGCCTGGAGAAGACTCCATGGAGGCATATCTGCTCTCTAGAACCTTATGGGGGCCTAGAAGCAAGCTGGAGTGGGCCTTTTTATAACTGCATCTGGTAAGAAAATGGGTAAAAACTGAAAAAGACTAGGTTTGGATTGGACATTAAGAAGATATTTGATAATAGATATTCTTTATTGTGAGGGTGGTGAGACACTGGAAGAGGTTACCCAGAGAATTTGTGGCTGCCCCATCCCTAGAAATATTCAAGGCCAGGTTAAATGGAGCTCTGAATAACCTGACATAGCAGAAGGTGTCCCTGCCATGACAACAGGGGAGGAACTAGATGATCTTTAACGTTCTTTTCAACCTAAACCATTCTATAATTCTACATAATTGACATTAAACTAATAACTTAATAGTTTAATAATTAGCTATAATGGCAATTAATATACATTGCAAAACCTCTTGCAAGTGGTGTATCCACAGTAATTAATATTAAAAAGACCTCCCCTGCACAGTTCTGGCTTCATTCTTCAATTAAGTAATTAATAGGGTTTGGGGAAGGGGAGGTGCATCCTGATCTTTTAACTAGATTATCAAATTGCAGTGATCTATCACAGTTTTCTCTCTCTTTTTTAAAATTTATATATGTATATATACTGTATAGACTATGGTACTAATTATTCATGCGAGCTTACATGGGAAGTCATAGAATGTTCAGATTGGAAAGATCTTCTGGAAGTCATTTAGTCTCATCTTCTGCCTAGAATAAAATATTATCTGATTGTTCGCGGCCTTTCTATATGTAAGGTTTTTCCTCTCTATGTGTAAATAAGCTAGTTGCCAAATAATTCAAATTTATTATGACTCTTGTATTTATTAATTTGCTGGGTTATCTCTGGGCTTCTTAGCATTCTTGTAGTTGGACATCTGCTTGGACTTCTTTTAAAACTGTGATAATTTTTAAGTAGTTGTCAAATTCTTTATCTGCCATCAGATAAAGAATAGAATGACTTCGGTAACTACAAATTACCGAATTGCAAATACAAACACTGAGCAGGAAGTAAGTCAGAGAGATACATTCAGAGGCTCCGCTGACTCAAGCTCCTTTACAGGTTCCTGCACATTGTTTTGATCTTTTTTGGTGCCAATGTTAGTCGCTTATTAAGATCAGATTTTATTGGTGATGGTGTTAGAGCATCATATATGGAGTTTTTTGCATTTGCAGTATTGTTAATGTATTTTAAATATTTAATACTTAGTGAAAGTAATCATCCAGATTTAAAAGACAACATGAACTCTATATAGCATGCACAAAAGTAGATATTTTAAGGACTAATGTGTTGTTATTATTGTGAATGTAAGAAGGAGCCTGTCAGATCTTTTTAGAACAACTCTGGTACCAATAGGGATCTTTCAAAATATTAGATCATCACTTCTGCCAACTTTTTTTTAAACCAATTTTTAAACAGTTAAATTAATCCACTTACACATATGATTACCTTGCTGGCAGCATTTTGGGTTTGGCATTGTCATGTATGTAGCACACTGAGCAGTTAAGACCAACTAGGCATTGTTTGTGGGTGGGGAGTTTTTTTGTTTTGTTTTGTTTTGTTTTCTGAATTGGTAGCTATTCTTGACCAAACTGTTCAAAACCCTACACGACAAAGTGAAAAAAAAACCTAAATTAACCCCTTTCATGATTATTGGAACCACTCCAGCCAGATAGAATAGCTTTATAATCCCTTTTCCCAAGGTGCAGAGTTGTAGAACAAATGTTATCCTGCTGTTTCTTTTGATTCTAGCAGACATTAAACAATGTATTTGGTTTTCTCTGTGAGATCTAGTAGTAAATATAGTAGCTATGCTCTCTATGCTATGCTACAACTGTAGCTATGCTATAATTCTTTTCACTCAACTAAGATGCCAGGAGAAAGAACAGCCTGGTAATATCCAGGTATGTTTCTAAGTTCTTGAAAGGAAAAGAAATTCAGTAACATGGTAAAGGAGATTTGACAGAAATAATGATCAGTGGTTCCTGAGGAAGATTATTTTGCCATTACAAAAATATGACAAGAGATATATGTATATATATATGTATATAGATATATAATGTAATCAAATCTGATTATCAAAACTGGCATAGGTGTTACTGTAGCTGAGACACTGGAGTGCTTAGACAAAAATATGTATTCCCAGACTCCAAATCCTCTGAAAGAGACAATTTTAGAAGGTTGCATTCAGATCAAACACTACATTATAGTTTTATCCACGTGATTCAGGAGCTTGCAAAGGCTGACAAAACCCTCACAACAAACTTACAACAAACTTCACACTGAACAGAAGTATATGCATGTTTCTCTGAGTGACATTTCTTCTTTTCCTCACTTGGAAGTGGAATTACATGTTAATAGACACTAACACAAGTGCTGGCTGCAGAACACAAAATACTGCTGAGTTCACAAAGGCACTTGCAGTTGCTTTTTGGAAACATAACACATTCCTGTAGAAAATGCTGTTTTAATGTAGCATAAAAATACAATTTAATCTCTAAGCAGGTGTGACTGTAAATGGGGAGAAAGTGTAGTTACTGTTCTTTCTTGTCATCAATTCCTCTAATTATTTTGCCTCATCATAAGAATTATATTTTTTATAGCATCAGATCTAATTCATGTACCTAAAATGGATGATTATGTTTATCTTTTTATGCAGAAATAATAGTTACACATTCCACATTAACAAGAAACACTACTGGTTAGAAATTTAATTTCTGAAGTTAAATAGCTAATATGTTAGATGTAAAATAGGACAGATGGTTAAGTGGGTAGGCCATCAAGTTACTAGGCCATGATGGTGATGCAATACCTAAACAGAAAATGTTCCTCAATCTATTCACCTATGAGCATACGTATTCCTTCTTTTGCCTTTTTTTTAAAAAGCAAACCCTAGTATTTGCAATGATATGCTTCTAAACCATTTCACTTTTTTTCTTAATTGCATTGCTTCAAAACCTGAGAAATAAGAGAATTAAAATGTACCCACTAACTTTTATTTAGCTCAATGTGAATTAATTGCAGCAATACATGCTGGTTTTATTCTTATAGAGAATTTATTAACTTCATCTCCTAAACTTTTTTTTTATACATTATATTGTTATCATTATCTGTAGGCCTAATTTAGTTGATCTTATCTGTATCTACAGCAATAGCAGATTTATTATTGCAGTGAACATTCTACTTGGCCTATCAGCAGAGGCTTCTCTCCTTTGCACCTAATAATTTGTGAATTTTCACGGATACCTAAAATATCAATTGTTGTTACTAGTAATCTAGAAACCTGTTGGAGGTTGGAAACAAATATTGTGATAAAAAAATTGTCAGAAATACTTGAGATTGAGATAGCAATTTCAGTACATTGGTACTGCTGGGAATTTTTTTTTCAAAGAATTATTAAAAAATAAAAACCACCCCTCCCACAACAACAAAAAAATAAAAATCCACACTCCAAACCCTGAAATCCTACCTGTATATGTTTTGAGTCTCTGTGTAGATTTTGAACTCAAAATCTTTCTCCAATTAGAGTAAAACTAGTAGCAGCAGCAGCAGATTGTTATTCTCAGAGTGCGCGAAAGGCACGGAGAGGATGTGATGCCTTTCTGAGCAAACAATCTCAGAGGCATGAGACAAACAAGATACTCTAGGAAGCATGATTTTGACTTTGTTATTCCCTGTGCTGGAGAGGGAAAAACTGCTTATAACCAGTACAACAGCTGTGAGTGCATTCAGCTTTGCTCAATTGTTCGTAAGTGGTGCAGAGAAGTGCATCACTTGGTGCACTCAGCCTCAAAGTCAGTGGAGGTTTCTTCATATCTATATTATACATTCTAAAAGAGGAAAATATGATATTTATCATCTTCCTAGCACAGCTTTCTGAAACTTCAGAGCTCTCTGAAACTGTTGTGTAATACAGACAGTAAAGAGAATGACATGGGAAAGCTTCCTCTGCTTCTCAGCCCTAGGCATTTTTATTTCTATCAATCTATTTCTGGGAATAGAAGAATATATTACATGCCATTTTATAATCAAATTCACATTTACATCAGCTGAAACTAGTGATTTTTCCCCAGAGATTTAAAAGAAACAAATAGGTTGGAAAACACCTCTGAGATCATCAAATCCAACCTATGATCTGACACTGCCATGTCAGTAGACCACGTCACATAGTGCCATGGCAAGTCTTTCCTTAAACACCTCCAGGGATGGTGACTCTACCACCACCCTGGGAAGCCCATTCCAAAATCTAGTCACCTTTTCTGTGAAGAATTTCTTCCTAATGTCTTTCCTAATCCTCCTATGGTGCAGTTTAAGACTGCATCCTTTTGTCCTGTCACTGGTTGCCTAGGGGAAGAGGCCAACTTCCACCTGGCTACAACCTCATTTCAGGTAGTTCCAGAGAGTGATAAAGTCATTCCTGAGCCTCCTTTTCTCCAATCTAAACAACCCTAGTTCCCTCATTTGCTCCTTGTAACCCTTGTGCTCCAGACCCTTCACCAGCTCTGCACAATTTCCAGAATTTCAATGTCCTTCCTGATTTGAGGGCCCCAGAAATAAATACAGCAGTTGAGATGCAGTCTTACCAGTGCTGAGTACAGGGGGAAAGTCACTGCCCCGATCCTTCTGGCCACGCTATTGCTGATCCAAGCCATGATGCCATTGGTCTTCTTGGCCACCTGGGCACAGCTGGCTCATGTTCAGCTGCTGTCGACCAGTGATGGTCCTTTTCCACCGAACAGCTTTCCAGCCGCTTTGCTCCTAGCCTATAGCCCTGCATGGGGTTGTTGTGGCCAAAATGTAGGACCTGGAACTTAGTTTTGTTGAACCTTATGCTGTTGGTCTTGGCTCATCAATACAGCCTGTCCAGGTCCCTCTTGCAGGGCCTTCCTACACTCCAGAAGATCGACACTGTCACTCAGCTTGGTGTCGTCTGCAAATTTGCTAATGCTAGACTCAATCTCTTCATCCAGATCATCAAAACAGATGTTAAACAGTACTGGGCCTGGGTGGCACTATCTGATCCCTGGGGGACACTACTACTGACTGGTCACCAGCTGGATGCAGCACCATTCATCACAACTCTCTGGGCCTGGCCAGCCAGTTCTTAACCCAGCAACAGTGCACCTGTCCAAGGCATGGTCTGCCAGCTTTTCCAGGAGAATGACATGGAAAATGTCACATGCCAGCGTTAAGGCTTTGTTTAATCCAGATAGACTACATCAGTTTGTACATAACTATAATAAGCTTAGGTGCATGTTTCTTGTCATGGAACTCTGCAGTCTACAGAATCATTACAGGTCTTTTCTGTTCATCCTATATTTGGAAATTTAATATTCTGTGTTCTATTTCTATTTTGTTCAATTTATAAACAATATTTTTATGGAGAATAGCAGAACACAGCAGCCTTACCCACTATATAAGGTTTACAAAATTGTACTGGGAGAGGAATAGGTAGCGAAAATATTTATAGGTAATGGAAGTAAAGATAGGAGCATTAATTTTTAAAAACTGATGTTGGTATCAGATGGATTTTCATGTCACTCATACTGATGATTCTATGCTAGACAGATTAAAATTGTGACATATTAAGCTTCACTGAAAATTGGTAGTTTCAAATAGAACTGTTTCAGGCTTTAACCTAATTTCTGAGGATGGGAACAAGTATGTGAATTTCTTAAGGATATTTAAAAGTATTACACCTTTAGTAGAATTCAATTTATACAAAACTGATTATTTAAATTTGCAAGGATACTATCCAGAGCTCTACTAGCATGGCAGGGTATTCACAGAATTTTGTGTTCATCATGGGATGAATCACACAACAGAAGTAAGAGCAGCTGACTCACTGTGATTATGATTTGGAATATATTTAATATTTGTGCACTTGATCATGTGAAAAATCCAGTTAATTTCAATTATACTACTAATTAGGATGTGTGTAAGTATTTGTATGATTTTGTTCCAGAATAAGAAAAAATGTCACATAAAAAGATGGGGAATAGTGTTGAAATGGTTGAAGTTATTTATAGATGTTTATGAAAAATACAACAAATAAAGGAACCAGGAGAACTTTTTGACATACAGCCCTTTATGCGTAGCCATGACATAAATCTTTCTTAACACCTGTGGACTTGTCTCACTGAAGTGAATGAATTTGCACTGTTGTGAAATTACTAAAGACATAGAGAGAATAAAGCCCTATTCCCGTCATTGAAATATCTGATAAATATGCTGTTCAGCATGCATGTTATTTGATTTGCCCAGCCCTAATAAGTCCCATCTGTTTTGTGAGGCCTATGAATCATAGTGCCTCCTGCATAAGTCATCTCTCTGAGTATCTCTCGTTTTTATTTTTAATTATAAAAGAAGCCAAAGCCATAAAATGCAATAAATATACTTTGTCTTTCTTGTTTATTAGAATTGCCTGGAAATAATTTTTATATCATAACAATGCAGTAATTTCTCATAATAGTTTATTATATAGTAAGAGTAATCAGATGAAGTGAACAAATTGCCATTAGACCTTCAGAGTTCCATGTCACTTTTTTCTCTCTATAAAATAGACCAGATTAATGTCTTCTTACCCTTTTCCATCATTCAATTGTGAATATAGTTAAGAAAATCTCTGTTGCAGGAATGATGCTTCTCTGGAGTGACTGGATGTTTATTTTATTAGTATCCTTATCTCTAGACAGGTTGTCATTTGTCAGATGTTTGTCACTGTATAGTAACAAAACCTGGTGACTCATCCAACAAAGAAACTTTGAAATTGATCCCAAACCCTTTTGCTGAAACTGAAAAGTCAGTAGTTTAATGCTTTTAAAATTCCAGCAAGGGGTCCAGGTACTTTCTTGAATATGCCCTTGAAATGACAGCAGCAAGCCTGACTAAAGGCCACCTACATAGCCATATAACCAGGAGAGGCAGAATGAGGCAGATTCTGTGCATTAAATCCACTTTAAATAATATCTACCTGTAATGTTAATGGAGCAGAAAGACCGAAGATTTTTTTCAGAGACAGCAGAACAACTTGCCAGAGCCCCAAAAGAGGCTGTATGAAGGAGGAGGGGAGCAACTGCTGGCAGTACACATGCAGAAAGTGAAAGGCTCCTTCATGTTCTCCTCCTTTTTCCCTCAAGCAAAATATTTTCTCATATACCAGTGGAAAGAAGAATAGACAATATACAACTAATATTTTTTAGTGTGATAATTTAAAAACTGCCAGGGCATAGTCTTGTGTTTTCAAAATACCTCTTTTAGCTGACTTTTTTCATGTCACGTTTTTAGTGAGTTTGGAGGGGTTTTTTTAGGGAATTTCTGTAGCTTAGTGCAGATGTTACATGTTTGCCATATTAATGTATGCTTGTATATATGTTTCATGTAGGCTTCTGTCTTTCCTACCACACACTTCCGTAATATAAAGAATAAATATAAAACCCCTATCCTATTTATCTAATTAATAGGACGACTTCTCATTTGTTGCCAAGAATTTCTATTAGAGGCAAAATTTTTCTATATCTTCCATTTGTCTTCTTTAGGAGAAAACAGATTATGAAATTCTATGGGTAGGGTTTTCTGAGTGTCTTCTTACAATCTCTCTAGCTTTCTTCTTAAGGTAAAATTCCTCAGGTTTGAATTCTTCCAAAATTCAGAGCCTATTTTGAATTTGTCTTTTGAAGAAAAAAAAAATCAGTATTTTTGCTATCTTTTGTGAGCTGTGATGGATCCTCAATGAACTTAGCCTATGTGTGCTCAAAGGCACAGAGAAGATCATGATAAATAGCAAATACTTTCTCTGGGAAGAAGTAGGCGATGACTGTTGTTGCACCTGCCTTTGCATGCCTGTCAGAGAGCCCAAAGCTGCTGTTTCTGCCAGAGAATTCCAATTCAAGAAAGAAAGGAGGTAAAAAATATACTTCTTGCCTCTGTGCAATAATCTGTCATTGGAGTAGCTGATGCTGTAGCTGATGGAGAAGGAAGAGAGGAAAGAATTCTCTGACTAAAGTAATGCTTGCTTCTTTGAGCATATCTATGTGCACACATGTGTGGAGAATTGGCTAATGAGGGAAGGAAAAAGATTTTTATTCATATGTAGTCTGAGCTGAAGCAGATGCTGCTGAGATTTACTAGCATAAGATTTCCTATATAAACCTTTAATACCATTTATGGTATATTTTCCGGTGTTGCTGCTGAGTTCTAACAGTTTTTCATGGAATCATAGAATGGTTTGGGTTGGGAGGGACCATTTAGTTCCAATGCCCCTGCAGTGGGTAGAGACACCTTCCACAAGACCATGTTGCTCACCCAGCATGGTCTTGAATATGTTACAGGCTTCAATACAGACAACCTACTGACATAATTTTACTCTTTTCCAAAGCGTGTAACCAAATGGCAACAATCTTAAACTGAAAGAGGGTAGATTTAGATTGGACATAAGGACAAAGGGGTTTTTATGATGGTGATAGTGAGAGGCTGGAACAGGTTGTCCGTAGCTGTAGATGCCCCTTGACTGGAAGTGTTCAAGGTCAGATTGCTTAGGACTTTGAACAACCTGATAGGTATTGGTAGATGTCCCTGTTCCTGGCAGTTTGGGTAGACTACATGATCTTTAGAAGTTCCTTCTAACCCAAATCATTCAATAATCTAAATTTTTATGGCTTCTCGTTTCCACAGAATAAAGACATTGTGAAAAGAAGGGAAGAAGTGTGGAGAGCTTTAAAAATTTGCAAACCAAACTCTTTACAGAGTCCACAAATACCTTATGCATGAACCCCATCCCTATAACTCTCTTGGATAAACCTACATAGAGTATTTGAACTGGAGGCAAAAATAAGCATCAATGAGATAACAAATGCATGTTTCATCTAATAAGCTTCCCAGAGAAAAGGCATTGAATGAAATTACCTGTGCCTTCCTGAAAATGAGTTTATGTGTATTTGCCTATCTTTTCATTACTTTATAAATATTTTAATTTGAAAAATCTAACTAAGCCAATTTCAAAGGGCTGAAAATCACAAGTCTTTGGTTCTGAGCAAAAAGAAAGTTGTTTGCCTCAGCTGAATGTTTAGTAAGGCAATGTCTATGGCCAGAAATAAGAAGTAAAATACAAAAGAACTATTTTGGATGCTTTCTCTTGTTGCGGTTTGTTCTTCAGTTTATTGTATTTCTGTATCGGTTTTATGTACCCCAAGTTGGTTTACCCCAACTCCCCCGTGTTCTTCCCAGTTGGTCCTTTCCCGGTTTTCCCGCCCTGCCAATCATTGTAATCCCTTCCCCTGGCCCTGTCAATCACTCTTGAGGCGATCCCTGCCTTCTGGAAAGCTCCAGGCAGGGCGTCGAGTGGTTGGCTGGGCTCCCCTGACCACTCCCCAAATCTTTCCCTATTGGGTCCTGCTCTGACAGGCAGGGCCCTGTTCCTTCCCATGCTCTCCTGTAATTGGTTAATTGCTGGCCGCTCCCCGTGTCTCCGCCTCCCTATAAAAGGTGATGCACACAGGGATCGGCAGTCCGGTCTCGGGCAGTCTCCTTCCCCAATAAATCCTCTCTTCTCCGACTCCTGAGACTTGGCTCCATTCTTCTTCTGGGTGGCATCGTTTGCGAGTCCACAGAGTCTAGCTCTACCAGAGAGCCCATGTAGAGCTGCGTTGCTTCCAGCAGCCCACTGGGGTTCGGGGCTCCAGCCACTGGGCCAGTCGGATCGCCTCAAGCGCAGTTATATTCTCTCTATGTTACTATTCTCTAAATGCAGGCTGATGGTGGTCCTATTACATAACCATTGCATTTCTTATGACTTTATATAATAGGAGGAATAAATTATTCTAATTTAGCACATTTACAGGTTTATTGATGAGTAGTATTTTAGTGTCTCTTTAATTTTTAATGAGCTTTTTTTTTTTTTTTTTAGTTAGGGATAATCCAATGAAATTTTTGAATGAAACATTCAAACCCATTTTTCATTAGCTGATGACTTGTGATATTTGCTCAGATACCTAAAATAATTACTGTANTAAAATACAAAAGAACTATTTTGGATGCTTTCTCTTGTTGCGGTTTGTTCTTCAGTTTATTGTATTTCTGTATCGGTTTTATGTACCCCAAGTTGGTTTACCCCAACTCCCCCGTGTTCTTCCCAGTTGGTCCTTTCCCGGTTTTCCCGCCCTGCCAATCATTGTAATCCCTTCCCCTGGCCCTGTCAATCACTCTTGAGGCGATCCCTGCCTTCTGGAAAGCTCCAGGCAGGGCGTCGAGTGGTTGGCTGGGCTCCCCTGACCACTCCCCAAATCTTTCCCTATTGGGTCCTGCTCTGACAGGCAGGGCCCTGTTCCTTCCCATGCTCTCCCGTAATTGGTTAATGGCTGGCCGCTCCCCGTGTCTCCGCCTCCCTATAAAAGGTGATGCACACAGGGATCGGCAGTCCGGTCTCGGGCAGTCTCCTTCCCCAATAAATCCTCTCTTCTCCGACTCCTGAGACTTGGCTCCATTCTTCTTCTGGGTGGCATCGTTTGCGAGTCCACAGAGTCTAGCTCTACCAGAGAGCCCATGTAGAGCTGCGTTGCTTCCAGCAGCCCACTGGGGTTCGGGGCTCCAGCCACTGGGCCAGTCGGATCGCCTCAAGCGCAGTTATATTCTCTCTATGTTACTATTCTCTAAATGCAGGCTGATGGTGGTCCTATTACATAACCATTGCATTTCTTATGACTTTATATAATAGGAGGAATAAATTATTCTAATTTAGCACATTTACAGGTTTATTGATGAGTAGTATTTTAGTGTCTCTTTAATTTTTAATGAGCTTTTTTTTTTTTTTGAGATAGGGATAATCCAATGAAATTTTTGAATGAAACATTCAAACCCATTTTTCATTAGCTGATGACTTGTGATATTTGCTCAGATACCTAAAATAATTACTGTAATGGAACTCATGTAGTGGCAAGTAAAATACATTGTATCCAATCAAAACTTTACAAAATATGTTTGGACACTGTATTGAATTGATTTCAACAAATTACCAAAAATCATTAGAGACAAAACTAACTATGTAATCTTAATTGCATTTTTGCTCTCATTGCTTGCTAATGCCCTCTCTACTTGAGACTTGTTTTATACTAACGTTTTACGCATTTTAAGTAAATATAAGCTGAGAGTCTTCATCATTGCTTATGGCAAAATGTACAAATTATTTAAGCCAAAAGATCTGCATTCTAGATTTGCCTTTCAAACATTCTTATAGTGTAAAGGCAATCAAATGTGAATCCATCGTTTTGGTTTCATTCCTGCTTATATTCAGTGCCAAAATATTGGCTCTGTACTCAGTAGTAAGTACAATAGCTACAATCCTTGAGGTGTATATGACTCTCATTTTTGCATCTCCCTGCCTGCCCAGTCGACCAGTTTTCTCAAAAAATTGGCCCTCATCCTCTCCCCACTTGTATCTTCTGCTGTCAGCCTTCAAGGCTGTACTAGAAAGGTTGGTATTTATGCAGTCCTTGACTGTGATGAAAAAGTTGAGGCACCTTTAGAAGCTCTTGCTCCTCCTCTGGCTCTTTGTCATTGCCACAACAGTTGTGTTAATGTTACTCTCTATAGGCTGTATTACACACCATATTACTGAAAAGGTCCATCTAAAATAGAACCTCAGAGGGCCAGAAGTTCCCCTTTCCCTCCCCCCCCACATAGTATGACCTCAATAACAGCTGTACTAGTACAGAGGAGGGTGCAGGTGAGGTATAAATATTGTACCAGAAAAGATATTACCATATATGACAGAATTTTGTTTTCTTTCTGGATTTTCTTTTAGGTTTTTACTTTTATTTTTCTCCTTTGGTTATTTATATAGTTATTGTCCAGAAGTCCCATTTAAACCTTCAGCTCTAGAAGTCTGTATCAAAACAAGTCTTTCTGACAGCATGTGCTAGAGCATCATGCTAGGCTAGGTTAGGTTATGTTCACCAGGAAACATAAAATGTCCAGGTGGTGTTGGATGACTAGAGATAGTAGGGGACTGCCTTTTTCATCTCTGAGTCACTGATGCAAACCCAAATAAGGTGTTAAATAAAGTCAATTTTGTCCAGTTATGAAATCAAAAAAAAAAATTGCAAAGGTTTACACTGAAAATTATTTTGAAGCTAATGTATGTGGTAGTTTAATTCCAGACCAAAATTAAACTCCAAATAAGCCACGCCCCTTCCCCCCACTCCCTCCAGCAAGAGAGGGACAAAAGCAGAGGCTTAGGGGTTGAGATAACCATTTACTGAAAGCAAAAAGCAATCGATAAAGAAAAACACAGTAACAGCAAAAATATTAATAAAAAAAGAGAAGGTACTTTACACACTAAAAGGTGTTCACGAGCTCAACTTAGTTCCAGGTGGCTGCTGGGACAAAAACAAGGGGGCAGCTTTTCCTGTGAGCAGCACCACATGGTTTCCCAGACAAAGACAAGATGAAGGATGCTCCTTGCAGTTGGCACAGCCATCCCTCGGCCTGAGACAATGACAGCCAGTGACGGACAAATCCCAAAAAATCTGGATTTTCTGCACTGTAGTGCCCATTTTTTTCCCCTGACCACTGCACTCTGCTGTTTCAAATCCATGTGGCGCTGACACTTCAGAGTGCTCCACCCTGCTCCACCTGGCTCGACCCAGATCCTTTTGCTCAGCTGAGTTGAAATTGGGCTCCCTTCTGCTGCTCCATTCCCTAGAGATACTTCCCACGTCAGTGCTGCTTTTCAGCACTGTGTGTTAGAGATGCATCTCAGTGTAATGGGAAGGGGATGGGGAACCTCAGGGGATGTGGTTTGCAGGGCTGATCCCAGAAATCCCCCCCAGTGAAGAAAGGGAGACAAAATGATACACTCCTAGGGGTACTTTCCTTTTTCTTCCTCTCAGAACCATGTTTCCCCAGTGATGATGTACATGGTATAGAACAGCAACCTGGCCAATTCTGCTCCTAAGTTTCACCCCCTCTCTGCAACCAGGGTGACACAGTTTGTACAGTTCCATTAATTGAGAAAAATACAGTTTAAACAGTAATCATTCAGAGCAGAATGCTGTGACATTTCAAAGCATCTAAGTATTTTCTTTGGAGTTGCCATTTAAAACTAAACCAGTTTCCTATGAGGAATTCCCTTTTTGTTGCCAACTACTCATTCAGTGTGTAGCACTTTGATCTGCCTCTTGGATAACCAGCAGTGTGTTACTGCAAAGGTTTTTCAAGCAGGGTAAAAATCACTATGAAATCAATTGTAACAGACGAGGGAAAAAAGCAAGCATTTCTAGGGAAAAAAGCAAGCATTAAAACCTGTCATGAATATGGTTCCAGAGATGTTAAAAGTCTAAGGGACAGGAAAATTGCCTACTAAAACCCAGAAATACAAACAGTTATTTTTATGGACAAAAAGAATGATAGTAAGTATGGTAAATATAATTATTCTTATGAAGATATCATAATTCACTTTCTAAATTAAGTCCAGCCATCTAGTTTTAGCTTTAGCTTTGTAGCTGCAAAAGTACACATTTTGACACTTTTTGGATAATAACAGCCCTTCTTGAGTATACATTCATGTATTATATGACTTTAAATGCTAAAAGGAATAAATTTTCAAAGAGACTAAAAAAAACCCGCATGAAAACAGAAAAAAGCAATTTGGAAGAACCAAAGAGTTTTATAAAAATCTCAGCAAATGTAAACTATACCTGTTAGAAAAAACAAACAAAGCCATCTCTGGGAAAAAGTGATAAAAGTTAAACAATTAACCAGTATGCAGTTTTAAATCTTCTCAATACATACATGGAAAAATGCATATGTTGTATAAGAACTTGTATTTTTCCTTTGAAGAGTGACCTATTAAGTAAGGAGTTTAAACATAGGGCGACATCCTCAAAATATTAATCTTATTTCAATGAGAAAAATTTATCTGAAAGAACAGAAAAAAATATTGCAAATTATCCTTAGGCCTTTTTAAATGTTGAAACTATGATCTTATATCACCCTTTCACTGTTGTTTAAGATAGCTTCTTTGGTATTACCTAGTGAAAGTAAAGGACTACAATCTCAATCCATTTTCCCAACTTCATGATCCATTAATATGCAGGTTAATTTCAGAATAAGGCAGTAAGTTCAAACCAATATTGTTTGGATGTTGGACACAACAATGTTAGTTTTACTTCTTTTTCTTATTTATTTTTCTGTGTCTAGTAGACAGCAACAGTGGATTACTGAAGTATTTTACTGGGCCACTTTCCCAAACAGAACAAGTTTCCATTTTCCCTTAGACTGTTGACATATGTTCTGTTTCCGTAAAACCTGTGAACATGACAATCTATGACCTGAATACCCTTTTTACAAGTGTAGGGTTTTTTTTTTCCCAGCTGCCTCCACTCATCTGTGAGTGGATCTCATTGATCTGTGAACAGCACTTCTGAATACTTTTTCATATTCAGCATATGGAATGTGTTTAGATATGAGAGAGGATGGGATTAGCCCCTTAATGCGATCTCCATTCCTTTTCCTTCTTTGAAAAACAAACAATAAATCCTGCAATTTGGGCTCAAATCATCCTGAAATACGTAGTCTAGTCTAATAGTGGATGAGTGTGAAGAAGGTGATACAGCCAAGTTGCTGATGTCTAGAGTGGGGCGGGGGGTTGCTTATATTATATACTATTCATGTTAGAAGAGCTTTTTGAAAAGTGCTATCTAGTGCTTTGCTGTCAATGTGCTCAGGAGTAGCAAGCACTAGAATTTTTGTGTTTCAGTACCTCAAAAACCAGCAGAGGAAATATTCCAATGCCTTTTTTAATTTTGTCTCTCAGAATGAAAAATCTCTCTATTGTTTAGTTTAACTACTGTGACACAATAGATTCTGTTGATAAAGGCTATCTCTTTAAGTGGTCAGGGAGGTATTTTTTATTTTTTATTCTAAGCCTGGCAAATTGCAGAGCAACAAGTGAAAAAAGAGTGGAGCAAAAGGTATCCTGTGGTTACTGAGAATATTGTTGTTAAATTCATCCGTTCTAGTGCTTGATCTTCATAGAAACAATCTACTTACGCAAAGGAGAAGTGTTCTTAATCTGATGTAGTTGTAATAACTATGTTTATTAGAAACAATGTATTGATTAAATAGACACTGTGAATTAAATAAGTTTAGTTTTGACCTTCTTCCTGCTCCCAAAGTATGATGTTGCAATTACATGATCTTTATTACATATCACCTCATTTCATGACCCAGTTCAACAACTATTTTACTTATATAGATCATTATTCAGTCAAGGTCACATATTTCATTTGGTGAATGCTATGCATATCCATCATTCTTAGATTCAGTGAAGTTTCTCGACGTGGACTTATTAGTTGATAAAGGAACAGTATTTCTGTAATTTTGTTTGCTGGGACTTTTCCAGACTACCCACAACTGCAACAGTCATCAAGTATGTTTTGTCACTGTAAACCCTGAAGATATTTTATCTCAATCACAATATTGTTGGAATGGCAAAAAATTGCTGCTGTTCAGTTCAAAGGTAAAGATGTTACCATAAATGCCTTGGTATTCCTTCAGTCCATTCCTAGAAAATCCTGCATTGGAAAGTGTTTCCGTAATATCTCGGCTACAGAGGAGATTTAAAAATATTCTTTATGGAAAAGTCTGTGTTAAGATGGAACAAATCTTATGTTATGAACAATTGTTATTGAACAAATCTTGTGTTATGAATATTAGATTCTCTGAAATTTTGTGATAATGGCATTACCTCAGTTATAATTGTATCCATTCAGGGTAAGAGCTGGTGGTTAAAAAGCTAACTAGCATCTAAGAAACCCTAATTTAGTTCTCTGCCAGTACATAGATTTTCTGCATGACTGAGAAAGAAAGTACTTAAAACAGCCATGTGAAAATATTCAAGGCACTTAGGGGAATCTCCACAAATGCAAAGTTGACCATATTTTGATAATTTAGAAATACGCTTTAACTCTCACTGTTTTATTAGCACATAGTGCCAGTAAAAGTACCTCTTCAAACTTTGTTGGCTTTTTTTAATTGTGTATAAGTATTCTTACACTTGCACTTTGTTTATTAGCTATTTGAAGGCCTCAAGAGATTCTCCTGTATACTCACACAATCTGGAAAAATAGTTGGCTGTTCCCCTCTGTTAATGGACTCTCTTCAAATTTTTTCCACTCAGCCTTTCTTTAGTGATTTTCAGTTTCTCTGGCTAGAAGATGTCTGAAGTCAACAGCTGTCCATTTTGGGCTCTTCACTTGATGTATATTAAGGCTGAAAAAGCCATAAAACTCACTTTAGTCCATAGGGTGATTGAAAATTCCACTGACATAGATTAAAGGCTATCAGATACTGATACACCCTTTGTAGAAGTGCCTCTCCTCCCCATAAATTGTGTCAGGGTGGTAATAATTATAACTAATAACAATTATTAAGTATATACATATTTCCAGCCTGAATTTTAGGCAGAGCTCCAGCCTATCCAGTTGCAACTAACTACAAATGCTGAAAGTTCTGAACTGAAACTTCCCCTTTCCCTGGATTGCTGCTTTCTTCTTTAGCATCACACAGCTTTTCCAAATATTATATTTACAGATTTAAGCAAGAGGAGGGTAAAAAAAGAAAAAATGTCTAGATACCCATTTGGTTTGATTATGTTTTTATGTTCTTAAATCAGCTTCAGCCTGTCTTCTTCTAGGACAGTATTTAAATCCTGGCAGTCACTTAAGAGTGAAGAGTGGTTGAGGTTTGGATATCCTGTGGTTGTCCACAGTTCTGAGTTGCCTTTTCTTTATTTTTGTTTGTTACAGGATAAGATCATCGTGTATAATCTTGACTGTTTCAGGTTCTAGTGTTTTCTTAGAGAAACTTTGCAGTTGATTCATGTTCTGTGATACCTACGAAGAAGGCATGAGGAAAATTGACACAGCATGTGTAAATTTTCAGAGCCCATTTAGTGTCACAAGCAATGTGAATGTTGCCATGAATAAATAAGGAAGTATGTCTTAATTTAGGTTCTCTGTTTACTTAAAGGTTGTCTTGCTATTACAAGTCCACTGACAAGTTTTGCATTAGTCTCAAGGGATGAAATGTGCTTCTTCCTCACTGGCTTACTAACTTTTCTTCACTGGTTTGTCTGCACACTTTTGTGGATGTACACAATGCAGCTTGCTCTGCCTGTGAATTTACTGAGAGCATATATTCTCCCCACATTCTATTAGAAAGCTGAACAGTATCACAGTGATGTCCTTCCTCTTCCCGAATCTTGATGTACCAGCTGTTATAAACTCAGTGCAGCCATTATGAACTCAATGCAGAAAGGTTTCTTGTTCTGTGAGTTTTTTACTGACAGCCTGAATGTATCCACCTACCAGAGAAAGGTTTAGTTGTATGTCTCCCAACCTTTAGTCACAATCTTCCAGGCTGTTGAAGCTTCATATTATTGGAATCACATTGCTGCTGGCTTTATAATGCAGCTGAAATGGGTCATTGAACCAATAGAGTAAATATGGCAGCTGGATGGTCTGCAGCTTCTTTATTGCACAGTGTGCATATTGGAGATATCTGTGTCTGAGTCCCAGTATAGATGCTGTCTTCTGTTGCAGGTATGTATTTACGATATATGTAGGTTTTGGGGTTTTTTTAATTTGCTGTCCTGTTCAGTTGTTGGACATTCTTCCTTTATGTTTTTATTTCTATGTTCTTGAATGAGTCTTCCATCCTGTTTACTATACTTCGTATCAGTAACTACAAAATCTTAGGCAGTTGTGTAGTGCAGATATCATTGAACTATCATTAAACTTGGCACCAGTGAAGTCGAGTAAGATAGAGACTATACAGGCCTGAGAAGTTACCTAGATATTCATGGCATATTTCAAGAATGCATTGAGCTTTATGTTGCAATGTCTTTACTGATATGTCTCTCAGTTAAAAGTAACTTTGCTGGCTTTTTTGTTTTGATGATGATGATTCAGTTTCCATTTTTTTTTTTTGGAAGAAGTTTCCTTATTGCTGTTCTGTTTGGCTACATTCTTAGAGATATTTCTCCTGTTAGACGATGAGTCTTCTCTAATTAAGAAAGCTGTACCATTCCAGAATATTTATAATTTATAATTATTTAAAAATTATAATTTATAATAGATACATTTTGTTTATATATTTATAAGAATGTCAGTTTTAATCTAGTCTATTTTTGTTTGGATTCTTGGTTTCAAGTGAAAAATCGCATCTTATTATCTTGAGAATTTTGTGTTTACACCTTTACCTGGTGTAATCATGTTTTCATCTCTAGCAGTTGTTTTACTAATTTCTCATTGCTTCTTCAGTGAAATAGAAAAAAATCCACTTGTCTTCCATGCACTCATTTTTTGGTGCCATTTACAGTGTTTTCCTTTCTTTCTTCATATGGAAATCTGGAAAGTTGAGTTTTTCTATTCTCTAGTCTAAGTTTCTAAATCCCATGTAGTTTGACAGTTTTTTCTTTTTGTAGACCACATTGTTCATGGCTCTCAATACCATGTTTCACTCATTGTGTGCTGGTTAGTACCTATATCAAACTAGAGATTTTATTTTATTTTTAGAGTTTTTCTTAACAAAATGTGACTATTACAAGCAGAACAATATATTCACTCCATTTGACTCTCTAGCAACCTCTGTTCTTCCATGCAAGTTCCATTTCATTAGCCAACACTTACAAGAAAGAGAGAAAATTACTCTATAGAGTGACGATCTATGGATTTTACTTTCTACTTTTGCACTCCCAATACCAAAGTGTCACTAAATGAGAACAAGAATCAGGCTTTGCATTAAGAAGTTCAGTGAAGTATGTGGTTACATAAAGTAGAACTTCATATAAAAGCCCAAATCTGGAAAACCCTAAGAATCTATTTCATGATAATGTTTAGTTTGAAGACTAAAGCTAAGGTCAGAAACTTAGTATTTTCTTGGTAATTTTCTAGTTCACAATGTCTCTGTTTCATGCTAATAGAAGCAACTACTGTGTATACTATTTTTCCTAAGATAAAATCAGAAACAGAAATGTTAAGTGGAAAACTTAGGGGTAGAGAATGAGAAACACAAATGAAATTAATGTCTCACTGTTATACTTGTTTAGGCCTTAATTCACAGCTAAGCGTCAGCTTCACTCCACTTTATTCCCTCTTATCTTTCCATTAATAGGGAATTACTCTATTGCAGAGATAAGGTGTATCTAGCACCCCACTTACACTATATCTAACTGCAGGGAGAGAGAACAAAAATAATTTAGACTGAAAACACATTGAAACTGGAACACAGCCAGCATGTCTGGTCGTGCCATTTCCTGAATGAAAAGTGCTCAAAGTGCATTTGTCTCTCATTCTTTTTATCATTTTCTGGTAATTGCTTTTGATTCTTTCAGGATCAGTGCAGAAGTGGATTCTATAAATCCATCCAAAGACTTCATTTTAGCCAGTGTTAAAAGTAAATAGGTGGAGTTTTTCTCTCTCTTAGCAGGAATTCAGGGCAATATATCTAACATTCATATTAAGTCTTCTTTGTACTGAATTCTGATCAAATTGAATTTATATATTACTGATATTTTTTTGGCTCAAAAGTATCTGCATGGCATTAACTTAGAGAGAAAAGTGTTATCTCCATCTGCAGTGTCTCTGTTGTGCAAGGTATTGAAGTGCATGCTTCTTTTCACTGGGTTTTTCTGATGCCACCTGCAGCATTTAGAACAGACAACAAAAGGGAAAAAAATACGTATTTTGATTGTCTTTCCTTCTGTGTTTATAAACAGTCTTTAAGCAACATTTATAATGACCTATTTTGCTTTCATTTCATAAGATTTTTTGATTAATCATTTCACAAAGAGTGGAAGGATAGCCCTTTAAAATTGTGTTCATGTTTAGCATCCAACTTTATGTTAAGGTCTTTTTAGGCTTTGACAGTATTTATTTCCTTTGTGTTTTCCAACCTGAGTTGGAAATGCTGAAATACCATAAAACAGGCTTGGACAAATTTGATAGATTCATATCCAGACCTAGAGTTTCAGTGCACTCTTGACTGTAAACATGCCTCTCACTCTCCCAAATTACTACCCTTCTGTTTATGTCCTGAAAGGAAAGAGAATTCCTATTCTATATCTCATCAAAGACTTCATGCGCTGGCTTTCCACTTTCCCCTGTTCCCATTATTCTTCATTGTCTTGTTGTTTGACATCCGTCTTTTGTTACACTCTGCTATGCCAGCATTGATTGTTTCCACACCATCTTACTATGTGTCCTGTGTACAAAGGGCTGTGTACACAGAATGTGCTGGTTATTATCCCTTATAAGGAAAGCTTCCTCAGCTCATTGTTCACTCTTAGTCAAGGGATTGGAGAGTTCTATTTTATATATTGTATACATTGCAAACTATTACAGTGATGGAATGCAGTTAAGAAATTCAGAGATATGAAGATTTTTAATTTAAATAAAGTTGGCAGTGTTAAATGTAGAATAAAAATCTAATGCCAATGCCAGTGTGTTTGTATTTCATATTTTACAGCATACCATAAGAAATAACACCAAATATTTTTCTCTCTTTTGAATTCTTTAGAAAATTATCTGTTCAGACTTTGTTGGAATTAATGTTTCCATGTGTATTGTGCTTTCATGACAGTTTTTGGCAGGGGAGGGGCCTACAGGAGTGGCTTCTATAAAAAGCTTTCAGGAGCTTCCTCTGTGTCTGGCAGAGCCAATGCCTGCAGCTCCAAAGATAGATGTGCTGCTGGTCAAGGCTGGGCCAAATAGAAATGGTGGTAACACTTCTGTGATACCATATTTAAGACGAAGAAAGACAAAAGTTACTGGGCAGATGTAATTGCGGCCAGAGAAGGGCAGGGTGAGAACATTTGAGAGGAACAACTGCACACACCAATTTCAGCTCAGAAGAAGGGGCAGGAGGCTCTCCAGACACTGGAGAGTCACCTGAATCTCATGGTGCAGACCATGGTGAAACAGCTGTGCCCCTGCAGCCCATGGAGAATCTCTGGGATGCAGAGATCCACCTGCAGCCCATGGCAGAGCAGATGGATGCCCAAGAGGAGGCTGAGAACCCATGGGAGGCCTGTGCTGCACCAGACTCCTGTCAGGGACCTGCAGACCCATGGAGAGAGGAGCCCATTCTGCAGCAAAAGTGGGATCATAACATGAGGAAGCTGGCAGAAGTGCTTACTGAGAAGATTTCCATCATTTCCCAGAAGCCCTGGCTAACTGGGGAGGAACCTCTCAGTTGCCTGGAAGCTACCAAATGCCACTTCCATCTACGAGAAAGGTCAGAAAGATGATCTGGGGATCTACAGGTCTGTCAGTCTAACGTCAGTGCCAGAGAAGGTCATGGAGCAGATCATCTTGAGTGCCATCACATGGCATGTGCAGGACAACCATGGAACCAGGCCCAGCCAGCATGGGTTTATGAGAGGCAAGTGCTGCTTGACTGACGCAATCTCCTCGGGTCAAGGTGTCCCACTAAATGGATGAGGGAAAGGCTGTGGATGTTTTTTTTTTACCTGGACTGCAGTAGAGCTTTTGGCACCATTTCCCTCACAGTTCTCCTGGAGAATGTCTACTCGTTGCTTGGACAGGTCCACTGTTTGCTTGGTAAACAGCTGACTGGATGGCTGATCCCAGAGAGTGCTGCCAAATGAAGTTGCATCTAGTTGGCAGCCAGTCACAAGCAGGGTTCCACAAGGCTCAGTATTGTGTTTAGTCCTGTTTAATATCTTTGTCAATGATCTGGATGAGGGCATTAAGTGCATCCTCAGTGACTTTGCAGGTGACACCAAGTTCAGTCTGAATGTTGACCTGCTGGAGGGCAAGAAGGCTCTGCAGAGGCATCTGGACAGGCTGGATCAATGGGCCAAAGCCAATTGTGTGAGGTTTAACAAGGCCAGGGGCCAGTTCCTGCACATGGGTCACAACAACCCTGTGCAAGGCTACAGGTTGGGGGCAGCATGTGAAGAAAGCTGTCCAGTGGAAAACAATCTGGGGGTGTTGGTCAGCAGTGGCTGAGCATGAACCAGGGTGTGCCCAGGAGGCCAAGGACAATGGCATCACGGTCTCTATGAGCAATAGTGTGGGCATCAGGACAGGGGAAGGGATTTTCCTCCTGTATTCAGCACTGGTGGGGCTGCACCTCAAATCCCATATCCAGTTTCAGTCCCATTACTACAAGAAAGACATTGAGGTGCTAGAGCATGTCCAGAAAAGGGCAACAGAGGTGGTGAGGGGTCTGGAGCAGAAGTCATGTGTGGTGTGTTTCAGGGAGATGGGGTTGTTTAGCCTGTAGAAAAGGAGTCTCAAGGGGGACCTTATTGCTCTCTGGACCTACCTGAAAGGAGGCTAGGTGTAGATCTATTTTCCTGGGTAAGAAGTGACAAAACAAGAGGAAATGGTCTCACAATGTATTGATGGAGGTTTAGAGTGGATATTAGGAACAATTTCTTAATGGACAGGATTGTTAAACATTGGAACATGCTGCACAGTCACTGTCCCTAGAGGTATTTAAAAGACCCATAGATGTGGTGCTTAAGGCTGTGGTGTAGTTGTGGGCTTGGCTTAGGTTCATGGTTTGACTTGATGATTTTAAAGGTATTTTTCAATGCAAAGGACTCTAGGATTCTATGAGAAGGTGCTTTAAAAACAGATAGTGTTCCAGTGTAAACAATTCATTGCAAGCATGCACTGCACCATGTTGCACAACAGGACCTACTTCCCTTTTGGGTCTTAAACTGGTAGTTTTGGTCTTTCACTGCAGCTCAGAGTAAGACAAAAACATTGTCTCAGCAGCACTGTGTATCTTTCATGACTTCCCTTTATTTTTGCAAGAAATATGATTTCATGGGGCTTGGGGTTTTTTCATTGTTTTGTTTGATTGGTTTTCATTCAAAATGTTTATTTTGTACATACTTCACAAAAGAGTGCTTGCAAAAATACAAACACACCACAGGCTTGAACTAAGTAATCCTGTTCTCTCAATTATATAACATCAACTCCTCGTAACACCTGTTCATGCTGTGAAACAATATTCACCATGTTGATCTTCTTCACTTCCCTCTGGTCTTTTCAATAAAAAAAAAATAATACAGTAACAAACCAAACAAGTATGTCATCTGCAGTCACACAGTCTTGGGTTTTGTTTCTCCTGCTTTAAGTTTCTGAGAATATCAAATGCCCAGGTTTTCACAGTTTTACTCTAAAAACTGCTCAACATCTGATATAACATAGGTCAGATAGGATGCTGGATTAAGAGGAGGTGGAATACCTTTAAGTATAAGAAAAAGGCTCAGGCCTTCATATTAGAAGAGGAGAAGAAATATGAAAGGATGGGGGGGCCATGACGGTACCACAGAAAAGGAATTTAAAAAAAGGGGTGTTGCAATGACAGAGCAGAATGCAATTCATGGGTATAAGAACAGGTAGGTTTTATTGTTAAGTCTTTTTACCTCTCATACATTCTAAAACCCTTCTGCAAATACAGTATCTGCAAGGTTTTGACAATCTCGACTCTCCAGATACTTAACAAATGCCCTTCTAGGATCAGATAATTATTGTTTGAGTGTCTGTTTGAAGCTCAGTATGAATAGGGCCTCCTGTGGCAGTACAGCTCCTTTGAACGCAAGCACGGTGTTGCTATTACATCCTAAATCATAAGAGAAAAAAAACTGTTCAGTGCAGATCTGATCTGCTCCCTCTAAATTCTAAAGCTAAATTGGAATAATACCTCTGAGTTGGTTGAGAAAGTGTTTTTCTTTACTGATATATTACACAAGTGTTAAATGTAGAAAATACTTTCGTTTGCTTAGATCCAAATTTACCGAAGAGCTAAATTAGAAAACCATTAAGTCAATTTATAGACATCAATAGGAAAAGAATATACAATTGCTGACAAGGTGAATGTCAAACTTGACCTAGAAATAGAAAAGTATGCATTCATCCTTATTTCTGATTTTAATTTCTTTTGATTATTTCTTTTCATTTGTCTTTGGCTACTAAATTCCTGAGACTTTGAGTCTCCAGCATGTCTTTGTGAAGAAAGTTGTACACTGCAAGCTAATTACTTCTCAATTCCTATCTATTTTTATTTTGTAATAAGCCATATGTACTGAGTTTTCCCACACTACATTTCCCTTCACAAAATATTTCTTGCCAATCCACAAAAGCTTTTAAGCTTTTTGTTTTAAGTTTTTATTTGTTACCTTCTTTGTTTTCTGACATTTTAGTTGGGAACATAAGCAGTAAAATCATAGTTAGAATTACCTTTACTGACATCACAGAGACATAAAAATGCCTCCTTACTTATCTCTTTACTGGGACATCAGTAAAGTGTTCAGCACTGTTTCCTGTGGCCTCCTCAACAAACCAGAAAAATAAAGACTGAATGGGTTCTATGTGAGAAGTGTAGGAGATTGGCCAACAGTTCACACTCAGAAGGTGGTAATCAATGGCTTTTGCTCAGGTTGGCAACCTGTCACAAGTGAGGTCCCTGAGGGATTGATACTGGGCCCCATTCTGTCCCACACATTCATAACCAATCCCATAAGGGCCATGGGATTGAAAGCACCCTCACCAAGTTTCCTGATGGTGCCAAACGTGGTGGTGAGGTGAACATGGCAGAAGGGCAAGCCATCCCACAGAGAGACCTGGCAGGATGGAAGGTGAGCTAGTGAGAGCAGTATGGAGTTTAAAAAAGACAAGTGTTAATTCCTGCACCTGGGATGAAATAACCAAAAAGCCCAGTACAGGTCAGCACGTGTGTGGCTGGTGAGGAGCCTTGCTGAAAGGGACCTGGGGTCCTGGTGGGCAACAAGCTGAACATGAGTCAGCAGCAACAATGGCAGGTCTAATTCCTGGGCTGCACCTGCCAAGGAACTACATTCCTTTAAATTTTTTTTCCCATGTGGTCTATTTTGTTTTAAGTTTTTATTTGTTACCTTCTTTGTCACGGCTTGATTTGTTGTGTTTTGAGTGATTCTTTCCCAGCAATTTCCTTGCATATATATAAAAAAAGGTATTGTTATGAAAATCTAAAATTAATAATCTTCATCTATGCTATAATAATGCTATTTTCAGAAGGAACAGAGGGAACAGAGATGACTATTGTGGTAAATCAAATATAGTTGATCAAAATTTAGGATCAAAATATTAGTTTAAAATAACATACTTGATCTGTACTCTGCTCGGTGCTTATGTAGGCAAACTAGAGAAAGATTTTTATGGTAATGTGCAACTGCCAAAGCCAAAAGGCATCTGAAAAAAATTTGAGCAATATTTACTTATTCTTTGAGTATTATCTAACTCCTTAAATTCCTCCCAATAAACATGCGGACAAAAAGGACGGAGAACTTTTTTAGCTCTTTGTAGCTTAGGCAATCTACCAAATGTTTTCCCAGATACGTAAAAGATAGAGATATACTTGAATACACTTAATGGAAGTGACCCCCAGAGAGTCCTACTGATGTTACAGAGACATTTACAAGTGCAAGGATCTGTCAGAATTACTTCCAAATCTGGAGTTTAGCTTGTAGGTTTTATGGATAATGAGTTGGTAAAATATATCTTAGTTATTTTATTATGCTTTCTTTTAAGCAAATGGTAAAAATGTGAGTTATAAAAAGATGATGAAACATTTGTATCTAAGTTAGTGCTGAAGATCACAAGCAGAAAGTGCTTGAAAACCTCATCAATTATAATTATCCATTACTTTTGTGCCTTAGTGAAGCACAATATGTATTATGCATACCTGCTGGTCAGAGGGACTTTTTCTTCATATGAATATGGGTATTGAAAACAGTATGAAGAAGTGCAAATCTTACTGGAGTTTTTCATAAGGCAAACAAAAAATTTGAAATATTTTACCTTTTTTTTTCTTTTCCCCCCAAGGCTTACAGACATTTCCAAAGTGTATCACGATTTCAAGGTTAACTGGCATTGCCACTGCCCGGTTCCTTACACGTAAAATGAGCAAGTATAGACTATCCATCAGCATGAGACTGTATGAGGTAAGGAATTATAATGACAGAATGTAAATTTTTCCATTAAAAATCTCAGCACAGTGACTCTCATGGATGGGTTTTTTTTCCTGTTTAGTACTATTGCTGTGATGCAGCTGAGGAGCAGCTGCTGTTAGGAATTCTGGGAATGCAGAGATTTCACAGTGGAATTAAACAAATGCTCTGCCCCACTGTGATTCCAAGGGAACTGTACAAACCTTCTCACAGGGAAGCTCTACTATTTTTGATTAGCACAGCATTCCAAAAACCTCTAAGATGCAATGCATCTTGCACAATGTATAAACTGTAAATTGCATCTGAAAATACTTCTCTTTCTGTGAAATTCATCATTTTGAACATTATCTTTGTGGCTACCGCTATATTCTTTTGTTGAACTGAGATTTCCACAGCTTTCCTGTGAATGACCCTCTAAACAGTGGCACATGCAGATGAGGACATGACAGAGGTTGAAATCTACTGCCTGAAAAAGTTTAAAAGGCATCTTGTTATATGTACAGTGACCAGCAGTCACACTAGTGGAGACCTGGACAGTCACCATTCTCTTACCTTTCCATTGGTTACTCACACTGTGTTTTTAGCAGCTCTCTCCTAAGTGGAACGTTCTAGATGGTCTTACCTCTCTCTCTCCCCTTTACCTGGAATCCTGGGTGGGGTCCAGAAAGCCTTCCTTCTTCAGATGATGTCTTGTACAGCTAAGGACTGTAGGTAAATAAGAAAAAAAGACTGGACAGCAGTAGCTATGGACTGAGAGGTTTGTGGGACCCAGCAGTTTATTTTAGTAATTGCATAATTAGGTCTGAGAACTGGGACGGAAGATCTTAGAAACGAAATAACTTGTATGATAGGGACAATGTCAAGGACAGCCAAGGTAAATATTCAGAGGTGAGAAGGGATCTGGGAATGCTTTGCTCTAAGGAATATGTAGACAGCAGAGTAGGTTGGTGCTCAAGGGAAGGATGAGAATCCAGACCACTGAGCATGAATTTAACCAGAGATTAGTTACAGACCAATGATAAGATCCACAAATCATGCAAAACTTCAGGTAAATACATCAGTGAAAAATAGAATTCATCATTCATCAGTGAAAAATAGAATGGCCAGCAATCAGAAAGGCTGCAATAAGGAATGCCTGGTATGATGATGTAATCTTGACATTTTTTTTTTTAATTTAGGATTTACAGTATACTTATTGATAATATAAAGTAAGGGAGAACACATTAAAAATATTCATATGTATATTTGGGGAAAAAGAGAGAGGGGAGCTGAATAAGTGGAAAAAATAACAATGGTCTTCAGAATTCATAAGTCCTTAAATGGCTAAGAAAAATTGAGCAGGCAGTAACAACTCCTGACAGAGTTTGAAATGCCAGTAAGGTGCTCTGCCTTCCGGGACCTCATTTAGCACAGCAATCCTCTGTGATCCATCATCTGAACACAGAAACAAATGGCTGGATAGGATATGTGCCAAGCTCCACAGTGAACCTCGTTACAGTCTTTCTATAGGCTTGTTGGTGCTCAACAGAATGATAGTCATAGATAATCCTCTGGGATGTGTTGAGATAATGATACATGAAAGTGTGTCAGTGCCTGATTTAATGGTTTTCTAGAAACCAAGCTGAAGTTGTGGCTAAAGTAGTAGTCTCAGGTAGGTACTGACTAAAATTTTGCAGAATTATTGTTGAAAGAACAACGAAGGATCTCATGTTGATGAGACAGCCTTGCTTACCCAAATAATGATGCAGGGCAGGAAGAGTTTTATACAGAAGCCAACTCCATATTCTTAACCCTGTAACCTTAAACCATACAACTTTAATCTTGCTGGAATTCAATCCATATTACATTTTCTATGTGCTATTTTTACTTCTTTTTAAGGCTTGGTTTAAGGTATTTCTGACAAAGTAATTATCTCCTAACTTTATTGTACTCCACCATTTCCTTTGCATGTTACAGAGATTAGCATCATGTATTTCTGTTGAATTTCTCTCTCCTTCAATATACACCACTCCCAGCCATTTGGATTCTCACACTCTAACTTCCCCTTTGTAGAATTGTTGATTTTTGCTGACACCTTTTGTGAGACAGATTACTTCATAGCACAGAAGGACTCTTAGTTACCCTAGAGGAAAAAACATTCAATTTGTAAAATGCCATACATGCCAGTGACTTATAGATCTCTAAACTTTACAGCAGAGTTCACCATATAGAACGCATTGGTGTCTCTGGAAACAAAAAACCAAATATTTCACTGTCTTTGAACAACTTTTCTTGTATTTTAATTCAAACATATTCATGTGAGCTGTTTTCCTGCTTTTTAAGAAAACAAGTTCAGTAAAGAAAAATAATGGTTAAGGGTCCTGGACAATACTCTAATGCTATCATAGATGCACTTAAGATGCACTTAAATTACTTCAGTTTGGAATAAACCCCTTGATCACTGCTCACAGAGCATTGCTCCTCATTCCCTTAACAAGAGACTTTTCAATAATATTTTCTTTTTACCTCAGCTTTTCTAGAGCCATTCATTTCATTATAAGGGTTAACTAATGGCCAATACTTTACCAGATGTACATAATTTGTGGTTTCTATCAAGTATAAGTGTGCATACATGAAGAGTAAAATTTCCTTCCATCTTAACTGTAGGTTTTGCTTACTGCACATTTTAAGTCATTTCAAAATATTTAATTTTTTTATTGAAATATTATTTGAATTTAATTCTAGATTATTCCACAATAGTCACTAATTTGGAATTTGTTTCACATATTCTTTTTTTTTTGACTCTTATGACTTCCTTTTGTAAAGATTTCTTAAATTGAATTTTTGTCAACTCTTCTAGTTTAATAAATGGTTCTGAAGGGCTCTAGATGCTGTACAAACACAAGCAACATTTCTGTTGAATTAGTAACTGTCCCTCAGGACTCCTCCAAGAGAACAAATAAAAACCTCCATGTTATATTGTCAGTGTCTACAAACCATCTCTGTCTAATGAAAATATTAATTGTTGCAAGTCATAATTCTTTCATAATTAACCCCTAAAAATTAACGCCTAATAAGACTTTTTTCCAGAGGCATTCATTGCTTCAAATTTTTCATTGCTGCCTGTTGTCTGTAATGTAACTTCTCATCTGTTTTAACACCAGGGATTTTAATATCTATGTTATTGACATTGGTTTAAATATAAGCATAGTCATATATACTATGTACTGTAGCTCTTGACATAAAGAATGACAGTAGCGAGAACAATATTCTGATTTGTCAAGGTACCTGGTACTTTACAGAAACATAAAATGCTACAAAATCTGCAAGACAATGATTTAGACAAAAAATTGATGACCCCAAATAATACAAAAAAAAAGTTTGGTTTTTTTTCACAATCATGCAAACAGAATTGAGGAAAGAATGTATTAGCATTAAGAGATGCATTATTAAAACATATTCTATTTAAGGTGTGTAAATATATAAAATCCGGTATTAATTTTACTTAGTCCACCACTTCTTTTTCATATTACAAAGCTTAGCATGCTGACACAAGTGCTTTAAAGACTTGTGTCATCAACTATATTACAGGAGTGATGCACCTATTAATTATGTCCAAGTTTTCTTGTAAAGGATTTTCAAGTAGTATCCGTATCTCCAAAGATACAGTGGTTTAAATTAAGCTTTAATTGTAACAGCTTCAGTGTGAGGATTCTTCTGAACTGTTTGGCTTCTATATGAAACTTTTAAAACACTAAAAATTCTAATATTAGGGAAAGGAAGGTTCCTGAAGCGTAGTCTGTGCTGCTCTGGTCAAATATTTTTATCTGGGATAAACCATGTTGTCAAACACGCTTTCTCTCTTGGAAGTTCTTCTTTCACTCTTACTGAAATAATTACAGAAAAAAATAACCTGAGTTTAACTCCAAAGCCAACATTACTATTTTTTTAAAAAATCATAATACCAAGTTCAAAAGATATGTATTATGGATTATATACTGAAGAAAATAATATTCTGGTAGAAATTCAGTCAATTTTTTGTATGCTTTGTAATTCCAGAACATAAGGATCATTATCTGAAGAATTAACAACCTCTAACTCACATATATGCAGACACACAAAAGGAGGTTGTTAAAATATCAGACAGCGATAAATTGATTTTTCCTTTTTTATATTGGAATTATTACCTCATTGCAGGACTAAAAGGCTGTGCTAATTTGAAGGAGTGAGAAGTCAGCTAAGGTAGTTGATTTAATACTTGTCAGTAAAATTGTTCTTCTTTTGTCAGAACAGTTTTTATTAATTTAATATTTTTCCTATTTTAAGGTCATGATATCCTACTTGGCTGTCATGTGCATAAAAGACTTTTGGAAAGCATAATTCAATTTTTGTTTCATACATTTCTCTTGGTTATCATGCATGCAAAGTCTTTTGCCCCTGAGTGTAATAAGCATGACTTTTTTCTAATTCTCAGATCCCTCTTCTCACTGTGTTTGATGTGTGATAAACCTTTGAATGCTTTTATCATTTCAAACTCTGATTTTTTTTTCCCCACATATGTAAATACTGGGGAAGTTTTATTAAGTAAAGACATCTATTAAAAATGGCTTACAAGGACTTACTTCTTCATAGTAGATGGAGTGCTATGGTAAAAACATAGCTGCCAAATCTAGAAACTTCTGGGCTTTTTGTAGGCACAATTCACTATTAACAATGACTAATTTTCTTTCAGCTTAGCTCTTCATTTTAAGCAACAGGAAAAGTAGTGGCAAATGCAGTAAATACAAAATTCAGATTAGAAAAGCAAATTTAGTGATTCAGACCCAGCTCACAGCATAATTACCTCAAAAAGGTGTCTGCCTTGGTAAGTTCTTTTAATGGTCAAAATATTATATTTGCAACATTCCCTAAAATGCATTTATTTTCTTTAGATTAATTCCTCATTGTAACAGAGCATGCTTGCAGGTCCTCAGATGTAGATCTGTCTGCATTGGGAATGCTTCTGTGGTAGATACATTCTTATGACTTCAACGGGAAAAGCATTGATGCAAATAAATTCCACTTCCTATCTCTTTGTACTCTAAGTTAATACATATTTCTGTATTTCATAGGAAGCCTCAGAGTATATGAATCAGTGAAATAAATGGGTCAGATTAAACCAGCTTTATCCACATCTTACTCCCCATTTGCAGAGGTGTTTCTCCACTAGCTTTCTTCAGAACCATAAACAAGTATTTGTTTGTATTTGCAGTAATCTAGTTTTTTAAAAAAATTGAAGTAATCTAGTTAAAAAAAAAAAAAAAGAGACAAAAAAAAGTTGAAAACAAACAAACAAGAAAAGAAAACTGACTTTCCTTAAGAACAGGTTACTAGTCCCTGGAAGATGCAGAAAGATTGTATTGCTAAGTGCTAGTCTGAGATCATGTTTATGTCAGGAGGTTGATATGTCAAGAGGTCAAAGGAGGTGATTCTCCTCTACTCACCTCACAAGAGACCCCACCTGGAGTCTGCATCCAGCTTTAGGGTCCTCAGCACAAGGAAGACATTGACCTATTGGAGTGAGTCCAGAGTCAGACCAGGCAGAGAATCAGAGCACCTCTCCTACAATAGCATGCTGATACATTTTTTCTACCTCTTCATTATTCTTTCTTTCTTACTTGCCTTAGGTTCATCTGGATCTGCTCCTATGTGTTTTCTAACATGCTTAGTAAACTTTCCGTTTTTTGTTAGTCTGCAGCTCCATGCTACATCTCAATAGATATGTTACCTTTTGTGGATGTTAGATGTTGTTAGATATGAGTTCCCTTTGTTTCTTCTAAAACCAAGCCAACTTTTTCCACCTCCAGTCTGTGTGTCTTTAACTGACATGTGGAAAGTTGCTTGTTGCTTCCTCTCTAGCCTGTGTCCCAGCTCTTCTCATCCCATGTCTGTATTCCCCTGTACTGCATCCTGCATCTTCTCATATGAGAACACTTCCTGTTATGAGCTCTCTCCTCTCACACCAGGCTTATTTTTCTCTATACTGCAACATTATATTTGAGTCGTAAATATCTCATCAGAGCCTAACTGCCTGCTACTGTCATCTCTAGAAGTAGCATCACACCATGAAAACATCAACAAAACAAACTAGCTACAGCTATCCCATGCCAATTAGAAAGAGGATTATTGCAGCTAAACCAAGCAAAACAAAGGTGCAGGCAGATGAAAATTTCAGACAGAGGAAGCCTGACAAGTCCTCCTGAGACTCCCAAAGTCAGTAAAAATTTTGTGGCCTGTTAATATCAATGACAAGACTCTGTCTTACAGGGCTACAGGGTAACAAAACTGAGGTGGAAGATACCGTAAAAATTCGGTTTGTTATGTAATTGTAAATACTGTGCTGTGTTACGATCTAGTAGAGCAAACTTTGTCTTTTTTATGTATCAATGCAATGCTTATATAATTAGGCTTTAAAATATATATATATGTGTCTATCTCACTTTGAAGGTATTCATGACTTGCTTTTATTTTGAATCTGTAATCTAATTAATGCCATACTGAAGAGATAGTAATATCTGTTTTGTTGTTTTATTTTTATTTGTGACATCAGTAATTGTACATTTTCCATAGCAAAATGGTATGTTTTCCATCATAGTATGTTCTATGGAAATATATTAAAGTAGCATGTTTGTGGAAATTTATGCTACATTTATCTAATGCTTTACCACATACTAACCAAACTCATTTGGAATATTTGTTCTTCTTTGACTTTCTTTTGTCAAGAGTGAGTGTTTCTGTAGGTGAATATTGGTGTTCTGGAGTCTCAGAGGAGAAAGAAGGTTATGCTGTGCAAGATGAGGCAGGCAAGGGGTTAAGGCTGAGAAGAGAGCATGGAAGGCAGTGGCCTTGGTGAGATAGCACAGTCCCACATAAGAGTGCCAGAGACTGGAAAGTTTGATGTTTTGAGACACTTTGGAATGTCCGTGTGTGTGTGGTAGGGGGTGGGTGGCGCCTTGCTTTTAGTGAGATAGTCCCTGCCCCCCATTCCCCCAGCCCGCAGGGTTTACAAAAGGTAAACAAAAAGGGTTTATCTTTATAAGGATCCTTATGGTGCACAGGTTGCTGGATGGAAAGCGCCAAAGATGCACAAGTAACATAAAATGGATACACTTTTATGTGTTAGAAAATTAGCATAAGTGACAAGAATCCCCAGTTAGAGATGTAAGTGATGAGGTAATTCATCCCTGGTCCTACCCTTTTCTGAATTCCCCCTGCGCTTCCCCCTCAGATGGGAACTATACTTTGTTTATGAAAACATGTCTCAGGGAACTAATTTCAACCTTGGCTCCCCTTCACAGCCTTACCTTGGACCCCCTTGCGCTTGGAGCTGCTGGGGAATTTATTTTGTCTTTCTGTCTAATAGAGTAGGTAAAATGCTAGCTATGAATACAATAATAGGGTACAGAGCTACAAATATATATGTAAGGAATATAGGAAATATATAAAAGCAAAAAGGCAAAAATCAATTCGGCATCACCATCAGTGTTTCCAACACAGCCCCTGAGTGTCTGAGAGGCTGGATGTCCCACCTGACAGCAAGGCCCATGAAGGGCCGAGGGTTTAAGAAGGGTCATCAGGAGACAAGCACATTGTTCTTTAACACTTCCTTCATCTTGGAGTTTTCTATCTGTTGCATTGCTGGAACCCGGGAGCTGGTAGCTATATGTCTGTCTTTCTATATTTTTCTGGTCTTTTTGTCTTTTTCCCTTTCTTCTTCCTCCTCTAACACTCTTCATGGCATGTAACATGAAATGGGTGCGAACAAAACTTAGTTTGCTAAGTTGAATGGGATAATTCAATGCTGTGATAAATATTTTATGTTATACTAAGTCTTTTGCCAGAATCCCTTGATTTTTTGTATTTTGTCAGAAAAAGTTTTGTGTCATTTTCACCTCTTGAGTATATCTGGTTGGAATGTCTCCCTTGTTCCTACCCAGAATAGAAGAACCTCAGTTTACCCTGTACATTTAAGTGTCCAGGGTCTTACAGCATGTCTAGTGACAGTAACCATGGTGGTTGTGTGACCAGAACACTGCTCAGCAGATGCAGGATGCTGGGGTGGGGAAAAGCATCCCCTGAAAGACCCTGGCCTTTGTCTTTGGAGTCTGAGCACACCTTCCTGAAGCAAGTCAATCCCCAACCCAGGCAGAGCTTGGAGAGTCCTGTGATGGCCTTGGGGCTCTGGCTATTGGCTGAGAGAGGAAAAGCAATGATGAGTCTGAAGGGGAAGAAATGTATATAATAAATTCACATGACAAAAGTGTTTGTAGAGATCCTGATTTTGATGTAAGATGTTTACCTTGGTGCCAGGCAATTTGGAGCATTAAGCTGTGTAAACTTTTTATCTTCCAACAATAATTAACTTCTTCAGCTTTTTCATAGCACTTAATCATAAGTTCCTCCTTTCCCATGTTCATTTCAAGCTTGAAAAATGTGTTTACTTTTGTATCAAATAAGTTGCATGAATGTTTATAATATATGAATGATACACCACTATAGTGCTCCACCTCCCAGTGTTACTCTTATTTTTTCTAAAAAATAAGAACAGAAGCAACTTTTGTCCAATACCCAGAGATTTTTGATTGATAGGTGGTTAAGGTGACTGCTGTAATCAGAAAGGAATGAAAAAAAAGAATGTCTTATGTCTTCAATCAAACACTCTCAAATTGTAAGAAAAACATAACCACTATTCAGCTTTCTTTTTAATGTGAAAGTGATTGTGTGCTTCATTTCATATTGGGTGTTATCTAAATCCAAGACAACATGCCATGGTAAAAGAGACTGATTTGGGAAAATTGATTCAAGTCATAGGCCAAATTTATTCAGACTTTTCCATTTCACTTTTTGAAATGTTTTAGAACCATCCCATCACATTAAGTTATTTTCAGTCTTCACTTTTTAAGTCGATCAAACTATTTCAGAATATGCTTTATATTTAGATCATATTCAATTTCTTATTTTTTTTCTTAAGTATTTAAGAATAGTAGCTAATACATGCTGAATTATTTCAATAAAGTAAAATTTAGGATTCTTTTAGGATCTGTTTATACTTGAAAACTTATGCTGTGAAGTCAGTTATTTTTAATCAGTTTCCAAAGTTTTCATGAGAAGGATAAACATTGGTTATTTAAATTGTTTATTAAAAAAAAATGGTGTGCTATTAGTAGCAAATGAACTGCATCTAAATATTACTTGATGAAAAGGAGCACTACCTCAGTTTTTGTCTTGCTGTTAATATTTCTTTCTCCCTGGGATTCTAATACTGCAAACATTATATATTTTTAATAGGTTCTTAGCTAGTTTGCTGAACATTGAAAATACCCATTTCCAAGTTTCAATGCATTTTTATCATTAGAATCAAAGCAGTAGCATAAAACAGGATTTGTATCTCATGTGAGACACCAGTCTACATCCAGTATCCTGCATTGATGAATAGGGTCCTGTGTTTTATAAAAAGAAACATCTATGTCCTATGAAGTCATAAATATCACCTTGCAATCTTACTGTTACTGGTATACTAATTCAGATGACTCAATTATCTCAAGTTTGTTGACCAGAAAAATTCCTGTGTGAGGTGCTGGGAGAGATCAAATGGTTTAAAGGGGTTTTCAGCATTATCTGTGGCCTTAATGGGAAAATGCATTTTATTTCATCATCCCTGCTACATGGAATGCAAGCTAATGTGATAAATTTACATTCATCTCCTTGACCTTCCCTTGTACAGAAGAAATCAGGAGAAAATATCACCACTATGATTAGTTTTAACAAGAGTTTTTCTGGCTGTTATTTGGACTCCATAACAGAGGTAGGTTTCTTTTCCCTTTTTGCATATTCATTCACTTTCTTGGTGAAATGGCATTGCACTTAATTTACATTGCCTAATCAGAAGATTTCGCAGTTTTGACTACCGTGCATAATACAACAGGCAAGATACTTACCATATCTCTACTAAAAAGCCTGTAGCATGAGTTTAATCATGCTATTTAATTGCTAGTCTTAATTTGAAAATAATTGTTCACAGCAATTAAGTAAATGCCTCAATTGCATTAACAGACTTCCTAATTAGAAAGTACAACATAAAAGTGCTAATGTTGCTTCATTAGGCTTGAATTACTGGTCCTAATACTAGTTTTTTACTGTCTATACAATTTCTCTCTGCAGTAGAATATCAGCCTAATAATGGTACTAGATTAGTAGCAAATTTCCTATAACACTGCACATTCATGGCCTAGCCAAATGTGCAGTGTTATACTACAAAGGAGACTCAAGTTTATATTTTAAATTTGAAGTATAGTCCGAAATTTAAAGTCATTGGAGATACAGCAGAATCAGATTGAATTGTGTAGGATCTAATTGCTTTGAAGAAGAATACAATTTTTTTTCAAAATTTAATGTTCAAGCACATTTGCTATATAAGAGACTATATATGAGAAATAAATGAGAAGTAAAAAGATAGTAAATGTGGCTGCTGATAGGATATAGTGATGACCAAAATAATTGTGGCAGTGTCACAAGATGTCATTACAGATGCCACATGAGATGTCATTAATGCTTTTAACTGTCAAGGCTATTGTTTCTTTACAACACTGAGGAATCATTTCAATTTTTTACTGTATTACTGTAAATTGGTGTAAGAAGGAAGAAGGACATTTCTATTTCAATCAAGGTGCTTCCCTTTTTGCATATAAAAAATATCAGTATTAAGTAGTATTATCATGCCATGGAGTAGAGAAAGGAAAATGTAAAAGAGAAAGTTGCACATAAAAGCAATAAGAAAGAATTTAAAAGTTT
The DNA here is from genome assembly GCA_013397195.1 of Hylia prasina. Lineage (NCBI taxonomy): Eukaryota > Metazoa > Chordata > Aves > Passeriformes > Sylviidae > Hylia > Hylia prasina. Next base: position 235,675 of record VYXD01008075.1, on the reverse strand, counting down.
GTAAAAGTACATAAAATCATAAAACAAGCCCTTGCTTTTTTCTAAGTTACCTTCAAGCTTTCACTCAATTTCCTTTATTATTTCCCATACTGTCTCTTGCTTAAAATATAAGGATGATTAAAAATAGGTTACCAAGAAAAAATACTGATATATTTCTTGTGAAATCCTGCCAGCTGTCTTGTGTGCTGATCATTAATAGATGAATGTAGCATTGACAACATTTATATAATTATGGTTTTTAATATTTGTAAAAATATGCATATAGTTAGAGTTTGGGATTTTTTTTAATTTTAGATTGTAACATCTTGTCTCGTTCATGCATGCCTATGTATGTACAAATTCTAAAGCTCATAAATGGGAAAAGATAATTTTGATGTATTACTCTCCATCTAAAAATACAATATTCTGATTATATGTATGGAATATGGCTATGGAGAAAAAGTTATAAATATGTAGAAATGTTGCAAATAGACCATGGTGTTCATCTCATGGGTCAAGAGGAGATCAAGAGAATTTTCCCTGTTGAAAAACAGAATCAAACTCTTCTTGCTACTGAAAGACAAAGAATACAGCAAAGAATAAATGTCTTGGTCTGGATTGTCTCCCCATGATATCCAACCTTTCTGTGTTTTTGCCTAGGACCAGTATAAGCCTGCACTCAGACAATAGTTGTGAGAGCAGTGAATTCACTCTTTAAAAATGCTAACAGAGTTAGTTATGTGTGCATGTACATTTACACATACACTTGCTGAAATAAGTTCACCCTGGTTCAAAAAAGCAACAAAGCATATCTTTATTTCTTTTCTGATTGTCAAAACCCAGCAAAGTACTTCAGAATTTACTCTTACATTCTCTCTGTTGGTCCATTGTATTTATCCAGATTTTTTTTTTTTTAAGATAGTCAGATATAATGAGGACCACTTCAAGTAATGTCCTGCCTAGCCAGGAGCTGATTTTATACAAGGACTATTTGTAACTGTAGTATAGCCAGATGTGATTCCAGCTTCCAGAAGTGCCAAACTAACTTGGATTTTAATTAATAACTTGTATGATATTCAACTTATTCTTCTCTCTTCCAAGCTAAACCAAGAAAAAAACCACAACACCTACTAAAACAAGTTTTCAATGCTGCAGTCCATCTTCTGTAACATACAAGAGTGAAAACAGAAAACTACAATTTTTTCTTCTTATGTTGTTGAGTTTTAACAGCCTTTGATCTTTCTGGAGGTCTTAGAGTGCTGTTATTATTTTGTCTCTGTTTGCTGCTATCCATATCATGCAAGGAATTCCTTTACAAGTCCATCAGCCAGAGTTTTATCCATGTATTTAATTAAATTTTGGTATCATGACAGAAAAGTTATGATAATTAGCATAGCTGAAATTGCCTCTTTCAGCCCCCATGTTTGTGCATTTCCTTTTACTTAGTCATTATTTCCTCATTTTGAATCTGTGAGAATATGAGTCTTACTGTGTCTCTGTAGTTGGTTTGTGATTGCAGCTAAGATTCCTTGCAAACAGACACCTCTACAGTAAACCTTTCAGTGACCCCTACAGAACTAAAATTACAGCTTTTATCTTTCCTTTAGACAGTCTGCAAAATTGTTTTCTCCCTTTTTCTCTTACCCCTGAGCCCATAAATTCTTTCTGACATGATTAAAATTAGTTGTATGAGGGGAAGTTCCAGATTCAGGCCTTGTATCTGTGTACATCCACTCACATGTTGAGCTTAACTTGCTTTTTCTCCATATTTGTTGATTTTTTCTCCATAGTTGGTCAAGGTGAGCAACATGATGAGATAAAGAAAGGGGAATAATAAAATAAGCCAGATGGTACTTCAATTTCAAATGGGAAATGTAAAGTTTAATGTTTTCCTCTGGTTATGAATAAAAAAGACAGGAAAGAACAGTTTTTTGAAAAATGGTGCTAATACAATATTGCACAATATTTAAACATATATTCATAGGAAATGGATCAGAATATAATCAGCTTTTGCTACTTTACTTATTATTAGATTTCAATTTGGATGTCAGAAAGATATTTTATGATAACCATATTTTGTGGTTTGTGTTATTTGTAATCTGACTTATGGAGAGTTCTTTCTTTTTTTCATCATTTAAATCTGATCTTTCTAAATGAGAAATTTTGGAGACCATAATACAGTTTTGAAATGTTGCAAAGTTGATAATTTTAAAGGGTCTTTTTGAATAGGAATGAAAACTAAATTAAAGCAATGTAAGTTCTCCCAGGGAAATCCTATGTATGTTCTCCCAGTGAAAAACTATTGAACAGCAATGTGTATAATGGGGGGAATTTTACATGTGCTTATATGTTAAATTGAAAATCAGTCAGCTCTCTTGGCTCCCATTTCTCTCTCATAATAATATTCCAGGAAATTCCTCCAGGTAGGTCCCTGGACAGTCCAAAGTCTGCTCTCATGAAATCTAGGATTGTGATCTTAGTTTTTGTCTTGTTCCCTTCCTATGGGGTCTTAAACTCCAGCATCTTACTGCTCACAACAGTCAAGACTGTTCCTGACCTTCACATTCCCAGCCAGTTCTTTCTTGTTTGTAAGTGGCATATCGACTTCTCAGTCATCTATGTCCGAATGTCATCCCCAGTGTGTGCATCATGTATGGATTGTGCCTGCTGTGTTGCCCCTTCAACTGATCCTGGAGTAACAAAGGTCCATTTGATTTGATTTCAGAATTATATGAGATATTTTGGCAGTCTGACAAAGTTTGAGATTTTTTCATTTTCTTTCTTGTGGTGCACCATGGGAAGCATAACATGAGCCAGACAGTTATGTGACTTTTCAGTCAAGTACTTCATCAACAGCTCGGCAGGCAGAAGGTGATACTTGCAAATTATGACTATCAGACCTAAAGAAAAATATTCAGTGCCACTAAATGGTCATGATACGAAGCAGCTTGTGAGAACACAATCATGACGTCTTTGCTTGCCTACACACTGGAAATTACCACTGTACTATCAAATAGTTTTTACAGCAGCTTCAGTAGACATTTTAGTAACTGATCTGGCAGTATCAATAGTAGCAGGATGTGAGGGGGTATCTCTTCACAGGTCAGATTTCTTTAGATTAAGGGCTCCTGGTGTGAGAAAACTCCTGCAAACTTTGGTTATCCAGCAATCCCTTTGGAGCATCAGGATGACAGAGAGCTTACTTGAGAATTTATCTTGTACATCAACAGCAAACCAGTACTGAAATTTCTATTCCTCTCTTTATGAGCCTGCAGAAACATGATTTGACTTTACTACAGAGATTAATATGCCTGAAATGATGGGAAGATCGTTACTTAAAAAAAAATGCTGAGGGACAGATTACATAATTTGCCATGCTCGGGTTGTGCAGTACTTTACTCACAGAGGTTTCCCAACTATACACAAAAGAGGAAACCTGGTTCCTATTGTTCATCCTCTCCTTTGGCAATGTTTATAAGCACTGTTTTCTCTGATCATGCATATACTGTGGAACTCATGTCTTTACAGCTATTTGGTTTTTTGTTTAGTCTTGTAAGTATTAAGAGTGTTGGTACTCTGCAATTTTTCCGGATGAAATCCTACCCTGAGCACTAAGCATTGCTGCAAATAATTACTTAATTGGATGAAAAAAATGAAGTCAAAAGTATATATTTAGAAGAAGACATGGTGGCATTTCCATGTACCACACCAGAATGTTCTGTGTGGTCTGTACCCTGAAGTAAATTTGAATATTTTCCTCCTTACCCTCAAGATGAAAGAGTTAATGAGAAACGTGAGATCTCTCGGAAGTTTCTTTATGTGAAGAACTTCAGGACAGGGAGCTAGATGTCACCCTCAAGATCGTACTTGCTCAATTTATGGGTGCCAGTATTCCTACCTTCAAGACAAGGCGTACTGTTTTTATCTTACATATTAATAAACTTGCAAGGCCTGGTATTTTGCATGTGGAACGTTTGATTTTGTGCACCTTTAAATAAAATTTTTGTATCACAATTCTTCTACATTTTAATAAATTGAATAAAAAATTAAGTACACCTTACAGGAAAATGTGAATTATTAAAGATAGTATATTTTTTAAAGCAGAAACTGTTGAAAAAAGATTTACAGCATAAACTTAACAAGTTTTGAAACCTGTCTTGCCTCTAAAGTTCTGAGTTTTTAATTGGTTGTGTAAATATGTATGTGTGGCTTTCTGCATGGTTACTCTTCTAATGAGTAGATTGAGATGCTGGTTTAGAAAGACTTGGGGAGGTGGATGATGGATGTCTAGAACTTGCTCTTAAACATCACTGTATTGGTAAATGGGGAACAATTATGGTGGTCTTTTAGTATTGTCACTTTATGCCACTGTCAGTGTTTGTTTATCCAATGGTGATTTAAACAAGCTGTTTTCAATGGATTTTTTTTGTGTGTGTGTGCTAAAATCTTTGTTGAGTTGGGTTTTTGAGCAGTTTTTCCTACCAAGTCATGTCAAGTCTGTTCAGTCGTAAGCTTCAGATAATTTAGATATTCTGCTCTTCTCCTTTTTAGACCAAATAAACTCATTCCAACCCTTCTCAGCCTCACTTTAAATTCTCCAAATACAACCTCTTTGGCTTCCTTATTTGCTTTCTATATTTGACAAGTGTTAGAAGTCTACTAATGATTCTGTACTTCATGGTTACCCTAGCAAATATGGTGACCCCATAAGAAATACAGAAAAAACCCTAGAAGTTATTGGGAGTTTTTTTGTTCAGTTTCCATGGACACAAATACAAAAATAAGTCATCAGTTTTGTGCTTCCTTTCTTCTGACTTCTTCCCAGGGAAACCAGGGAAACCAAATGAATTTTACCCCTCTTACTTCTGTATTTTGGTATCCTACTTCTTTCTCTAATGCTTGAGTTAATTTTGTGCACTTTGCCTGGGGGGCTTGGCTGCAGAGCATCTTTGAAAGATGCAGAAGTGCGCAGACTGCAGGGATCTTGGATGAGTAAGGACAGGGACTGCAATTCTGCAGGAGCGTCTTATGTCAGAGGACTTGGAACTGATTTTTGAGGAGAGAAAGCAGAAAATATATCAGAAAAAAAGTGAGTATATATTAGCAGGCTATACAGAAATTTTATGTTTCAAGTACTACTGGACTGGAAATACACCTGGGAGACAACAACTCTATCACATAAGAAGCAAACCAGAAAAACTCTCTGCTTGAATCATTGTACAGTGCATTGCCTTGTACAAAAATATATACTGTACAGGAAGTTCAGTTTTGCAATAATTTTGTTCCAAATAATGAGAGTTAAAACTGATCTTCACGTCTTCTTCACTGTTTCTGTGTTTATATATTTGTAGGCAACTGTACGCCATAAAATATGCCCTAAATGTTTGCTGTTAAAATGCTATTTATGCTATCTGATAAAGGGGTTACACAAAATGCTATCAAGTATATCTTACAAAATACCTTGATAAAAAGCTGGAATATACCTTATACAGTGATGATACAGCTATGAAATTTACCTCATAAAGTCCTAGGAAACATACATCTAGGTCACTGATCAAACTGTCAATCAAATAATTTGGTTGGCATCTAGTTTTGCAGTAGTCAAATATATTTACTTAGAAACTAGTGTAATTCTGATCTCCCAGCTGGAAGGGAAAGAGGAGGAACAGCTCAAAGTCACCATTTTGAGCACATTAAGAAAAGGCATGACAGACTGCTTATCTAGGAGTGAGCTGGACCAGGAACTACAGATAGGCAAAGTCAGACAGCACTATAAAACACATTGTTCTTGTGACAATATAAATCCGCTCCTCTGACTGACCTAAATGCAGTTTATCCTGTCCAGGCAGGAGGAGAATAACCTTAAAAATACCAGTGTGTATCAGCACATCGTGGATTTTTCATTTGGAGAAAAACCACAGGTTAGCCTGTTATATTTTATTATTCATATTACACACAAACAGTAAAAAATAGGATTAACTTAACAGAAACAAAACTATTTCAGACAGTGTCTGTGCTTCATAGCTTCCTTAGAGTATGTTTTCAGAATCTGAAGTCAAGAAAATAATTAGGACTTCTAAGAGGGATCTCGTCAGAATGATAATGGTCTTCTTGTCTGTGGGTTTTATTATTCCTTTGTGCACTGCTCACAGTAAAGTACAGCTTGCTGATTACATTCTCAGTCAAAATTTATCCCTGCTTCTTTTTGTATGTATGATAGAAACATCTCCCTGAGCTCCATATTTATTGCTGTCTTCCAAGGAATTTTCTCTCCCTTGCTCTTGTTCCAGAACTGCCAGGTATCCTAGGTGTCACTCCTGTATACTCTTCCATTCTAAGAGCCTTCATTATTCCAGCAGTTACTTACAGAGATTTTCTAATTATTTTTTCTCTTTCTGGAAATAAAGGTGACCCAGGATCTCTGCTGATCTCCAAGGAGTTTCATGATGTATGGCATAAAACTTAGTATTACCATTTGGATGGGGAAAAAACTTCTCTGTTGACTTGATTTGAGCTATATCAGAGTTGAAGCATTTATGAGCAACAAGTAATTAACCAATAATGAGAGAACTACACCTTCAGGATTACTGTCAGCAATACAACAGATAGACCACAGTAATACATATTTAGGACATGTTTGTAAAAGACCTACAGAATTGTAAACACACCTCAATACCTAATTCCCCCCAAAGTAACATGCAGAGAGTATTGCAGACATGACTCCTGTGGTGGATATTAAATGTAAACTGGTCTTGATGTTAGTTCATGTCATGGGTCTGTGTATGACCACTGGAGTGCTGAACATCTGTTGAGGCACCACAGGCCTGTAGAGAAAGCGTCCCATGTTATATGCTTATTATAATCCCAGAAAAATATGTAAACTGTAGTATTATTTAAGCCTGTTTGTCAACGTAAGCAAATTTCTTAATGGTCTGCACTAACCCATTAATTAACTTTGAGCCAAAAAGCCTTTTAATTTAAAAGCCTAACCTAATCAAATTTCTCAAGCTTTGAAGATGCAGGAGGAAGGATGGCTTTGCAGAGTTTTATACCAGAGGAAAAAAAGACTATAATACGTAGAGAACTAGGAAGCTTAAAGGCAATATCCTGAAATGCATCAAGTCAAATACCAAGAATCCATTTACATAATACTTAGATTTAATTTGATGATTGCCTGGGTTATCTTAGGAAGGCTTATACATTTTGTTTTCTGCTCATTGAATTTACTGTTTCAAAAGGAATAGCTTTGGGAAAGCTGGAGAATTAAATCCCTTTATCTGTCCACTGAATTAGTTCAACTGTGGGGACAGTTGTACTTATCTGTTGGACTTTAACCAAGAGCTATTCAACACAGAAGGTGCTTCTGTCTGCTGAGACCACTGACAAGAATGCCAACAGGGATACAACTTTCTGGGCCAGTAACTTCAAAGAGAACTGTGCTTTCATTTCAGCACAAATTAAGGATGTATATCCAACAATTTTGCAAAAATCTGTGCCTTGGCATTACTTTAAACTATCTTCTGCCAAATGTTGTCAACAGCAAAAAGGTTATAATGTGTAAGGGGTTCTTTAAGCAATAAAGAGATGTTTCTGGCACAATTTACCACCCATAAATCTGAAAAAAACCCCTGCTTCCTTCCCTTGAGGATCCTTGTAAGGCTAGGTTTCTAAACTCAGAAGTGCTGAATCTATGTACAACACCAAAAATCAACTCTCTGTCAGAAAAAAAATACAGAATAGACTTGTGCAAGCTCATAAACAACATCAAACTGTCATCTGAAGATGAGGGAATGTATGATAACAAAGAAATGTGTGCATGATTTGTGGCAATATGGTGTGGAATTGCAGGCCTGCTAAAAGAATAGATGACATAGATTTAAGGCTGTCCACTTTGAATGAAAGATCAGATGATACCAGGCAATGAAATATGTCTGTGCAGGTAATTTCCTTAGCAGATTAACTTCCCTAAAATGCTGCTGCCCCCACCCTCTTGTTACTTATTTGTTGCTTGTCTGATGATGGGCTGTAGAAAGGCTTTTGTGCTTGAATTCTTATGCTTTTTTTCCCCAGCTATATCAATGTGTCTATGTAAAAGATTCTTGTCTCCCAAACAACCTTGTCTTTTGTATTACCATAATACTTAAATAATCAATCAGCAATCAAGACACCATTGTGCCAGGAAAAAAAACCAGAAGCAAATCTATGCCATGAAGAGCAATTCTCTGGATACAGCAGTGATCTTACTCTGTGTGAGGATGTAAAACTCATTATTCGTTATCATAAATTTTATCTACAGCAGTCACTGAAAAACCTGCTTTCTCCTTGGTCAAACTTTTTACTTTAGTGTCTTCTCTCCTCAGATAACATGAAATTTAGATCGGACCAGCCATACAGGTTCTGTCCCTGAAACCTCAGGAGATGATCTATGCATGTGAAAAAATCCAAGAGGAGATGCATAAGCAGGAGAGCAACCGTTTTGCTATATGCATAAACGAGATGCTCTAAAATTGCCAAATAAATCTATATAAAATATGATAAATTTTTACACATTAGCACACATTTTAAGCTATGAAACTGTCTTCCAAGTGCAAATGCATTTCAGAATACCATACCTGAAAAGAATTCATAGCATGTTGAAAGACATGCAGTCATGCTGTTAGTTTTCATGTTTCTATATGACAAAAATTAACATCTAACAAAATTATATTCTGTTGATAAGTAGCAGAATATGTTTGACATGTTGAAGAATGAGAACAAAAAGGAAATTGTAACAATTCACGTTGCTTAATGTATGACTAATCATAATTTATCCTTTTATTTTTTAATAACTATAGCTTCACAAATTCAGTATCAAACAACTTTTCAGTAATTTAATGGAAAAAATTTAAAAGACAGATTTTTTGATTAATGTCTCAGTTCTTATATGAATAGGGAATGGCAAAGTATAATTTCTTGGCCTATTATCGTATCTTAAGAAATTGCCTGGAGCCTAAATGGCCATCTCCTTGAGTGCCATGTCAGCAGTGCATGTGTGATTCTGGAGCTCTAACACAAATCTGTAAGTGTAATGAAATCAAACTTATCAGAATATAGTCTAAAAATCTCTACTTGGGTAGACCAAATGGACAAGCATAAGCACATTGTGGTTTCTGAAATGGCAGAGGCTGAAATTTAAGTATGTGATAAAAGCCAGTTTGTTGCCATCAAAGACATCATTCGGGTTTCTGGGTAAGTTTACTGGATATTACATAGATAAATTCATTTATATAAAATCTAGGATCAAGTTTGATCATAGTTTGTCTTATCTGAGAGTGAAGCCTATGTCTGGCCAGTGATTTAACTTTATTCCCAAGATTTACTTATATGTTAAACTGTACACATCTAGCATTGACTCACATGAACCAAAACTCACTGTAACACTTCAGTATAACAAGGAAAGTTAATGACTTTTCAAGTTGCTGTGGGTCTCAGACAGTAGTAATTAATAAAAAGAATGTACATAAAAACGATTATGTTGATTTCGGGCAAAATACTGAAGTGTCATTTATGAAACATGGATCTTGTCAAAGGAGCTATGCAAAGCAAAATTTTACTCAAATAGGGTGTCAGAATGTAAACAATAAAACCAAGAAAGCTACCATGAATGTTACACTGCTCAAATAACATGAAAACCATTATATTTTTGGGAACAAATTCTGTTTATTTCGCTTCTGCACCTTCTGTGGTAAATAGGATTCCTGTGTTGTTTTTACAGGTGTTGGAAATGTAGGAGTGCTGATTCCATAAGAACTCTCCTCAACTTGCCCATGCTGTGCCCCCTCACACACACCCACCCACCCAAGCTGAGTGAGAAGTGCCACATGACACTGGGCATTAGGTGTTTGCATGGCTCCTCTCATGCATCTCAAGCTTCAGCATCATGGAAGACTCTAATGCTTATGTGGCTTTCTCTGCTCCTGCTTTCACTCCTGGAGTGAAAGGAAAGGGTGGAATTTGACTCATCATGCAAGGAAAGCTGTTGGATAGACAAAATCAGAACCAAGAATTAGTAAACTCTAACAGATTATGAAATAGTAAAAGCTGAAATAATTATGAATTGTGGCTGATACTGTGAGAAGCAGTTAAGAAAATCAAAGCTGTCCTTCAACCATTCCATTCAGTCACCCTGATATCAAATATACAACAATAAATAAAGCAATAGTCTGTGCATCCCAGTTTGGAATGGTAGAGGGTAACAGAAAATACATAACATTAGATTTGTCCATGTATCTGTGACCTGACTGATCCCCAAATACCTGATCGTATTTAATCCTGGTCTGAATGAAAAGTGGATCATGTTACATCACAGCCAGTCTGTGTTCTGGGGAATTCATCCTGTTTTTCTGCATCCACACCCCAAACATTCTAATTATCCAAAGTTTCATTCCCAAAGCCATGATAAGACTGCCATAATTAGAGGCAAATAGTGAGTTTCTCCTTCCAGAAGAGAGAGAGAGATTTGGAAAGAAAAAGCACATACACAAATATTGTTAAAGAGGAAGATGTCAGTGAATTGTAAAGAAAGACACATAAAAGAAAATTGCCTGCCTGACATACTGGAAGCTGAATGATTCTGAAACCAGTATATTTTGCTAATTTTGAGGGAAACGTAGCTTTTATTTTTATTTTCATTTCAAGGAAATAAATCTAATATGGTCATCTAATATTTGGGTGTGGACTCCTGCTCAAAAAATTATGAACTTCCTTAGAAGTAACTATGAATGTAAAATTGAAGATCCGAGTCAAAGAAACACAGAATATACATATTTGGATACACAATATCTATAATAAAATTAATTCTATAAATTTCCATCAAGAAAGAACAGACAGCTAGGTCAAAATATTACATTGCCTCTGGGAAAGCAGAGTATGTTCAGGGACCTAACAATAGTGTTAGTAATAGTCTCCAAAGCTGCAAGCAATACTCCCTTTATAGAGTCATTAATGGTGTTATAATTACTCTGAACAATTTTTACAATACTCCTGTTCAATCAAATAAATAACAAACTAATGGATGTGGTGAATAATTTTTTCTAAAGCACTGAGCTGTAAGATTAACATCTAAAATCAAATATTAATCCTGATTTTCATGTACTCATTATTAAAACATTAAAGCATTATTAACATGCTTTGTATGCATCTTTTCTTTACCTTTTTTGGTTCAAATCTGGAACTCTTGCCCTGTTCTTTCACAGTGAGTGTCTGTACCAGTGGCTTAAGTGCCTTTTGTCTTTCTGTCTTTTCTTCACAAGTGCCACCTATGTTCTTTACTTTGTTTCATTCTGCAAGTTTCTCATACATCACCACTTGTCTCCACCTTTTTTTCTGCATTTCTTTGATCCTCTATTAACTTCTTTCAGGGCTAAATCATGATTACAGAGTGAATTGATCTTGCATGTGTCAGAAATTGAGACTGCAGATATGTCCAAGTCTAGATTTTCATTGCCTACAGTTTTTAAGGCACACCTGTTTTTGTCGGCAGTACAGGTGGGAAGCAGAATACACAGATTTACATCCACTAGCCTTAGGCACTCCAGTCTAATAATGGAATACCCTGCTGGATGTGAACCTACAAAAGATAACCTTCAATACATGCTCAGAGGAGAGACTGACGAGCTTTCTCATTAGAGTGCTGTGGGAATTCACACTATGGCTGTGACTCTACTTTGTGTACATACTTTATTTTAAGGGAAAGGAAAGTTATTTTGAAAGAATGAGGCTTCAGTTGCTGCATCCTCTGTAAAACATAACAAATCATATACATTCAGTTTGGCAGTGAAATGGAAGGTAAGTAAAGAATAGGCCAAAGGAGAGGCTTTGGCTAGTCCAGAGGCATATAGCAGAGAAACAGCTAAGCCAACTCCATTACATTTATTCGTTAATATATCCCTGCACATAACCAAAAGAATAACATATTTTGGAAGAAAGTAACACTTTAAAGACCAGAATATTATCTGCATTTTACTAGGAAACTTCCTCTCACCACCACCCCCAATCCCATCTTTATTGCAGTTTGCAGAGACTGACAAATATCAGCAGGCACCAACTGTTGCCTCATCTTTCACAGCTGTGCAGGGGAAGGTAGTGGTGCACAGTTGTGCCTGATCAGATATACCACAGAAAATCAGGCCACTCCATAACATGCTCTCTCAGGAAAGGAATAGGAGAATGAAATATTTTTGCTTATGGGGTGAAGAGTCTTTCCTCTGGTAAGCTGGGGGGGGTTTGTTTGTTTTTGCAAGTGTTTTTATTGTGATATTGTTAGGGGGTTTTGTTTGGGGTTTTTTTATGATGAGGTGATATTTATTGCCTGTATCAATAAGGCAACCTATATTTCTGTTTTCAGTTTAACATTTGGTTAGTGAAAGCAGTGAAAGGTGTTCTGTATTTGTGGTAGAAAGCAGTGAAGGGTGCTCTGTATTTGTGGTAGTCTGTTTTGGTTTTTTTCTCCATTGGTCAACAAAGCAGGCTAAAAATATTTGGCTATAAAGGTCATAAAATCTGCTTGTAGTCTGGTAGGTTAATACTTAAATTCAATTATGTGGTCCAAATTATTTTCCTGGTGAAAAAGGATGCTTCTTGGTTCAAAAAAAATTAAAAATTACTTGTTTTAGGGAGATCTATAGGTTAAGCCTTTTGCTGGAAAAGAAGGTTATTTTATATCCAAAGGTATCAAAGATCTATGAGATCTTTGATACCTTTGGACCTAGAGATCCAAGGAGGTAGAGGAGGAAACTAGGCCTTTGCACAAGGTTGAACTGGTATCCTATGTTGGGTGTCCTTGATCTGCTGAAAGACAAGACAATGGATGTTTCAATTTCCTTTTAAGAATTACCAGCTTCAACTTGCTACAAGGCCTAATCTTTCCAGAATGATTGTGTAAAATGGGAGGTTTTTTTAATATGTTTATTTGTCATGTTGAAGAGTTGAAGCCTTTTACATTGAAATTTATCTGTCTGACAGTTGTGAAAACTTGTTTGATGTTTCTGGCACTGTTTAGTATTACTATAAATGATGAGACTGAAGTACTGAAAGTGCAAGAAATGTATGCTGATCTATACAGCCAAATTCCTGAAAATTTTAAAGAAGAAAAAGTAGATGGGAGAGATTCTTTTCTTTCACTCTTTCTCTATGCAGTGTTTTTAGATAGTTGATGCTTTCTATACTAAATTCTATGAAATATGTGCCAGAATTTATAAGGGAAGGGTTGATATTATTATCACATATTATCACTGACTGATCCACAGGTTTGTTTGTTTGTTTTTTAATCTGAGAACTAGGGAGTTTGTTTTCTTATTTTGTTTTCGTGGTATTTTTAAAATATATCTAGATATCTATAAGGAATTAAACTTTTGGATTCTCTTCAGTGTCTCCCTAGGCCTTGCTTGCATGTATAACTGAGAAAATCTGTGCTTGGTCTCTTCTGTGTGCTGAGGAGATTAACCTCCTTGGTAAAAGGAGATAAAGTAGGGGTCTAAGGAGCTGGGAAGAATGCTTCTATCCAGGAGCCATTTCCTTTAGTAAACGTGTTTGAGGTTACACCTCAGTTATATAGTGTAACATGAGATGCATTTTTTTCCCTTTGTTTTTTTTCTTTATTCAGTCTTTTTCTGGAGATGTATGAGATGTGTTGTTTTCCCATGTTGGTGTGGACCCCTTCAGCTGTGGAGTATTAACTGCCCTAACTATAGCTGTTGCCTAGAAACCACATTATACTCAGGTAACACAGCAGAAAACTTAAATTCAGTTTGACATTAGTGTAATCATGTCTGCCCTGTGCATACACATGAAAACTAAAAAATGGTAGTGCTTAAAGTATGTAATGTCTGCTGTATTTGTACTTTCAATGTATTCTTCCTAACTGTGTGAGTAAATTGTACTAACTGTACACTTATTCTCCATCCACTTTCAATATCCTTGTTGAAACATCTTAATTTTATATTTGATTTATATTGCCTGTGATAGTAGTTATTTTCTATTATTTTTTTTTTAAAGAAGTGGTGCTGTTTGCTTTCTTCTGATGCTCAAGATATTTATGGTTTGCACTTTTTCCCTTAAAACAGAAAAGGCATGAAGATGTATTTGTAGTTGTTTGGAAGGCAAGGTGGGAAATAATTGAAGTAGTGCAAGGATTCTTCCTGCCTCAGCATTGCCCTTATGTGACCTTTAATAAGGAAGAGTTCTCCTTTGCTATAGAACCCTGCCCAGAAACTGTTATAGAATGAGAGGACACAGTTATTACCTAACACAATCTGTGACTTAAACATAATCACTAAAAAAAAAAATAAAATACTGTTTTATGGGGTCATCATGGAAAATATTTTGTCCTTAGTCTTTTGTGTGCTCTTTAAATGAACTGCTTAGCCTGTTCATTAGAATAAGCTGTCTAAAGTTTTCTTTCTGTTTGTTAATCAGCTTTTACATATTAATTTAGCACTTACAGAAGCTTAACAAGTCTTCTTGCTTGTCTTATTGTTTTCTGGGGTAGGCAAGGAGTCACTTTAATGTCTTGATGTCTTTTGAATATTAAGTGGCTGATAGCTTCAGTAGAGAGGATTTTGCTGGTTGAATTGTAATATTCTTGCTTTATAGATAGAAAAAACAATAAGTATGTAGGCCAGACTTAAAGTTTGACTGAAAATTCAGTTGAAAGCAAGCATGGATACTCTGTAATAAGCATAGCTAGACTGAATGCCTTTCAGAATTTTTTGTAATTCAGTTTTATGGTATTTTTAGCAACACCAAAATTTTTCCTGTTAAGTCTAGAACATGGTCTGGACTATCCAGGTTGAATTCTCTCTTGGTAGGTAAATACTTGGCTTATTTTCTGAAATAATTAATGTAACTGCATAATGTATTTTTTGATGTGTGGTTTTGTGGTGCTTTAGGGTTTTTGGGGTTTTTTTCCCCCCAGTGTGTTACACCTGTACAGAGTACAAGCATCTCTTGGGAAGTTATGCAGTGGAGATCTACAAACTAAAAGGAGAACTTCAAATTTTTTTATTAGTTTGCCACTTTTAGGCTACTGCAACTTGAATAACAGTATTAGGATTAATTATCCTATAATTAAATTTGAATTCCTATCTTAGTCCTAACTGCTTGTTGAAGATCATTGGAGAGCCTCTAGATTTGGGCCTAACTAATACATTGAAGGTGGAATTGAGTGAGCTTAAAATTTGAGTTTCTCGAGTAGTGTCTTCAATACTTGAGAGCTGAGCTCAAATACAGTATTGTGAATACCCTCTAGAGCTTTTACTAAAGCTCCTAGAAGCCTTTTAATTTTTGGTATAATTGCAAAAAATGCAGAGAGTTTATTTTTGCCAAAGAAATTTAATCCACCTTTTTTTAAAACATCATTTTCATATGTAGTTGTTCGTTTAAGACTTCAGTTCCTGTTTACTTATTTCAGTAAATACTGGTTTGTGAAAAGTGTTATGAAATTACTGGCTATGCAGCCTGCTTAATGATCTGCAAATTTTAGACTTTTTTTTCCTTACTGCTGGACTGTTCTGAAAATGTCCTGATACTAATACTGAACCTTTCAGAAAACATGGCTTTAGTAATCTCATCTTCATCACTGCTTAGTTTGATTTGGGGCAACACCTTTTCTTCCCTTCAACATACTGCATTAGGGCTTGTCTTGGGAGTTTTTTTATCTGTTTAATGTGGGTCTTGAAGCAGGGGTGAAAACACCTCTCTTTCAAGGCAGTCATATCAACACATCAAAAACAGGGGCAAGGGAAAGCACTCTAGTGTTTTTTCTCTATATAACCCAAATGCTATCAACAGGTATTTGAAGTCTACATGCTATCCTATGGAAACTAAAATGTTCTCAATATTGACAGAGCTTTCCAGCTGTGATTAATGCAAAAGCCTGACTATTCTTACACAGTGCTAGCTATGATGGCAGAGTCTTTATTTTGGGGGGAATCTCTTCTTATATAAAAATAAAATATGATGGCTGGCACATCAGGTCCCTTGGTATTAGTAAGGTTGAAGCTCTTTACTAAGGCAGCAATAAAGCTGTTGAGGTAGAGTTTTCCAGGGCCTCTGTGGCACTGCTTTTCTTTCATTTCTCTCATGTTGTTAATCCCAGACTGTGCTCTGTACTTGCAAACTGTGATAGTGTTGTGGATGGTTCATGAGGCAAGTGGCTGCCACTGATATGAAATTCATCTTTCCCCCTCTAGTTATTTTTTTTGTGCTTTGTAGATTTGAGTTTGTACTATTTAGTGCATATGAGACTGGACTATTAAAGAGTAATGACTCAAAATATTTGCCCATTTGTGGAGGTGTCTGGGTATTTTGCTGAGACCAGGTTTGCATCCCTGGAGGGAGGAGGTGAATTTTGGGTGTGTAATGGCCAGTCTGCCTTAGACAGAGGGTGAAGCTACAAGCCAGACTTTGAGGCATTTAAGAGGCAAATTCTGCAAGGTGAGATGGTCCCTCTTATCATGCAAATTGCCCTCCTTTCATGGGCTTTTTGACCTTGCATTTATGCAACTTTTCTGAGGTTTATTTTCAATGTGCGATTCTCTTTTCATTGATTGCCTGTTCCTTCATTGATTGCCTGTTCCTTTAACACAGATGTGCTCTTGTTTTTCCTAGTTTACAGCACTTTAAAAGGCAAAAAGCTAGCTATAGTGCTACTATTATTGTATGAAAGAATGATCAACATTTCTAGTCATTAAGGTTAGTTGGGCTAATGAAAAGAAAGCAGTTAAACATATTTAGACATAGGAATTATCCAAGTTTGCCATGTATGTCTTCAGGGAAGTAATGACTAATTGACAGAATATCAAAAGAAAATATTAACAGGAAAATGAAGCACAGAAAATTGAATTATGGGTTAATGCTCTTCAATTGAAACAAGAGCTGGAAGATCTACTGATTAGATCGAGTTGTGACTTCAAGGATGCACTTGAGAAGAAATATGGGAAGTTTGAAAGGGATATGAGAAAGTCTCCATGATCTGTAGTGTGTTGCATAACTAAACACTTAGTAGGTAAAGTACAGGGGATTATTTTCTAAAATAATACACATTTCAGGAAAAAAAAAATCCTCATTAACCTTTTAGAATTTCTTGGAAGCTATGGCCAATATGTACAAGCTTATATGAGGCATCTTGCAATAGATTTCTGGAAACAGCTTTGCAATTTTGGTTAATAACACTGCATACTAATTTGGTTGATAGTCTGTTGATATCTTCATTAGCACTTTATGTACAGATAGGGAGACTAAGAATTTTTTTTTCTAATTCATATAAAAATAGTAGAGCACACACCTGTAATTGGCTACTATTGAAATGCATTAAATGCACAGTGTTTTTCGATGTATCTCACTCATTCTACTAGAATTTTTTTCCTCCCCTTACAGGGATTTTTGCTCCAAACTCTTCTCTACTAAATATTCACCTGAAACTATGGAGCAAAAAAAATTCTGCTGAAGGGAGATAGCATGCATTAAGCTATTATTATTAGTCAGATTTAGAGGTTGGAGGTAGATGCCTAGAAAGATAAAATTAATTCTTGTCATGACTGTTTTGCCATCAAGAAATTTTATTGGTTTTACTTATCAGTCTGCAGGGAGAAAGGGATGCTACTTTAACAGACCCTTTGTAGCACCTAGGTTAATACTGCTTCAATTGGAAGATGATATATAAAGGTATAAATATTTTTTTAAATGTTGCATTAAAAAAAAAAATCACTTAATCCAATAAGGAACTCTTTCCTATTTCTGCTTTCAGGTGGCTCCCATAAGAGGAGCAATGCAGCTTCAAATTACACTAAAAAGGGAAGAGACTGATCAGTATAGAACACTATGTGTGTATATATATGTATATATAGGCTAGTTAGCGGATGTTATTTAAACACTCTGTTCTTCTGAAAATCTCAGCATTAAGGAAATAGTCAATATTTGAAGATGCTTTAAGGTCCATTTTTAGGTAGATTTCTCCACTTCTCTAAACAACTCTTTGTGTTAGGGTGTCTTTAAGCAGTTAGGTCGCTTTAAAATGTATTGTTCAGGAAAGTGGATTTCTCTTCGTCTACTTCTATCATCTATCCTAAAATGACTGTGCTGTCATTCTTCAGAATTAATCAATAGGTATCCTATAGAGTTGTAAAGAGGTACCTTTTTGCTAGGTGAAATTTTGCTAGAATGAAATATGACTCTTGCCAGTACTTGTAGGTCAGGGTTTTCTTCCCCTGTGCTGAAGATGAAAAATAAGAATAAATCTAAAATTGAAATTCTCTTTGTGCAGTACAGTGGGTTTGCATTTTTGGCCTCTCTTTCCTTGCTTAAACTTTTTATGAATACCTTTAGAAAATGTCTGAGTCTTGGGTTACATAAAGGATTTCATTTAGTCATCTCGGCAATGCCAAACTTTTGATGACATCTGAATTATTTGTGGTATTTGTGCTTTAAGAAGTATTGTTTTGGGATTTTATGCTTATGTCTGTGTTGGTAAAATAAGTCTGTGTGTATGTCATGAGTACAACTGTACTCTGTCAGCTAGCCTTAATACCAGAATACTAGAGTCTTAGTCTTTAAAAATATAATTGCTGTTTCTAAATTGGCATGTGGAAGTAGTTTCTGAACATTGCCAATTCCTGAATTGTGCCCAAGAATAGTTTGGGAGAGTGCTGTTTAATCCAGGCCAAAATCCATGCCAGACAGGACTGTTGTAACAATTAAAAGGACAGATAATTGAATTCCAATGCTGTGGAACACTTCCGAGTACTTCTAATGAAATAGTACATGTCTAGCCAACATAATTAGCTAAAAAAGTGTTTTGGTTTCGTACATTTCAATGTGTCAGTTAACTTCAGAATTGTCACTTATCGGGGCACACACAAACTGCCTTAATGAGGAAACATGTAACGAGTTTAAGCTGTAGAGAAAATAATTGACACAGCCTTGAACAGTTCACTCGTGTGGCAAATCAACTCATGATTTTGTAAAATAGCATGTTTTCTTTGTTTTCATTTCTTTTGTTTTCTGTTAATGTTCTATTTCATTATGTTAGACTATTTCAAATATCAAATTGCTAAGAGTTGGATAAAAGTACCTTTAGACTCAGGATTAACCAATGGTGAATATATTGCACATATAACCTTCCTACTTATTGGTCTTCTCCCCCTTTTGTTGAGGCTGTAGATCTTTTGAGTATTTTCAGTGGGAGCAGAAACTGAAATCAGACCTTCTGGCTTTCAGCTACCAACAACATGACAACATACATCTTCAGTAAAATAGTGATCAAGTATGTTTCCCCACTGCTGTACAAAGTTCAAGTGTTTATATATCATGCATTCATGTTCAGTCCTTAAATGTCCCTCATTTTTTCTTGAGCATCTAATTGGTGCAATTACAGGAAGAATTTTATAGCAAAGAGTCAGCTGCTATAACTGATACACTGCTATCATATGGAATTTGTTAAAAAATAGAAAATTTTAACCTTGCTGTGGGACTTTGTCTTCACCTGTTCATGTCATGGAAGCTTGTCATCCCTGCTCTGCATATTTTACAGACATTCAGTTTTTTTGTTTTGAAGGGGAAAACATGAGATTATTGTCTTGAATTTTTCTGAATATTTGATATACCTTAGAATCCCAAAATTACTGTGAAGAGTTGATAAAGAAGAATGGTCTAAGTGCAGTATGGGCTGACAAATATATTGCTTTCAATTAGCTCTTCAGTGGATCATCAGCTATGAGAGGCAGAATATTTTGAGGGAGGGTAGATTTATAGAGCAATGAAAACATCAGCCACCAACATAGTTTTCTAACAAAAGATTGTTGAAGTGATAAAGAACCACTTAGGAAAAAAATCTTTAAGAAAGGCAGGAGAGAAAGGGAAGATTTGGGTATAGTTTTATGAATGAATTAAATATACTGTTACAAGTCAATCACATTTCCAGCATCAGCACCAGAACTCCTTGGTCTAACTGCAAGTTAGCTGTGTAAAATAAACAAAGCTTGAGGTATTTCTCCTGACCAAAAGCAATTGTATAAGGGATAGTACTAGGAACCTCCTTTGGACAAGCAAGGTGATCTCAAAAAATCAGACCACCAACGAGCTTGAGGAGAAAGCTGGAGGCCTCTGTTTACAAAGCAATTCTAACTGGGTTGTGAAACTGCACTTCTTTGGCATTGCTTTGAAAAATGTGGAATCTGCCAGAAACAGGCTGCTGCAAAGCTTCGCTGGTTTTTTGTTTGTTTGTTTGTTTCACACACACACCACCCCCCCGAAGTTG